>JAJHZJ010000525.1:5119296-5602292 GCA_023548195.1 Bettongia penicillata ogilbyi | reverse complement strand
TATTTTCCAGGTCAGTTGCTTTTCCCATGAGATATTACACATTCTCTTCCATTTTTTCGTTCTTTTGGTTTTGTTTGGTGATTTCTTGGTTTCTCGTATAGTCATTAGACTCCATCTGTTCCATTCTAATTTTGAAAGAACTATTAAATTCAGTGAGCTTTTGAGCCTCTTTTTCCATTTGGCTCATTCTGCTTTTGAAAGCATTCTTCTCCTCATTGGCTTTTTGAACCTCCTTTGCCAATTGAGTGAGCCTATTTTTCAAGGTGTTAATTTCCTCAGCATTTTTTTGGGTCTCCTTTACCAAGGTATTGACCCGATTTTCACACTTTTCTTGTATCTCTCTCATTTCTCTTCCCAGTTTTTCCTCCACCTGTCTAACTTGCTTTTCAAAATCCTTTTTGAGCTGTTCCAGGGCCTAAGCCCACCCACCACCGCCCTGGGGTGTCTGGGGTACTGAGGCCCTGCCCTCCACGTCTTTCCCTGATGGCAAGGATACGTCCTCGTCATCAGATCCGAAGGTCGGGATCATTTGCATTTGTTGGAAAAAACTCTCTATAGTCTTATTTTTCTTCCCTTTTCTAGGCATTTTCCCAGCCAGTTACTTGACTTCTGAGATTCCTTTCCACCCCCGCCTGGATCCGCCCAGCTAGTGCTTGGCCTCTGAGATTTAAATGGGCTTTCCCTCCTGCCAGCTGTCAATCAGTGAGCTTTAGTTCAGGTGCTGGGGTGGGGGCAGGGCCACCTCCCAGACTCTGATCCCTCGGGGGCTTTATGCAGAGACTTTCAGGAATGGAGCGGGTGGGGGCGGAGTGGGGGGCCCCCACCTCCCAATCTCAGTTCCCTTGGGGGCTTTCAGCAGAAGCCTTCAGTAATAGAGCGGGGTGGGGGCAGGGCTGTCTCCCAGGCTCAGCTCAGTCAGGTTTTATGCGGGAATCTTCCGTAATGAAGATCCCGCCTGCTGCTGGGGGATTCCTGAGTCCAGGTCCGCTGCCGCCTCAGCCGCCGCCCACACCTCTGCCTCCGCCTCTGCCTCCGCCGCTTCCTGCCCCCATCTCTGCCGCCGCTGCTTCCTCTCGAGGGGGCTGAGTCACGGAGACACCCTGCTTCCCCTCTCCTCCAGCCTGGCCTTCTTTCTCACTGACCTGTAGCTTCTGTGGGCGGAGGGACTTTCCCGGCTGCTGGAGCTTCCGTCTCTGAAGCCTGCTCGGATCAGCTTCTCTGGGGCCGCGGCCAGGGCAGCGCTGGGGGTGGGGTCCACTTTCCAGGGCACACCAGACCCTGGAGATGGGTCTCCAGGGCTCCCTGGAACGGAAATCTCTTCCACTCTGCTTCTGCACACCTTGTATTGACCCAGAAGTTATGGGGGACTCTTTTTACATTAATTCTATGGGCTTTTGGTTTCGGAGCTCGTAAACGTGCGTCCTTCTACTCCGCCATCTTGGCTCCGCCCCCCCCGACACATCAGTCTTGAGAGGTATTAGATCATGTTTTAAATGCTTATTCCAGAAAAATAGTGTTACTACTAATATCAAGAGGGAAAAATACCCCTACATCAAGTACTAACCACTACCAGCTCTTCTTACTCTTGAATTTCTGATATCTTTGTTTCTACAAAAACTTTTTTCCTCAAAAATATTTTACCCCCTTCCCATGTAATAAAGAAAAAAAGAAAGACAAAAAGCAGTTACATACTACTCCCTGCACAATTCCACTGATTTTCACTGGGGAGTATGAGGTCACCAAAAAAGCAGAGACAAAGCCTTTGGGAGGCGTCGGCAAGGTTTAAAAAATTATCTCCCTTGCCTACTGGAAATGCTAAGTCTTCATTATAAATGCATGCAGCTTGACATACTACAATATATTTACATCCTAAAGAGAAGCTAATACTTTAGTATTAAAAAAATGTACAATAGTAATAGCAACATTGTGCAATGATCAACTGTGAATGACTTAGCTCTTCTCTGCAATACAATGACCCAAGATAATTCCAAAGGACTAATGAGGAAAAAGGCTCTCCAGATCCAGAGAAAAAAATTGATGGAGTCTGAATGCAGATCAAAGCATATTATTTTCACTTTATTTTTTTAAATGATTCTTTTTGATCTGCTCCTTATTTCACAACATGACTACTATGAAAATGTTTTCATGATTACATATATATAACCTATATAAAATTGCTTAAAACTTTAGGGAGGGGGAAGGGGATGAATAGAGGGAGAACATTTAGAAGTCAAAATTTTTAAAGGATCAATGTTAAGGGGGAGCTAGGTGGCACAGTGGATAAAGCACTAGTCCTGGACTCAGGAGGACCTGAGTTCAAATCCAGTCTCAGACACTGGGCACCTACAAGCTGTATAACCCTGGGCAAGTCACTTAACCCTTGACTGACTTGTCAAAAGAAAAATATGAATGTTAAAAACTGGATTTCTTGGAAAACATAAAATATTATTAAAAAATGTACATATATAAGAAGCAATATTAAAAACTGTCTCTCATTACCCAAATCAATTGCTTCAAACTCAAATGGAAACAGCCACTAAACCTTACATTAGGATCTTTGCAGGCTGCATATTGACTTAGAAAAACATATTACCATTACTTGTAGTCTACTGAATTTTTATTTTGTTAAATATTTCCCAATTACATTTTAATCTGGAGTGTGGCTGGTTGAATGCCCTAGGTAATCAATTACCTTGTTTATATCTAAGTTCTGTTTCTAGTTACCTGTAGCTATGGTCTTTGACTACTATACCTACCTAAAGAGAAGTGAATTAAAACTAATATTTCCTGTCACCTGCTAATACCTCACTAAAAAGTAATATTATTCTTTTAGAGCATTAATGCTTAAACAACAGACCCTGGCAACAAAGGTATCAGGATTTCAAAGGCAATTAGCCATACATCAATTAACCATGAAAAAAGGAATAGAAACAAACAAAATTTTCAGAGAGACGAAAATTCCACTGGCCTCTGAGATATTTTACAGGTTCTGGTTTGTCGTGTTCATCCTTCATTTTCAAAGAAGACCATGACATCAGAGAAATGATGATATGACTTGCACTTGATTTTGTTTTGAGGGAGGCAGGGCTGTGCAAGCAGGTCACCAGGCTTGCTTTCTCCTCCAGAGCCATCTGGGTCCAGTGACCAGATATTCATCAGAATGATAGGTGAAGGCCCAGGATGCAATGGGAGATCTTGACCTTTTAGGCTAAGGTCTTTTTTAGGTACTCAGTTAGAGAGAGGTAACAGGCATTCAGTGAATAGGTCTATTTAAAAAGTAGTCACAGAACGGCCCATTTAATGAGGAAAAGAAAAAAATAACTAAATCAAGGTGGGAAGGAAAGAGAAACTGTTACTACTGATAATCAATCTAAGCCAGCCAGTAACTGGGCAGGGACCTATTATCCATCTATGGGCTTCAGAGTACACTGAATTTAAGGTATGGGAAAAAGGAAGGAAGGAAAGGGAGGAAGGGAGGGAGGAAGGGAAAGAAAGGAAGATACAGGGGGGGAGAGGGAGAGGGAGAGAGGGAGGGAGGGAGAGAGATAGAGAGAGAGAGAGAGAGAGGAAGGAAGGAAGGAAGGAAGGAAGGAAGGAAGAAAGGAAGGAAGGAAGGAAGGAAGAAAATTCTGTCTAAGTCTTTCAGGTAGGACGGAATCTATGACATAGTTGTATTGGCATAAATTTCAGAAGCCTCTGACTGATTAGTTCTGGTCTACAAAGGTCTAAACTCAGCATTTAAAATACATCTTAAATAAGGCCACAATATACTTACGGGTTTCTATGTTCTGAAAAACATGAACGAGCTGGGAAATTGTATTTCCAAGTTCCTCCTGTGCAGAAAAACAAAACAAAAAATTCCCTGGTCACTACACAAATATGGTTCTACTGAATAAAAAAAAGTAATTGCTTACTATATGACAAGCACTGTGCACAGAGCCAGTTCCTGTTCTCAAGGAGTTCACTTGTGGGGGAGACAACATGTAAAAAAAGAATTCAGCTACAGGGAAGATGGAAAGGCCTAGCAGTCTTAAGGAGTCCATAAGCTACATTAGTCAGATGACAGTGCCTAGTGGGCTACAGGAATAGAGGGAGATGGAATGGAGATAGGAAGGAAAGAAAGGAGGAAGGGAGAAAGGGAGGAGTAAGGAAGAGAGCGACAAGCACTTTTAAAGAACCTACTATGTGACCTACATGTACAAAAATATTTATAGGCGCTGTTTGTGGTGGCAAAACATTGGAAACTAAAAGGATATCCATCAATTGGGAAATGCCTGAGCAAGTTATGGTTTATGAATGTACTGCAATATTGTAAAAAACGATGAAGGGGATAGTTTCAGAAAAACCTGAAGTTAAATAAATTGATGCAAAGTAAACAGAAGCAGAATATTGTACACAGGAACAGCAATATTGTAACAGTGATCAAATATGATCCACTACTAAAGACTTACCTATGCTGATCAATACAATAATTCCTGATAATTACAAAAGATTCATGATAAAAAATGCTATCTCCAAAGAGAGAACTAATGAACTGACTACAGATTGAAGCATTTTTTTAACTTTATTTTTCTTGCCTTTATTTTTTGCAACATGGCTAATGTGGAAATAGGTTTTGCATGATGTTTTTATATGCATAAAGAGCACCATATTTCTTGTCTTCTCGATGGGTATGGAAAGGAGCAGGGAGAATGTGGAACTGATAATAAAAAAAAAAAAAATTAAGGGCTTATAATGCACCAGGTACCGTGCTAAGTACTTTACATATATCTCATTTAATAAACACAACAACCCTAGAAGGCAGGTGAATTACAAGACTCATTTTACATTTGAGAAAACTGAAGCAAAGAGTGGTTTTTTTGCTGTTTTTTTAAGTGATTTGTTTGAGCTAAGGGACCTGATCTAAACCCAGGTCTCCCTGACTACACAATAAGGGGAGTACAGAATGTTTCCATGAGGCAATAAGAAATTTTAAGGAGGAGCTAGATGAAATAGTGGAAAGAGCTCCAGCCCTGGAAGCAGTAAAATTTGAGTTCAATCTGGCCTCACACACATACTAGCTATGTGACCTTGGGCAAGTCACTTAACCTGAAGTTAACCCACGCCCCCCCTCAAGAAACTGTAAAACTAAGTCAAAAGGTTGAAAAAGTAGGAAAAAGCAGAAGAAGGCATAAGGTACCTCTCACAGCAAAAACAACTAACCTGGAAAGCAGCTGGAGGAGAAAAAACAAAATAATCATCAGACTACCTAAATATCATGACCAAAAAATAGCCGTCTTACTACAAGAAGTCTTAAAGATAACTGTACAGATTTCTTAGAATCACAGAGCAGAATGGAAATAGATCCACCAGTCACCTCTTAAAAGAAATGCAAGATGAAAACTCAGGAAGATTACAGTCAAAATTCTAAACTTCCAGGTGAAAGCAAAAAATACAGCAAGAAGCTAGAAAGAATTCAAATACAAAGTCACAGTCAGGATCACACACAATTAAGAAGTCACTACTATAAAGGAACAGAGAACCTGGAATACTATATTCTAGAAAGCAAAAGATACATGTTTACAGTAAAAAATTAATGACCCAGTAAAACTGAACACAATGCTACAGGGGACAAATGGACCTCTAATGACATATTATTTCCAGCTATCCCTGATGAAAATATCAGAATTTTGAAGTTCAAACACAGAAGTGAAAAGAAACTTTAAAAAGGCAAATATGCATGAACATGTGGAATGCATGAAATATGGAATAAACAAGGATAAATGACTTAAGTTGAAATATGAGGATATGGTATGCGTCACCTCTGAACTCTTTATCATCATCAAGGATCATGGAAGGAATCTAATTAAACAAGCACTTGAAGTGGTTCAATATGTGATGATCTTAAGAACAGAGAGGAAAAAAGGAATATATTGGGATTCTGGGGGAAGGAAGAAGGAAAGGAAGATTATGGAAAATTATGCCATATAATCGGAGTGCACAAATAAAACATCTATACAAACAAGGAAGAGGGAATGGGATGGGGGGGTGAGAATAGCTGACACTTGCACTTCACTCTCAACTGTACTGGTCAAAGGAGGAAAAAATAAACCCACTCACACAGAGCTGGGTACAGTAATACATTTCACTCGCCAAGGAAATAAGAGAAAAAGCAGAAAAGAGGAAATTATAGGGAGAGTATATTAAGGAAAAGATTAATCCTAAACAAAGTAATCCTAACAATATACAAAAATATTTATAACTCTTTTTGAGGTAGCAAAGTTTGGGAATCCAAGGAGGTATTAATTAATTAGGGAATGGTTAAACAAGCTATGGTATATAAATGCGATGGAATATTCTTGTGCTGTAAGAAATGATGAAGCAGATGGTTTCAAAGAGACCTAGAAAGAGTTTTATGAAGTGATGCTGAGTGAAGTAACAGAACCAGGAATGTATACAACAATGCTGAAAATATAATAGTGAAAGAATTAGGAACTCTGATCAATGTAATGACCAAATAAGATTCCAGAGGTCTAATGATAAAACAAGCTATCCACCTCTTAATAAGAGGTAAAAGACTCAGAGCACAGAAGGCCAACATGGATATTTGTTTTTCTTGACTACGCATTTGTAACAAGATCTTGTTTTTCCTTCAATCTCAAGAGAAGGGTTGGGGAGACATAGAGAAGACAGAGTTTTGCTGACTGAAAAAATACACATAATTTTTTAAATGCCTAGAAGACAATGAAAGGAAGTGCAAAAGAAATACAAGGAAGTCGAGAAGCAGAAAACAAGATGAATTTATTATATACTTTAAACAAATTCAAGCTGTACGTATTTGCAGTTTCACATACAATCTTTTTTGTTTTTCATGTTCATTTGTTGGTGCTTGCCAAGTTCAGGATAACTGTGTATGTGTGAGAAAGAGTGTGTATATATCTATATATTGAAACCAAAAAAAGTATGTTAATTAATCAAAGAGAAACATCTGTGGACCTGGAATAGGATCGTTTCAGTGGCACCAGGAGGGAGGTTGCTTTTATCAGGGCTCAAGGCAAAACTAAAAGGAGAAAATATTTCTTTGTACTTTTCCACTTCCCTTTCTGTAATTTTGCCTCCCCCTTTGGGCTCAATGCTAGCTAAGCCCTGCCCTGTCATTCTTCCTACCACCTTTCCCCTAAAGTGATACATGTTCCAAATTGATCTATGGTATAATGGAAAAGAGTTAGAACGCCCAGGTTTAGATCTAAACTCTGACGCTTATTACCTACGTGACCTTGCGTAAGTGACTTAACTTTTCTGGGCCTCAGTTCCTTCTTCTAGAAAATAAGGAAGTTGGAACTAATTCCATGAAACTATTCTAAAGTACCAGTCCCTCCAGATGTACAGAAAACCAAGGATGCTGACAATTCTGGCCCAATTTATTCTCTCCCTGCATTAACGTAAGTATTGATCACCCTGGTGAGTCTATCCTAGACAGGTCTGACTATGAGTACAGGCAGACTCCTTCCAAATGTCACTATTCAACCCAAACTAAGAAATCAGATCTCACCTGTAGGAGAGGTTTGTCCTGCATCCACATACAGTAGAAAAGCCCTTTCCATATTTTTAGCAATTCTTCATGACTGAAACCACCTGAACAAAAACAAAAATGATATTTAAATGTATACACATAAACACACCCTTGAATCAAAATTAAGAAACTGCTACAACATAAGGAGGAGTCACATGCACCACAAAAGCAACAATTTAACAGGTAAGCATTGTGCTTACAAAAGAAAACATCAGGATTTTAAAAAGTCAGTTTCTCCTAGACATCTAGATGGCACACTGAAATGAGCATTAGACTTGGAGTCAGGAAAATCTAAATCTGGACCTGACTTCTACCTCTTAGCCCTCAGTTTCTTCCTTTGTGAAACGATGTAACAAGCTACCTCACACAATCAAGTGAGATAATATATCTATTTGAAAACCTCAATATAAATTTTTACCATTATCTTCTGTGTTTGCAAATGAATAGAACTCATTAAAGAATAATTTTCATACTCCCCACGCCAGGATGATCCCAAATTTATTCTGAATACAAATTCAAAGTTTTTTCCTTAGAATAAATAATCAACAACATCTACATTAAATAAGCAGAATGACCTTAGCATTAGAACCTTAGAACAGCCTCTCTGCATCTGGAAGTAATTCAAATTCAAATGAATTCAAGTTCAATTCAAATATTAAGTATCTATCACTTGCAAAGCACTTCACTAGGTACTAACATATAAAGACAAAATGTTCCCTACAGAGATTATAGTCTTTTGAGGAGGACACAATATGTACACAGATAAATATAATGTAAAGCGGGGCAAAGACTGACTAGCACTCTGGGAAAATTTGATGAGGGACTGAATACTAACAGAAGAGGTGACATCTAACCTAAAACTTGGTAGAGACTTTAAAAAATCAGTGATATTGATACTCTCTTCTGTGTGACTATCACTATCCTCCCTCTTCACCCCAGTTCAGAAAGAACTGAGGTCAAAGTGCATTCCATACATAGAGAAATAAGACAGAGACAAAGCTAGAGATGGAGAGAGAAAGTATTTATTAAGTGCTGTATGCAGCACACTGGGTTAAGTTTGTGGATACAACTACAACCAAGACAATCTCCAACCTCAAGTAGCTTACATTTTAATTCAGGCATATAACACACAAAAGGGAGAAAAAGGAGGGAAGTAAATGACCAGCAGCACCGTTTGGAGCTGGTGGTTAGGAAGTGAGGCAAAAAGGCTTGATTCTGGGCAAAATAAGTCAAAAACCTATCAGAGCCCATGGTACCATATGAAAAAAAAAATGCTCCAAAAAAATTAATGATGAGAGAAACTGTAAATTAAAATAACTGAGCTTCCTTTCACACTCACTGGCTAGCAAAAAATAACAAAAAAGGAAAATGACAATTGTTGGAAGGGCCATCGGAAGGCAGATACACTAACATACATGATGGTTAACTTGCATATTGATAAATTCCATCATTCTGAAAAGCAATTTAGACCAATACCCTCAAAGTCAAATAAGTGTGCATGCTTTCTGACCCAGGGATACGATACGTTAAGGAGATCAAGGACAAAAGAAATATAGTTATACTTTGTTGTTGCAAAGAACTGGAAACCAAAGTAGGTTCATATCAACTGGGGAATGGTTAAACAAAATTATGGTTTATGAATGGGATGAATTATTGCAAAGGCAACAAAGACATCTTGAAGGAGGTGACAGGTAAGCTGAACTGAGGAAGCTAAGCATTTCAACAGATAAAGGTGAGAAGGTAAAGTATTCTAGGTATTGAGACTTAAAAGCCTATGGAAAGAAAAAGACTATTCTAAGAAACTCAGTCTCTGATCTGTTTTCAGAAAAGGAAAAGGCAGAATGCAACAGCTAGGAAATAAAGAAGCAAGAACCACTCTCCCCACTCTCTCCCCATACACCCTATCCCACCCTCAGGTTTGCCTGGACAAACAATGCTTGTGGGCCATGTACTTTTCCTGAAAGTCATCATTTTCTGCCCTTTCAGAGGTCTGGAGGGAAGGAAATCTCCATCCCACCTCCTCCCAATCCCTTCTCTTCAGTCTGAAATCCAAGAGAGAAAAAAAGGAAATGAAAAAAATCAAGGGAGGCTCAGTTCATATTCCCTAATAAACTGAAGAGGCAACAAAATACAAGACTGACATCAAGTGGCTCTGAAATCAGAGAATGTGGTTTCAAAATCTGCCTCCGGTACACACTACTTTGTTGTATGACCTTGGCAAGGCCGCAATTTTCTTGTTCCTCAAGCTATGAAGCTATGATCATACTGCCAAGTATGTTAGGAAAGCCCCATTTGCAGGGGACCAGAGAAATTCTCCTCCTTTCAGCAAAGATTATGACTAATGCGTTACCTCCATCCGTGGCAAATCCACAAACTGTATTCTAGACAAACTGACTGGCCAGGAGGGAGAGAGAACCGTCTCCCTGAATTAGGGGACTTCCCTAATCAACTCTCTTAAGTATTTTCTGGGACACTGCATAAAAAGTGGAGTGTGGAACACACTGTTTCATATCCCCAATTCTGTAGTTACCCAAATCTTAGGGAGGTTCAAACAAGGGTCCATCAGACATAGTTCTTGAATGCCACTTTGGGATTATGTCCCAAACAAAGGTCATTAGGTTTAAGACACTACCAGGCCTTAGCCTAAAAGGCTAAGGTCTCCCGTTACATCCTGTGCCTTCTCCAGTCATCCTGATGAATATCTGGTCATTACTGGACCCAGATGGCTCAGGAGGCACCAAGGCTGGTGACCTGCACGGGGTTCCCTCATTCAAAACAAAGTCAAGTGCAAGTCATGTCATCATTTCTCTGATGGCAAGGTCTTCCAAAGCAAGGGATGAACACAACAACAACATGGTACCTTAGTGATAATATAAGCAGCTCCTTCCCTCCTCTGACACTGCCACCATCCCAGTGCAGGTCTTCATTACCTCAAGTCTGAATTACTGCAACAGCCAGTCTCTTAGTGGGCTGGTCAACAAACATTTATTAAGAACTTATTATGCATAAAACAAAGATGCAAGGAAAGATGACCCTGAAGAAACTCACAATTCTAATGGATGAGACAACATGCAAACAACTATGTAACATACAAAACATATAAAATGAAAAGCCTTCCTCCTCCTCTCACCTATGCAAGATCTGACCTGCACCCACATACGCCTAGGGAAGAGTCCAGAAGTACCCCATTAGCTCTAAGATCAGATATAAAACACACTCCTTGGTCTTTTAAGCCCTCCATAACCTGGCCCTTTACTGTCTTTCGAGTTTTCTTATACCTTCCTTACTCCTTCACCTGGAGACTCCACAATTCAGTCACAAGGGCTTCTCTGTTGTGCTTCAGCTCCCACTGGCAATTTCAATGGCTATCATACTTAAAATTTTCTTATTCCTTATGTGTTTTCCTGGCCTGTCTCTTGAAGTCCCAGCCAAAATCGCTGCTGTGTGACTCTGGGCAAGTCACTTCACCTGTCTGCCCCAGTGTCTTCATCTGTAAAATGAGGATAATAGCACCTGTCTCCCTGAGTTGTGAGGATAAAAATGAGTATTTATAAAGAACTCTGCAAACCTTACAGTGCTATATAAATGCTAGCTAGCTTTTGTCATTATCTCCATCACAAGACTCTTGATTACTCTACATGCTTCTTGCTCCCCTGGATTTTGTTTTGGGCACCTTTCTTTGAGTCTGCAGCACTTGATACAGAGCCTGACACAGAGCAGGCACTAATCGCTGGTTTGTTGACCATGTTTTTTGGCACGTTGCGTCCTCAGCCCCTTCTCCCCTCCGCATAAGCTTCTTGAGATCGGAGAGTTTTCTGCCATGCTCTGTACTCTGAAGAACAGAATCTGACACATAGTAGGAGCTTAATAAATGTTTACAGACCAGCTGATTCATAACCGCCATTTTATGTTCCTTGTTTAGTAAATCACATTTTTTCCCTTAAGAAGATCCTAAAAACAGTACAAATAATAACAATGCACTTTTATCTTGCTAGCCCATGGCTCCACTACCTCCAGTTTTTAAAACGGGCACCAGTGCCATGAGGGAAAATCCCCTCGTTGTCTATCGATGTCATCCCCGTCTTACGGATTTAGGGGTGCGAGTCAGAAGACCCGGGTTCTAATCCCGACTCAGCCGCTCCCCAAGGAAAGACTCTGGAAAAGTCACTTTGCCCTGGGCGGCCCTAAAGCATCCCTAACGACAGTCACCCCGAATGAAAACCCCACACCTGGTCTGGGGGTGACCTCAGCCCTCCCCCCGCCCCCTCTCTCACCCCGCGGCCGCCGCACGCCACGTGCCGCCGCCCCGCTCGGCGCCCCGGGGCCCCACCTGAGGCCGCTCCGGTCTTGGCGTGGATGTATCTCCGGAGCTTCCTCACCGCACGGTCTCGGGTGGTCTTCTCGTTGCCGGCCAGCCGCTGGGCCAGCTGGATTTCCGCAGGAAGCCCCGGTGGCGGAGACATGACGGCGAGAAGCCCACGAAGCACCCGGGAGACGAGGAGCGACGAGGAGAGGTCGCGCGGAGATGACGTCAAAGCGACCCCGGCGCGGCGTCATGTGGGAAAGGGAGCGCGCCCCCTGCAGGGCAGCCTCGGACACGTGGAGCTGCTGGGCAGGGAGAAGGGTGACCTCTAACGGCTGATTGCTTACGCGGTCTACAAGCAGCCTCTGGCGCTAACTGGCCGCTTTGGCCGTTAGAAGAGGGTTGCCATCCGCATTTCTCACTTTTCCTGTGCAGCAGCTTAGCAAATTCCAAGGCTGGCACCGTGTTGGGTTGTCAGAAATGGAGCATTGGGTAGTATCCCGGGCTCTCCCACAAAGCTGTGTTGGCTGGAGAGCCTTAATTGATGGACTTGAATTGGCCGATAAATCCGCCCTAAAGGCTTCCTTTCGGAAAACCTCCGGCTGTGGCCAGCTCAATACAGTACCCCATTATCAATGCCACAGATTGCAAAGGAGTTATTAAATGGCATTTCTCAGAGATCCTCATGACCACAGATGATAGGATCGTAGCTTTTGAAATATTAACATATTTATATCCCTTCTTTAAGCCACACTTAGCTTTTTGCGAATAACTTTCATATATAACATATATTGGTTCGTTGTTGTCCTTCATCCTCCAAGAGGACCGAACTGACATCACCATTGTAAAGTGAAATTTCAGCGTGTCTGACGGGCAGATCAAACCAGTGAGAACTTGGAATGCTCTACCACAGGTTGGGCACAGATAGTCCATGTGAATATTTGGGGATACTCCTATGTTTACTTTGTGCTGTCTCAATTCTGCTTTGCTCAAAGAGCACAGCACCTTTTCTGATGTGGGCATGCCATGCTGAGCTGTCCTGTGCCAGTGTCTCCCATGTGGCACAGTCAAATCCAGAGTTCTTGAGAGAGACCTTGAGAGTGTCCTTGTATCCTATCTTCTAGCCACCATGTGATTCCCCTTGCCCCATGCAAGTTCTCCATAAAATAGTCTTTTTGACAAGCATACATTTTGCATTCAAACAACATGGCCAGCCCATCAGAGTTGCACTCTCTGAAGCATAGTTTGAATACTTGGCAGTTTAGCTCAAGCAAGGACTTCAAATTGTCTGGTACCTTATCCTGCCAGGTGATCCTCAGAATCTTCCTAAGATAGTTCAAGTGGAAGTGATTCAGTTTCCTGACATGGCGCTAGTAGACTGTCCATGTTTCACAAGCATATAACAATGAGGCCAGCACAGTGGCTCTGTAGACCTTCAGTTTGGTAGGCAGTCTGATGCCTCTTCTCTCCCAAACCTTTCTTCTGAGCCTCCCAAACACTGAGCTCTCTCTGGCAATGCGTGCATCAACCTCATTGTCAATGTGTACATCTCTGGAAAGTACACTACCAAGGTAAGTGAACTTATCCTCAGCATTCAAAACTTCTCCGTTTGTTGTAGCTGATGGTTCCACATATGGATGGTATGGTGGTGGCTGATGGAGCACCTGTGTTTTCAGTGAGAATAAACATAGCATCAAGGTCAACTACCATACTGATGGTAAGTTCTTCAATTTGAAAAGGTTACAAGCCAAGACCAAAGTGGAGGGAGTGTTGGTGCATGACTTTGCAGATGATTGATTGTGCACTCAATGCAGCCTCTGAAGCTGAGATGCAACAGAGTATGGATCAATTCTCTGCTGCCTGTGCTAATTTTGACATAGCCTGGCCCTCCATTATCTGTAATCTCAGGATTGTCTCACTTGCTTCCCACCTGGGCCCTCCATGGTCTGATACCTCCCCCATTGCCTCCAGATATTTCCCACCCTTGATCAGCTACCCTCTTCCCATTAAGATCCTCCTTGGACTCCTCATCAAGATCCTCCCTAAACCCTTTTCCCATCACCCCAGACTACCAGACCACCCCCAGATCCCTCCCACAGTCTGTATATAAGTTCCATCTTGCCTCCACGAAGGTGCTCAGATTCAATCCAACTCTGATTCTGTCCAGCTGAGATTCTATCTGGATCACTTCACAAATAATTAGGCTTCTTAAGAGTCAACCCAATATGGCGAGTCTTTAATAAATTTTGTTTTATTTTGGGTGAAAGAAGGCTTTAGTCGAATTCATTAAGCATGTGAGAAATGAGCCAAACCAACAAGCCCGCAACTGTGAGAAACATGCTGACCTTAAAAAAATAATGATACTTGTGAAATCAGGAAAGCTTTTATTCATTTTATTCATTCCCCCTAAATGATCAGGTAGCTAGCTCCCAAGTAAGGTTACAGGAAGACTACAATTTGTTCAGACCAATGCAAGGCATGTACACTATTCAAAATTTTGGACTCCCCACCACACTGTCCATTGGCCACATGACTTCAGGTTCTCCTCTCTGATAGGCTCTCCCTCAAACAGCTCATCAAACCTCCACACAAGTTTGTGATCTTTAATCTGACCCATGCTGGGTCACAACTCTGATCACTTAAACTTGGGATGAATTTTAAATCTGTGAAAACATAATGCCTTTCTTGTTTCCCACAGGCAGGACCCAGCATGTCAGTATTTTGGGGACCTGAGAACCTCAACATTAAGGTTCCCTAACCTCATCACAAGTACATATATAATGTCTATGTATATCTTATACAGGGCAGCTAGGAGGTTCAGTGGTTAGTGCTGGGCCTGGAGTTAGGAAGGCTCATTCCTGAGTTCAAATATGGTCTCAGATACTTAATAACCTTATAAAAGAATGCTCAACATCACTAAAAATGAGAAATACAGTTCTGATTACAGCCAAACAACTGTAGTACAGGCAGCAACCCAGCTGAATTCTCCAAACGTTACCCTCCAAACCACTTTAAAATAATTCATTCAATCAAATTTTGGAGCAGCAGAGCCAACAAAAGATCACAATGAGGCTTTTTTTCTTGCCTAAAACAACTTATGAGGTCAGCAGGAGAGGTGTGACTCCAGGGTGGAAGCCTGTCTTGAGGGAATGCCTAGAGATGATAAAAAAAGATTGGGCAGGAATTAGAAAAAGAAGTTACAGGAAACTCTTTGTGGATATTGAGTGCAGCTGGCACTGACTGGCAATTCTATTGCCTATACACAGTTCCAGGTTGCAGTTCCTCCACATAAAGGAGCACTTGTATCCTTTCACAAGGGAACAGGGGCCCTGGTTACAATTCCTGGACCAAGAGGAGCATTAGCACTTATGGTCTCAGGGGAGCAGGGACGTTTCCTAGGTAAGGATCAGAATCTGAACCAGAACAGTGATCACACCTCTCCTGGCATCACACCACCATAGAAGCACTGAAAACTTGTTTACCCTTAGAGCTATTTTTGAAAACAGCAGCACAAAAAAAAAAGTCTAAAGCTTGAGACAATGCTTCATCACCTCTATGTAAGCAAAGCTCAACATTACCATAAAATTCAAAGTCAAGAAATAGAATGAAAAAATGAGCAAATGGAAAACAAAATGCACAAACCTTGACCATGGAAAGGTATTGCAGTGGCAGCAAAGACAAAGATAACTCACTCAGAAAATAACAATGTGAAAATAGCTACAACCAGAGCCTTAAAGAAAAATGTGAATGGGACAAAAGAATTCCTGGAAGAGTTAAAGAGCTTAAGAATGGTAGAGAAAAAAATTGAGAAAAGAAATGAGAGTAATGCAAGAATATTATGAAAGAATAATTAACTTAGTAAATGAGGCCCAAAAAAATAACTGAAAAAAATAAAAACTTAAAAACCAGAACTGGCCTAATAGTAAAAGACATACAATTCACTGAAGAAAATAACTGCTCTAAAAGTAGAATAGACCAAATGGAAAACCAGGTACAAAAGCTCACTGAAGAAAATAATTCTTTAAACATTACAATTAGGCACATGAAGCTAATGACTCCATGAGACATCAAGAAACAAGAAAACAAAGTCAAATGAATGAAAAAATACAAGAAAATGTGAAATATCTCAATGAAAAAACAACTGACCTGGAAAATAGATCCAGGAGAGATAACTTAAGAATCATGAACTACCTGAAAACTACGCCCAAAAAAAGAGCCTAGACATTATCTTTCAAGAAATTATAAAGGAAAACTGCCTTTAGGTCCAGAGGGTAAAATAGAAACGAAAAGAACCTATCAATCACCTCCTGAAAGAGATTGTGCACTCAAGATTGTACACTGAAAGAGATCCTCAAAAGAAAACTCCCAGGAGTATTATAGTCAAATTCCAGAGGTCACAAGTCAAGAAGATACTATTGCAAGCGGCCAGAAAGAAACCATTCAGATATCATGGGACCACAGTTAGGCTCACACAAGATTTAGCAACCAGCATGTCAGAGGAGCAGAGGGCTTGAAATATTATGAACCAGAGGGCAAAGAAGCTAAGATTATAGCCAAGAATAACTTACCTAGCAAAACTGAGCACAATCCTTTAGAAGGGAAAATTTATATTTAATGAAATAGAGAACTTGCAAACATTCAAATCTGAAAAAAAAACTTAAATTCAGACATGAGACTCAAGCATAAAAAGATAAATATGAAAAAGTAATTATGAGGGACTTGGTAAAGTTGAACTGTTTGCTTTCCTGTATGAGAAGATGACACAATGTGAGTCCTAAGATTTTTATCATTATTAGAGCAGTTAGAAGGAATCTATATAGACAGAGGTGTGAGTCAATTATATTAAGATGATCTAAAAAAAAAAAAAAGAGTTGAAGGATGGGAAAGAGAAATGTACCAAAAAGTGCAAGGGAAAAGAAGTATGGGGAAGTTTTTCTCACATAAAAGAGGCATGCAAGCTTAAAGTTGGGGGTGAGGGCAGGAGATGACCAGAAATGCTTGAACTTCACTCCCATCAGAATGGTTTCCAAGAAGGAAGAATATATAGACACACTCAGTTGAGTATAGAAATATATCTGACTCAACAGAGAAACACAAGGCAATTGGGATAAGAGATATTGTGGGGCATGATATAAGGAAGGGTGGATTAAGGAAGACAATAGAAGCAAAAAAAAAGACTATTGAGGAGGGACAGGATAAAAAGAGAGAAAGAAGGATAAACACAATAAAACAGGATGGAGAAAAATACACAGCTATCAATCATAATTAATAATCACAATCAAACCGTGAACATGACTAGGATGAGATCACCTCATCCTCATAAAACAGAAGAAGATAGCAGAATGGATTAGAAACCAGAATCCAATAACATGTTGATTATAGGAGAGACATACTTGAAACAGATATACATGCACACACATACACACACAGACACACACAGAGTTAAAATAAAGGGCTAGAGCAAAATCTATTATGCTTTACTTGAAATAAGAAAAGGAGGGATAGTAATCATGATCTCAGACATAGCTAAAGCAAAAGTAGCACTAATTAAAAGAGAGAATTGAGAAAACTACATTTTGCTAAAAGTTACCACGGATGATGAAGTAATGTAAAAAAAATAGCTAATTATTCATTTCTTAACCATATAGGGAAATGAGCCAAATTTATAATAATAAGAGCCATTCCCCAATTGATAAATAGTCAAAGGATATGAATAGGAAGTCTTCAGAATAAAAAATGCTGGCTATACTCATGAAAAAAAATGTTCTAAATCACTATTGAGAAGGGAAATGCACATTAAAACAATTCTGGGTTACAAGCTCATTCTTTGTACATTTGACATCAGATATGTCAAATGATGGAGGGGTTGAGGGAAAATAGGTACACTAAGAAACTATTTGTCAACTTATAAATTAATTCAGTCATTCTGGAGAGCAATTTGGAGCTATGCCCAAAAGGCTATAAAACTGTGCATACCTTCTGACACAACAATAACACTACTAGGTCTGTATCCCAAAGAGATCAAGGAAAAGGAAAAGGCCTTTATATGTACAAAAATATTTAAAGCAGCTCTTTTTGTGGTGATAAAGAATTAGAGATTGAGGGGATGCTCATCAACTGTAGAATGGCTCAACAAGTTGTAGCATGTGAATATGATGGAGTGCTGTTGTACTATGGAAAATGATGGGGAGGAGAATAGGGGAGGAAACATGGGTGAGTGTAACAGTAAGCACCCCAACATACACAGAGGGGCCTGCTATCACAGGTTCTTAGATCTGCATTCATAAAAGGAAAGGCAACTTTTGAGGGGGTAACAATCACTTTAATCAAGCACATGTATCATTCCTTTAACCAAGCACATATATCATTTACCTAGTTCAGGGTAGTCAGCACCCTGAACTTCAAATAAAATACACAGAAATCAAAGATCAACAGACATGGCTTCCTCTGCCTGAATTCAACAGAAAGGTCCAACTGTCTGACCATAGTTACCACAGAGGGAAGCACCAACATCTGAGTTTTCAAAGTGGGGGGGGGCCTCCTTAACAGTTTCCCAGAGTCCTTGTCTGTCCAATTAAAAACACTTCCAGCCAATAACCTCCAAAATAAAATCCAAACTTGAGAGTCTTTATACACTTTTTAGAGCCAGAGGGCATCACATCCCTTGAGAACCAGTGCCTCATTAATAAAAGGCGTGAACCTTCCTACAAATGTTCCTAGGCCCAACAATGGGTGAGAAAGATCCTCCTTAATCACTTAATCAATTAGGCACTTTGAGTGAAACAAAAACAGCAAAAGATCTTACTTTGCTTGCCCTTACAGAGGACCTATATGAAGAATCAGGAGATTATTGTGCATAGTAAAAGTAATGTTGTGGTGAGCAACTGAGAAAAACTTGGCTATTCTGATAATATCTCCCTTTATATCTAGATCATGTATCCATTTTGACCATATCTTGGTAAATGGTGTAAGATATTGGTCTATGCCCAATTTTTGCCAGACTGTTTTCTAGTTTTCCTAATGTTTTGTTTTGTTTTTTACCATATAATGAATTCTTATCCCGAAAACTTAAGTCTTTGCATATGTCAAGCACCAGGTTACTATATTTGTTTGCTGTAAAGTGTATTTTTAGCCTATGCACTGATCTACCTTTCTGTTTCTTAGCCAGCGCCAGATAGTTGTGATAATTACTGCTTTATAATATAGTTTAAGATCTGGTACTGCTACACCTCTTTTCTTTATATTTTTTCATTAGTTCTTTTGATATTCTTGACCTTTTGTTCTTCTAAATGAATTTCATTATTACTCTTTCTAGCTCAGTAAAATATTTTTTTGATGATTTAATTGGAATGGCTTTGAATATATAAGTTAATTTTGGTAAAAATTTTCATTTTTATTATGTTAGCCCTGCCTACCCATTAACAATTAATATTTCTCCATTTATTTAAATCTGATTTTATGTGTATAAAAAATTTTTTATGGTGTTCTTTACATAGTTCCTAGGTTTATTTTGGCAGATGTACTCTGAAGTATTTTATACTGTCTAGAGTTATTTTAAATAGGGTATCTCTAGTTATCTCTTTCTGTAGAATCCTGTTGGTGATATATAAGAATGCTGAAGATTTATGTGGGTTTACTTTATATCCTTCTACTTTGCTAAAATTTTAATGACTTCAATTAACTTTTAAGCTGAGTCTTTAGGATTTTCCAAGTATATCATCATATTGTCTGCAAAAAATGATAACTTTATTACCTCATAGTCCATTCTGATTCCTTCTGTTTCTTTTTCTTCTTTTATTGTGATTGCTAGAATTTCCCATATAATATTGAATAATATTGGTGACAGTGGGCATCCTTGTTTCACACTAGATCTTACTGAAAAAGTTTCTAGCTTATCCTCATTACAAATAATACTGATAGTTTTAGGTAAATGCTTCTTATCAATTTAAGAAAAAGTTCCTTTATACATAAACTTTCAAGTGTTTTTAATAGAAATGAGTGTTATACTTTAGCAAATGCTTTTTCTGCATCTGTTGATATTATCATATGATTGTTACTTTTATTATTGATACAATCAATTATGTTAATAGCTTCCTTATTTTAAACCATCCCTTTATATTTGGTCATAATGTATACTCTTTGTAATATATTGTTGTAATTTTTTAGCTAATATTGTATTTAGAATTTTTGCATCCATATTCATTAATGAAATTTGTCTATAATTTTCTTTCTCTATTATCTTCCTGGTTAAAGTATCAGTATTATATTTGTTTCATAAAAGGAGTTTGGAAGGACCCTTTCTTTGCCAATTATTCCAAATAATTTTTTAATATTAGGATGAGTTGATTTTTAAATGTTTGATAGAATTTACTTGTAAATCTATGTGGTTCTGGTCCTTTTATCTTAGGAAGCTCTTTTATGACCTGTTCAATTTCTTTTGCTAAAATAGGCTTATTTAGATACTCTATTTCCTCAAGTGTTATCTAGGCAGTTTATATTTTTGTAAATATTCTTTCATTTCACTTAAATTATTAATTTTTTTGGCATATAATTGGGCAAGATAACTCCTTGTAATTGGTTTGATTTTATGTTTGTTAGTAGTTGTAATGATAATTTAAATGAAAAATCTTTCATATGCATTAAGAGGCCCCTATGCCCTGCCTGAGTCACATGTGAGTGGAATAGGCTTAGTGAAGACTTCTCAGATTGTAATTCTTCTCCCAGGGGTGAGGTAAGATCAAGAGGCTCAAGGTCACAATATTTTTAGAATAGAATAATTCCATATAAGGATATAAAACTGTGTAGTACATTAGGGTCTCAATGATTGGATAAAACTTACATAATTCTTCGATGTCTTCATTTCAAAAGCGATTGGTTAGATTTCGCGTCTAGAATGTAAGATCATATTCTCAGCTAATGAAGATAATGGTCAGTGGGGAGGGAGGGACTTGCGTTAGTCTATGTATATCATTGCTTCTCCTTTGTCTTCGACTTTTCCTGCTCCAGGTGAACTGGTACAGGAACTGCCCTGCTTCTCGAGAACTGAATAAACAAACTTTCTGTCATCACTTTGAGAGGCCTCTGAGTAATTAATTAAGTAGAGCTCCAAGCCATCCCACACACAGGGAATGACAATGAAAATAGGGAAAGAAGTGGCAGGGGTGTGTAGGAGAGGCTGGGGCTTGCTAACAGGCTGTGGAATATGTTAAAGTAGAGACAAGGTGCTGGAGGAAAAGAATCAGATGGAAAGGGAGTTGGCTGGTTTGCAGGAGAAGCTTTTTATCCTGCAGCGTTCAAGCCATCCTTTATGGGAGGAAGCCAGAGAGTTTCAGGTGGTAGAAGAAAAAGCTGTTGTTGGTTTGGTTCACAGGAAGTGAAAAGTTAACAATAGGAAAGTCAGGGCAGCCCTTGCACAGACTAGGCTTGATTCGGGCTTAAACACAGGACAGGAGGTTGTGTGGGAGGACAATGAAGAAGCTGGAACTCAGCCAGGACTGAGAAAGAAGTTGAAGAATCGGGGGCCTCCCACAGTGTTTGGGGAAGTAAGTGAGGATTTTACTTGGCAGAAGGGCACAGATATTTTGAGTCAGTTCACCCAAAGGATGGGAGAATCATTGATATCATGAATGGTGAGAATTAGTGAAAAAGAGAAATTTCCTCAACAGAGAAGAACGCATAGTCAGAGGATTCAAAGTCAGAATAGATTGACAAGAAAAGAATTATTTACAGCTCCATTAAGCGTAGAGGTAGATTTTGCAAGAATAGATGGCATTCCAACTAATGAACTATATACAATGTATTGAGGAAAGAGGCTCGATTTTAGGCTGAGCAGGCAGGTAGGAGCTGTCCCTGTAGATTTTTCTGAAACATCGTATCCAGGTTCATCACACCTACAGGGAGAATGGGGAGGAGGGGTTGGCCAGAGTCCACCTCATATTAACGAGGGTGTACCTCCAGCCAGAATGATGACCCTGGTACTGCAAGTGGAAAAAAGTAAACAATAGTGAATGAGGCTCTGATAATGGGCTCAGAGACTCCAGAAGCATGGCAGACCCTCCACCCACCCTTCTGGTTATTGTCTCCTTGTTTCTTTTTGGCTTTTTGTCTGTTCACCTTGTTTGTCAGATTTGCTTTGTGCAGGCCTAGTACCCTCGTCCTGCAGAAGCCTAACTGCTTAAGCCAGTCATCACCCCCTGTACGATGTGCTGTCTCACCTCTGGACCTGGCATCAGTGAAGTCTAGATGCCAGCTGAGAAACTGATTCCTCTAATGGGAACTTGTAATCAAAAGGGATTACAGACTGTGCAGTACTTTCACTTTAGGTTTGGTTCTTAAGATACAGTGGCACTCCTTCAAACAAGCTTAATAGGCAATTAAGTTTTATTCAACAGTATTACAAATAGTGAAAGTTAGCAAGTGTATACATATAATCTAATAGACAATAGTTAAGACAGAATAGAAAAGGAGAAAAAATACATCTTCAACCAGGCAGAGCTTCATCATCTAACTTGACTGGAGGCTGTGGGGGCGGTCTGCAGGATCCTGGCTGAGAGAATTCGAAGTAGGTGTCCCCACTTCTGAAGCAAAAGACCTCCAAAGATCCCTCTCCCAGTCCCTTTATACATGTAGCTCTAGAGAAAAACTGTAGAACAAAGAAGGAATTTGGCCAAAGTTCCAGATGTCTGTTTTGATGTATGTGCTCAAGGACTGGCCAGGTCCTCGAGCACATACACATCTTCTACTAAGGACTTTTATGACTCTTAAGATAAGGTGTTGTTTCACCCCAGCCATGGCTACATGGTTCCTTAGTTCTTATGAACTGCTTCCTTTGGCACTCCCAGTTTACTTTTTAAGTTAAGTAACTTAAAATCAACTTTAAGTTACATTCCTTATGTCAGGTCATGTGGCGGTCATGTAAGGGGCTGGGGAGAATCTCCTTAGTTTACCTTACAGACCTCTTAGGGCAGGGAAAGCTCTATACCTAGTCTTAGCAGGAAGTAACTATGGAATAAGAGACCTTCATCCCTTACCCCAAGATTCTGGGTCTCATTTGTTTGAGGGGGGAATGATGGGGCGCTTATGGTCAAGCCCCACCTAAGATATCATTTTATGTGCTCATTTTGTGTGATCCGTTACATTGTTATAAAGTTCTATTGACACCAGTTGCCTAAGATATTGTTTTATATGCTTATTTTCCATTATCCCTGTTAACAATTCTGTTGATACCCGTTGTCCCACCTGACCTATGTAATGAAAATAAAAGATTTTGGGGCCCCATGTAATGGTAGTTTAAATGGGAAAATATTTCATATTCATTAATAGGACCATGTGACCTGCCTGGGTCATATGGAAACCTCGGTCACATGAGTCTGAATCACATGGAGCCTGTGGTGGAAGGAGTTTGCTGACTGGGTGGAACAGGAAGAGGCAGAGTTAGAGCTGAGAGGAAATTTGGTTGGAGCAACCAGAGCTAGAAATGATGCAGGCTGCTGGATAGCATAAGGGATCTGGTGATTGTGATTTTTTTTAAGGTAGCCTGCTTGTGATTTGTTTAATGCATCTGGTTTGTGGGAAGCCTAGCAGGAGGAAGGCTTGGGGATGGCATTTTTCTCTATGTTGCTATTGTGTATAGTTTTCTGTTGTGATGGATTTGACTTTCTGATGTCTGAATAAATGTTTTGGTTCTGCCTTTCACGTGGAGAGTCTGTGGTATTTCAAGATTCAGAATTGTGCTGGGATATTCATGGCCACCCTAGGTGCTGTGAATATTGCATTGGTGCTACAGTAGTATATTCACCGTTTTAATTTCTAATATTAATGATTTTATTTTCTTCTCTTTTCTTAAAATCATATCTAATGGTTTGTCTATTTTGTTGGGGTTTTTTTTCATAATACCAACTCCTAGTTTTATTTAATTTTATTTCATTTAATTTTATTTATTAATTCAATGGTTTTCTTACACTCAATTTTATTAATTTCACCTTTAATTTTTTAATTTAGTGTTTAATTGGGGATTTTTAATTTGTTTTTTCTAGTGTTTTTAATTGTATACTCTACTCATTGATTTGTTCTTTTTCTATTCTATTGATGTAAGCAATTAGAAGTATTAATTTTTCTCTGATTACTGCTTTTGCTGTACACCATAAATTTTGGTATGTTGTCTCATTGTCATTCTCTTTAATGAAATTATTGTTTCTAAGATTTACTCTTTAGCCCACTCATTCTTTAAGATTAGGTACCTTATTGAATATAATTTTTATTGCATTGTACATAATTTATATTGCATTTATTGCATTAAATACTTCTGAAAATGACTCATTTAATATTAATAATTTAATAGTAATATTTAATATTTCTACTTTTCTACTTTTAGCTATAAAATTTTAATGTCTTAATACATGGTCATTCTTTGTAAAGGTACCATGTACCTCTGAGAAAAAGGTTCTCTCCAAGTATTTATCATATCTAGCTTAACTAAGATTCTATTCACTTCTCTGACTTCTTTCATATTTATTTTTTAGTTAGATTTATCTAGCTCTGAGAGAGGAAGATGAAAGGCCCTTGCTATTATAATACTATGTTCTACTTTCACCTGTAATTCATTTAACTTTTCTTTTTAAAATTTAGATGCATATTTGGTGCACAAAAGTTTAATATTGATATGGCTTCATTGTCTGTGGTACCTTTTGTCATAATGCAGTTTTCTTATTTATCTCTTTTACTTAAATCTATTTTGGCTTTGACTTTGAGATCATGATTTGAGATCATGTTACCTCTGTTTTTTTTAATGTCAGCTGAAGTATAACAAGTGTTACTCTGACCCTTTAAATCTGTGTGTATTCCTCATTTTTAGATGTGTTTCTTGTTAGAAACATATTGTCAGATTCTGACTTTTAATTCATTCTGCTTGTCTTTTCCACTTTATAGGTGAGTTCATCTCATTCACATTCAGGGTTATAATTATTATTTGTGTATTTCCCTTTATCCTATTTTTCTCACTATTATCCTTTTCAGCCTCTCTTTTTACCCTCCCTATCCCTCCTCTAGTTTACTTCAAACCACTACCTCCCTAAACCACATACTTTTAAAGAATCTTTTATCTTCTCCCCTTACCTTCCTATTCCTTATTCTACCCCCTTCTAAGAGTGCCTCAGTTTTCCTCTCTGGCCACCCTCCTATATCTTAATCTACACATCTTTCTAAAAGTCCATCCCCCTATTCTGTTCCCTTGCTGTCTTATTTATACATTTAGAAGACTTTTTATGTCTTTCTAGACTATATATTGTTCCCTCTTTAATCCAGATCTGATAAGAGTAAGATTCTAGCTTTACTAGCCCTCCACCTCCACCTAATTCCTCTGTATCACTTCATCCTCTCATACTTCATTTCTATAATTGCTCCTTTTTACCTTTTCCTAATTTTGTTTTTTAGAATTACCCCCATCATATTCAGTTTAGTCCCAATCTTTCTTTCCAACTACCCATGTTCTGATGACAGTCTTAAAAATAGTGGTAACATTGTCACATACAAGAAGTAAACAGTTTGGTCTTATTGAGTCCCTTGTAATAAGTCTTTAATGTGTTTATCTTATATATCTCCTGGAATTTATGTGCCAAATTTTCCATTAAGTTATGGTGTTTTTGTTACAAATATCTGAAAGTCTTTCAATTCATTAAATATCCATTTATTTTGGATATTTTTGAGACAGGATTATACTAAACTTAGCTTAGAAAATTGTTTCTGGCCACAATTCAAGCTCTTTTGCTCTTTGAAATATAGTGTTCCAAACCTATGGTCTTATAGCTTAGCATCTGCTAAGTCTTGTATAATTCTGATTGTGCCTCTACAGTATTTGAATTGTTTTTTTCTTGTTACTCATAATATTTTCTCCTTAACCTTGGAGATTTGAAACTTGACTATGATATTCTTGTAAGTTTTCATCTCTATCTTTCATCTCTGGAATCTCTTTCAGGTGGTGATTGGTGGATTTTTTTCCTATTTCTACTTTACTCTCATTTGAGAACTTTAGGACAACTTTCTTTAGTTGTTTTTGTAATACTGTATCAAGATTCCTGTTTTGATCATGACTTTCATGTATTTTAATAATTCTTATATTGTCTCTGTTTATCAGCTATTTTTCTAATGAGATGTTTCTCATTCTCTTCTATTTTTTTCATTCTTTTGCTTTTGTTTCATTATTTCTTGGTGTCTTATAATGTCATTTGCTTTCCCTTGCCCAATTCTAGTTTTCAAGGAGTTAGGTTTATTTTTCTTAAGGATCTCTTTTTCTAATTGGTTAACTTTCTTTTCATAATTTTCTTGATTATCTTGTAATGCTCTTATTTTTCTTCATAATTTTTTCTCAATCTCTCTTATTTAATTTTTGAAGTCCTTTCTGAAGCTCTTCCAATAACTTTTTTTGGGCTGGTGACCATTTGACATTGCTCTTTGGGGTAAGAGTGGATTTTTTTTTTACTTTATTATCATCCTCTGAATATGAACCCAGATCTTCTCTATCCTCATAGTAGCTGTCTATGGATTCTTTCTCTTTTGCTTACTCATTTTATTTTATTTTTAGTAGTTTATTATTGTAATCAGCTCTAGTCCCAGGGTATGGGGAATGATGCACCAGACCTCAGGTCCTTCTTACTGTTATTTTCTGAGCTCTGTCCAAGGCCCAACCTCAGGCACTCCTCTTCACCACCCAGCCATGACTAGGGTCCCCAGCCATGCTGGGCTACAAACACTCATGCTCCCTGAAGACTGCAACCTTTAGCTCTTCTCTCTGGCCTGGAACTGAAACCAGGGACTTTCCTTCTCATTTTGACTCCATTGATTTCATTTGTGCAAAAGTTTTTTACTTTTATATAAGCAAAATTATCTAATTTCCTCACATGATCCTCTCTATCTCTTGTTGGTCATAAACTCTTCTCTTATCCAGAGATGTGACAGGTAATATTTTTCATCCCTAATTTGTTTAAGATACTACTTTTTATGTCTAAAACATATGCCTATTTTGACCTTATCTTGGTATATGGTGTAAGATATTGGTCTAAGTGTGGTTTCTACCTATTTTCTAGTTTTCCCAGAAATTTTTGTTGAACAGTGAGTTCATGCCCCTTTGGATTTATCAAACATAGGTTAGTGTGGTCAATGTATTGTGTCAATATATTGACAGCTGTCAATACTGTGTGTCTAATCTGTTCCATTGATCAATCACTCTGTTTCTTAGCTAGTACCAGATTATTTTAGTTTCCACTTTGTAGTATATTTTGAGACCTGGTACCCCTAGTAGGTATTAACAAATGACAAGAAAATGAAGATGCTCATTTTGTAAATAGTAAAATATAATTTTAAGGCAATTATATACCTTGCTTATCAAGACAATATAATGGTTTTAAAAGTGTAAAAAAAAGGATGGAAAAATTTAAAGAAGTATTTAGTTAAGTGAAAATATGTAATGTCATAGAATATTTTGATTTTGTCGCAATTTTTCAGGTTATGTTGTAAATGGGGCAATAAATGACATATTACAGGCAATGATTTCCTTATGTACATTTCATTAAACTAATTTTGCCTTTGAGATCTAAGAGAAATGAGATCTAAGAGAAATCCTTTTTAACAATGTGTTTATGGCAAGATAAAGGTTCTTTTTTTTAAGCAAATATAAAACAAACAAAAAATCCAATGACCACTGTAATGTTAATGTAAAGGTAATGGCGGGGGGGGGGGGGGGGGGGGGGGGAAGAGTTAAAGATGTTCTCTGCCCATTAATAGACCTCAAACACCTTCCTTTTGTTAATTTCTAATGAGGCACAGGGTCATGAAGGTTGTGCCCTCCAGCCTTGAAAAGAGTATATATCTCTGAGGTTTTGCTTTGGGGCTTAGTTTTTGGAAGAAGGTTCCTGTGCCAGATGAGACTCTAGGCAGCTGTTTTAAGGAGCCCCCTGTCTTTGAAAACCCAGATATTGGTGATTTTCTCTCTGGTAACCATGTATGTATTGTCTATGGTCAGGCAGATGGAAGCCGTGTCTGTTGGTCTGTTTGTAATTTCTGCTTTTATTTTCTCTGAGATTCAGGGTGCTGACTTTTCTCCTGAACTAAGTAAATGATTTATGTGCTTGATTAAAGTAGATTGTTGACCCTTTGAAAGTTGCTTTCCTTTTAGATCAGCAGATCTAAGAACCTGTATAGCAGGCCCTCCCGTGTATGCCAGAGTCCTTGCTGTTACAACCCCCAGGCCCAATTAAATGTATTTATGGTCTGAGAAAAGGCTTGTAGGAGAGAGTTCTTCAGCTGCTCAAAGGGGTGAGATAATATAGTTTCTAGAGGTTTGGGGGGAGGAGGTTAAGGAAGAAGACATCTGTAGATATAATAATGTAAAGAGTAAGGCAGAAAAGTTCTGCGTCTTCATTTGCTGCTCAAGGTCGTCTTGAGCCATTCAAGGTTGGTCTGGTCTCTGCAGTCATTTCCAAATTCACCTACAGTTTACTTTGAAAATGATCACTGATATGTCAAGCAGCTCTGAGTCTCAGAAATTCTTCTAACTGGCTAGTCCTGCTCCCTTGTGAAGAAAGGAAACTCTAGCATATTTAATTAGGAAGTACAGCCATTACAGAACTTTTAGCCACAGCAGCCTTCCTTCATTTTCTTTTTTTTTTCTTTGATATTTATATTTTATTTTTTTTTAATGTTTTACAATCATTTCCTTAAAGTTAAGATTTTATCCCCCCCACCCTTCCCCCAATACCCCCTCCCTCCCCATGACAGCATACAATTCTGTATAGGTTCTACATATACTTTCCTATTGAGCACATTTTCACTATAGTCATGCTATGTAGTCGAACTAAAATAAATGGAAGAAATCATATAACAAATCAACACATAATACACTGAAACCCACCCACACACAAACATGATCTGCTACATTCTGCAAGTGACTTCCACATTTCTTTCTCTGAGTGTGGAAGGCATTTTGCCTTAGAAGACCAACATTAGGATTTTTTTTTTTTCTCAGTAAGTTCTTGTGTTATTACAAAGTTCCAAGTCTACCAGAAAAAACTCTCGCACACTGTGGTCGTTGCTGTGCACAAAGTTCTCCTGGTTCTGCTCCTTTCGCTCAGCATCAGATCATATAAGTCCTTCCAGGCCTCCCTGAAGTCTTCTTGTTCATCATTTCTTATGGCACAATAGTACTCCATTACATTCATATACCATAATTTATTCAGCCATTCCCCAATTGATGGGCATCCCCTTGACTTCCAGTTTTTGGCTTACCACAAAGAGTGCTGCTATAAATATTTTTGTACACGTGGGACCCTTTCCCATTTTTATAATCTCTTGGGGATACAGTCCTAGTAGCGATATTTCTGGGTCAAAGGGTATGCACATTTTTGTAGCCTTTTGGGCATAGTTCCAAACCGTTCTCCAGAAGGGTTGGATGATCTCACAGCTCCACCAACAATGAATTAGTGTTCCAACTCTCCCACATCCTCTCCAGCATTTATCATTTTCTTGTTCTGTCATGTTTGCCAATCTTACAGGTGTGATGTGGTACCTCAGAGTTATTTTGATTTGCATCTCTCTAATCAATAGTGATTTAGAGCATTTTTTCATATGATTATAGATATTTTTGATTTCTTCCCCTGAAAATTGCTTGTTCATATCCTTTGACCATTTATCAATTGGGGAATGACTTTTATGGTTATATATTTGAGTCAGTTCTCTATATATTCTAGAAATGAGGCCTTTATCCCCGAGCTTAGCTGTAAAAATTTTTTCCCAATTTACTACATCCCTCCGAATTTTGGTTGCATTGGGTTTGGTTGTGCAAAAACTTTTCAGTTTAAAGTAATCAAAATTATCCCTTCCTTCATTTTCTTGTTCATTGATTCCCTTGATATTCTGGACCTTTTTTCTCCTAGATGAATTTGTTATTATTTTTCTAACCCCTCCCCTTTGTTAATAAAGTAAAAGACTTACTATAGACAGGGAGGCCAAATGTTGGTGCCAAAAGACTCAAGTTCAGCTAGAGAAGTGAGGTATTGTGTGTGTGTTTATCCTTTGCTGCCAAAGAAGACCATGCCATCAGAGAAATGATGATGTGACTTGTACTTAACTTTGTTTTGAATGAGGGAGGGCTGTGTGCAGGTCATCAGTCCCACTTGCCCTCCAGAGCCATCTGAATCCAGTGACCAGATATTCATGAGGATGACTAGAGATGACCCAGGATGAGGCAATTCGGGTTAAGTGACTTGACACAGCTAGTGAGGTCAGCTGAGGTGAGATTTAAACTCAGGTCCTCCTGACTCCTGCACTGGTGCTCCATCCACTGCACCACCTAGCTGCCCCCAACGTGTTGTGGTGAAAACCATAGAGATCCAGAACCTGATCTTCCATCAAGGCAACTAGTTTAGTGGTCTTACCACAATGAATACATGATAGTTGACTCCAAACCTTCACAAGATTGTTGAGACCTTGCTACTAAGTTAAGATGTGATTTTAATAGTTAAATAAATTTAGATGCGATTCACTCTGAAGGTTGGTAAAATTCCAGCCCCAGCACAATTTCTTAGGATTAAAGCATTTTAGAATCTTGCATCATATTACCAGCAGGGCTGGAAAAGACCTTAAAATTGTGCCCAAATAGCAAATCTCTAAAACTTAACAGATAAAAATAATCTAAGAGATCCTTGAAATTATTATTATAATCCCAATGAAATTTTAACAGCTTTCAAACAACAGCTGAATTTATAACAGTATCTGAATTACAAGAGAAGTCATTTTTCTAATAGTGTTGATATTATCAAGTTTCATAATATAAGCATGCATTTAAAACATGAAATAAACTTATTACTAGTCAGGTTGATGGGACAATGGCATCCCTAAATGCCCCTGAACTTTCCCACACATTTCAGTAACCCTGTCCCTGGCATTTTGCCTGAGGCATTCAACCTATCCCAGTCTACCTAGATACTCAATAATCCTTTCATTGTGCTTCCCCCACACCCCATTTCACCCCTTTCATTTCCTCTACACTTGGCCCACCCCAGCCTACTTGCCACCCCTTAATCCCATCCAGATCTTCTCACAGTCTTTTTCTATATAAGACTATGAGTCCCATCCTCATGAAATTCAAAGATTTACTAGGAATCTTGCCCTCTTAAGTGGTGTTATAATAAAATTTCCCTACTCTGACTGAAAGAAGGCTTGAGTGGTTGAATTCTTTCAAGGCAGACCCCCTGTACCTTTCCATTTCAGGGTTCCCATCACCCCAAATCACAAGGTGCTATCAATCTAGTGGAATACATTTCCACATTATCTTACATAGAAAATCATTCATCTTATCACCCTTTGATATTTTATATTAATTACACGTAAAACCCAGTATAAAGTTATCCAGTATGGAATAATTACATTGGACTAAAGAAATCATAAGAATAAGTTAACATTTGTACTGTGTTTGCCAGAAGTAAGCACTTCACCATTATTATGCAATTTGATCCTCCCTACAACCCTGTGAAGTGGGTGCTATCATTGTCCCCTTACAAATTAGTAAACTGAGGTAAACAGCCATAATGTAACTTGCTTAAGGTCACACAGCTTATACATTTCTTAATGCCAAATAGCAAACATAGTTTACATTAGGTTCTGTTTTACCACAATCATACTGATAGGAGAATGCATTTAGGTCACACTATGATTTAGTTTCAGGACAGATTTTGACCAAATCAAATCTGGATTTTTTTATAAGCACTAGTTTCTGTTGCTGTTCACTTGTTTCAGTCATGACATGAACAACCCTTGTTGGCCCCTTCTGGGATTCTCTTGGCAGATACTAGAGTGATTTACTATTTTCTTCTTGAGCTTGTTTTACAGATGAGGAAACTGAGGCAAACAGGGTTAAGCAACTTCAAATTTGAACTCAGGTCTTCCTGACTCCAGACCCAGTGCTCCGTCTACTGTGCCACCTGCCATAACCTTTAATGGTAATACTTAAAAATCTCAAAATTTCTGGCAGTACTTCAAAATTGAGAGCCAATTATTATCAACTAGTTCATTTTCAAAGACAACTGTGACACTCCCAGCTCTCTATAACCTTCTATTTCCTTTTAAATCACCCAAAGAGCTGAATCAATTCTTTTTTGGTTCTTAACCTAGTCCCACTCTCATACTTGTCCCTGAGGCTTTTCATTTTTTAACCATGGGCAAGAAATAGGGAGACCCAGATATGACCTGGAAACTACCTGAGTAAAGGGTAGGGGTAGTTACAAGACAAAAGCTTGACTTTTAGGCAAGTTTCTCTTGAATGTAGGTGCCAGGTGAAGTTACAAAGGTAAACAGTTTGGATTTAGAAGGTGGCAGTGTTAAAACTTATGTCAGTTTGACTAAGTCTTTAAAATGGAATTAAAATCAATTTTTAGTTTTACAGATTTAAGGTCCTTCATTATCCTAGCTATTTTGGAAGAACTGTAGCTTCTCAGTGTCCCTCAGTGTCCCCAAAATTAAACACATGTCAGAAGTGGTCTTGATGAGGGCTGGAGAAATAGGGGTACAGGAATTCCAAGGCTGGAGTTCCCTGTGTGGGCTGTCTGGAGAAGAATTCAAGGACTTAAGCATCCCTGAGGTCAAGGTAAAGATTTGACTTTTCAGCAGGCAAGAGTTCTTAGGGAACCTGCAACCTTAGAAGGGTACAGGTAAAGTTTCTATAGGATATTCTACAGTAAAACATGTGCCAAATATGTTAAGTAGGTGATTCAGGGTGGGATTAGGGAGTACTTAGGAGTAGTTAGTTCTTAAAGGAACATGCACTTTTGGTATATACTTCGAAGGTATTTTACCCAGAGTTCATCAGGAAATAGCCCAAGGGGGGGCTACATGGAAGTGTGGTTTTAGGCTTGAAACGTCACTAAGTCAACTAACAGTCAGGACTGACTAAGGAATACCAGACAGTTCTCATCAATGTCCTGTTAGAGAAGACGAATGTAAGGGATGAAAAGTATGTCTAAGTCTAGGATACATATGATTGGTCAGTGAGTAGCAAATGTTCCTGTGACATAGTACACAGTCAATTCAACCAGTACACAGCTGACTGAGACTAATATATTCCATAGGTGCAGCTGGCTACTGTAGCAGGAAGGGAGATAAAAGTTCTTGCTGGGGCAGGCTGTGTCCTTGGACTGGGGAGAAACTGCCTGGGATAGTGTTTTGAGGCTTGATGGAAATGTGATTTTTAAAGAGAAAAGTGATTTTAGAATTGGGGTCCAAGCACATGCACTCAAACACCCCATCAGTCTGACCAGTGTTCAAGCAATCTTGCTTCTGGCCTCCCACATCTACAAGGCAAACAGGAAATCAGGCAAAGATAGTTTATTTGCACACCAAGGTAAAGCAATTGGTGTTTGACCTACACTGATTTCAAACTTCCTACAGCTTTTATAGACTGGAGTAAATAGCTTGGATAAAAGGGCAAAGATATGTTGCTTGGCACACTATCAGAGAGCAGTTAGGCAGAACTAGAACTGTGCCTGGCGTCAGGAAGATCTGAATTCAAATTTGACCTCAAAACACTTTCTACCTGTGTGACTCTGGGTAAGTTACTTACCCCTAATTTGCCTCAGTTCCTCATCTGTAAAATGGGGGCACAATGGAGAAGGAAATGACTAATAATTCCCGTATCATTGCTAAGAAAACTTCAGGGACAAGTTCACTGAGTCATGAGTGGTCAGTGACACACGACTGAAATACAACATTATTAAGAAACAGTTTTATGCCATCTCAGCTTTTCCACTTTGTAGACTTGCACAAAAGTATTTCCAGTCTGCCATTTCCTGTAGGCTGGTTATGCACGTACCCAACCATCAAGCAAGGTTTAAACATGGAGCCCCTTAGGGCTAACTTTGCACACCAGGATACAGCAGGATTATAAAGGAATCATTCAACAAGTATTTAATTAACCACCTTCTATGAGGTTCCAGATGGGGCACCTAGGTGGCACAGTAAGTAGACTGATCACTGGGTTTGGAACCAGAAGGACTCATGTTACTGAGTTAAATTAGGACTGACTTTAGACACTTTACTAGCTGTGTGACCTTGGCAAGTCACTTAATCCTATTTGCCTTAGTTCCTCATCTATAAAATAAAATGGAGAAGGAAAATAGCAAACCACTCTAGTACCTCTGCCCCAAAAAAATCCAAAATAGGGTAGAGGAGAGTTGGATACTTCTAGAAAAAACAACACAGCAACAAATGTTACAGACACTGAGGTGTAAGGGAATCACATGGTAACACATGCACTTAAATAAAATTACTTTGTAACAGAGGAGGCGGTGGTGAGACACTTGAGGCAAGAAGACCAATTAAGAGGTTAATGGGATAATCTAGGTGAGAAGTGTTAAGTCCTGGAACTAAACTGGTAGCTCTTAGTGACAATAAAGGGTCCAAAACAAGAAATGCTATGAAGATACAAAGGGAAATAATTTGGCTTGGTTTTGTGAGGTGAAGTAGAGTCTATGAAAATACTAGCTAAGATTAGGTGTTTAGGACATTTGGAATGAGGGAGAGTGAGGGGTAGAGTTCACGATAATGCTTTTAGGAACTTGAAAGACGGTGGAACCATGGCACAAATAAGAAAGTTTGTAATTCTGGGGTGCTTGGGAGAATTATCAATTCTTTTTGCCTGTGACATTATTACTTTTCAAAGGTATTGTTACCTATGTTTCATTGTATTTTTGTTAAATATTTTAAAGAGGTTCCCCCAGCATGGGGGGTGTGGGCAGGATCATATTTGACACCTCCCCAGAACAAGGAAGCAGAGCAGGGCAGCCAGCCTGGGGGTTTGGAGGGGGAGAGTGAGGGCTTCGTTCTTTCACTGCCCCCCGCCCCAAAGCCTGACCACGGCGGGGTGTAAGGGAGGGAGACTGAGACAAAGGAGGGGGCGCCCACCTCCCCAGGAGCTCCAGCGAGCGCTGGGGGGGGCCTCCGGCGCAAAGCACACGCCAAGTAATTAAGTTCGGAGCTGGGGGCGGGGCCCGGGGTCCCGGAGGGATGGCGGGAGGGGGCGCGGGGTGGGGGGCTTCGGGGCCGAGCCCCGCCCCCCAGACTCTTCACGCAGGCAGATGTAGCCCTGGGAGATCGGAAGCGCTCGGTAAACCTGTGCGTGCCTCCACAGGAACGTACGCCGTCCAGGAAAGCCAGTTTCCCGGTATTTTCCAAAAGCCCCAAACTAAGCCCAAACCTGAGCCCGCTGAACCACGGATTTCCTAACTCTTCCTCGTGACTGCTAGGGAGCGGGCGAAACCAACGGCCGCGGTCTGGGGGGGAGAGGGGTGAGCCGCGCCTCCGCTTGGGGGGGGCCCGCCGCTGCCGCCGGGCCGCTTCCGGCCTCGCCTTCTGCGCTCCCCTCTCCGAGGCGATGGACGCCGCGGTCACGTGGCGGGCGGGTCTCGTGACCGCGGCAGCTCCCAGATGTTGTCGCTCCATCCCTCAGTGCGCCCCGGCCGCCGAGCCTGCGAGGATGATGTGCGGAGGAGTGACGGCCGCCCAGCCGGCCACGGCGGAAACGCAGCAGATGGCGGACGAGGTAGGAGGTGCGGCCGGGCCCCCGCTGCCGGGCCCCCCGCGGGTCGGGCCCCCCGCTGCCAGCTCTCCGCTGCCGGTCCCCCCGCGGGTCTGGCCCCCAGCTGCCGGTCCCCCCGCGGGTCTGGCCCCCAGCTGCCGGTCCCCCCGCGGGTCGGGCCCCCCGCTGCGTCTCCCCTGCCTGGCTCCCTCGCGGGTCGGGCCCCCTGCCGCCGGGCCCCCCGCGGGTCGGGCCCCCGCTGCCAGCTCTCAGCTGCCGGGCCCCCAGCTGCCAGGTCTCCGCTGCCGGTCCCCCCGCGGGTCTGGCCCCCAGCTGCCGGGCCCCCCGCGGGTCGGGCCCCCCGCTGCGTCTCCCCTGCCTGGCTCCCTCGCGGGTCGGGCCCCCTGCCGCCGGGCCCCCCGCGGGTCGGGCCCCCGCTGCCAGCTCTCCGCTGCCCGGCCCCCGCTCCTCCGCAGGCGGGCATGTGCAGTCCCGCACTGCAGTCCACGGAGAAGATGCTGCCCAGGTCCCTTCTCTGTCTGAATCGGAGATCTCTCCCGTAGTAGGGACCTGAAAGGGCTCGGCTCAGTACTTATTAAGCGCCTACTGTGTGCGAGGCCGGGCATAGCAGAGCGAAAAATGAAAGGTGTGCGTGGTCCGTAGCTACACCTGGTTCTCGAGCCACACCCAGGACTCGGATTGGGAGCTGGAAGCGAGCCCGGAATTAGCGTCTTCTGTCCAGGAGTCTCCAAAAAGTCCCACAAAACTGGGTCCCACAAGTCTTGGGGCGGTAACCCAACTGATCATCCGATTTATCCCTGTTTGGATTTTTCTTGTGTTTTCGAATCAAAACTTTTTTGGGAGGAGGTCTTCTTCTAGACCATGACGACAAATGGCAATCCTAAATGAGAACTAGTGATCCGCAGATGATTAGACTTTTTATAAAATTCAAAAATCTAAGGTGATTGGGTGTGTATGTGTAATACGCACATATATATATCACAGTGTATGAGATTATAGCTATATTGAATTTTGATAAGAACAGTTAGTATTTAAAAAATTTAAGTTAACCTTTCCAAGTTTTTGTAAGTTTGAGGCTGAAGTCATTAAAACTGCATCAAGTTTTGGGACATGCTGTATTTGTGCCTTGCATAATAGGGTTTTGTTAGGGAAGACGGAATCAATGTGAAGTGGCATCTAGCCATAGAGTGAAATGAGAAGCTGTTCATCTTGACTCATCTTGTCTTTTTTTTTCTGAACTAAAAATTTCCAAGCTGTTTTTGGTTTTATAGGAAGTATTAGTAATGACTAGATCTTATGATAACTACATTATAGGGAATAGCCATACAAGCTCTGTAAAATAAAACAATTCAAAATCTTTTCTAGTTTTCTCACCAGTAGAGAAAAGGAGAAAATGGTGTTTTCTTTTTAAAAATATATTTTATTGATTTGTTTGGTCTTTACACCACAGTCATTTTTATGCCTTCACTCTCCTGTAGCAAAGAAAAACAGTTAAACAGAAGTATGGTGACTATACCAAACAATGCACACAAAACTGGTTCTGGTAGGAAAAAGCTGTATTCTCTGGGACTTTTTTTTCTTTAGTTTTTCTATTACTTTGAGTTCAGCTTCTTTGTAAAGATGTTTTAATTTAATTGATGCAGTCATTGTATATATTGTTCTGTTAGTTCTGCTTATTTCACTGTGCATTAGTTCATATGTCTTGTGTTTCTCTGGATTCATTGTCATTTCTTATTCTATAATTCACATACCTTCATTTTTTCTGTCATATTCCAGTTGATGGGCTTCCGCTTGATTTCTAGCTCTTTGCAAAGAATGCTGTTTTTAATATTGTCAGCTGGACTGAACCCCACCTCTCACCTGTGGGTGGCCTGAACAGAGAAGGCTAGAGACTGGAGATTCTGAAAGCAAACAGGGCCACGGTGTGCTGGGACCCCACCCCTGGTAGGGGAACCCATAGCAGTGGAGCTGAACCTTGATTTATTTACTTGTGGCTAGACAAAGGATCAAACTGTATAGTGTAGCAATAGTGGTGAGGCCCAACGGCAACAATGAAGCAAGATTGTCTAGTGACAAAAAGTGTATTTGTAGCAGGGCTTCATGTCTGGGCCTGTTGGTGCATGCTCAGACTACCAGTTCTGGAAGGTAAGTACAAAGAATTGTTGGTATGCCAAGCTCAGGGCACAGTTTGCTTAATGGGCTTTAGGTCTGGAAAATAGGGTGTGTCCTAATAGTATCTTGACAATATTTTGGTATTTATTGGAACCAAAGGAAGTCTTTGACTTCTCTGGAACATATCCTGGGTCAGAGAGAAGTTTTTCCTGTTTCTTGCATGATTACAAATGAGTACCCAAAACACATAAACCACTTAATATTTACCAGTGTGTCTCTCTAACCAAGACCATCAGATATTTTCTAATACCTATCAGATATTGGATAATTCATAAAAATTTATGAAATAAGATAATTTCTAATTTGCATGGTGTAAGTGAAACCTCAGAGCTGTTTTGATTTACATTTCTCTTATATTTAGAACAAACATAGAGTCAAACACCAAGAGAAACAGGCCACTAAAGGGTGCATGGCAAGGCAATTGGGGTTGTGTGGGTTAAAAGACCCTTACTCAAAATTTTAAATAAATGAAGAGGCTTCTCGATAAGAACAGAAAGCGATTTATTCACTTCTTGGGAGAAAGAGGTGTCCCTCCACCAGGACAGGGCTGATGGAAGGAGACAACTTACAGAGATTGAGGCACAATTTTATACCCTAACTCAGAGAATCCCACCTCCCCACTATCCCACCTGTCCATTGGCTGGGAGGCAGGCTTACAGTCTAAGCACAAAAAACTAGACAAGACCTGGGAAATATTCACCTATCCTAACACTTCCTCATCTATTACCTGATTAAGTGCTGCTGTGGCCATTCTACAACTAAAGTGAAAAGGAGGGGAGGGAGAGAAGGGGGAGCTGGTAGTGTTGATGTGGCAACAGTGTAACAAACAAAGGGGAAATTTGATTAACTTCCAAGTTTCGGCTACAGTCCACAGCATGATCACAAAGAAAGAAGGGAAGGGGAAGGGGCCCCAACTGAATGCCCACAGGCCCTGGATTCCTGAAACTCAGGTATCCAGGAAGAAGCCTTATGAAAAATAAATTTTATTTATAAAATACAATATTCCTCATATATTTTTATTATGAAAAGTCTTCACAATGTCCTTATTTCACTCAGGGTTAAGTGACTTGCTCATGGTCAAACAACTAGTGTCAGGTGTCTGAGGTCACATTTGAACTCAGGTCTTCCTGCCTCCAGGGCTGGTGTTCTATTCACTGCAGCACCTCTCTGCCCCCATATTGTATTTTTATAAAATCTGTTGTTGAAAATATGTTGTTCATATGCTTTGACCCCTTATGTATTGAGGAATGACTCTTAGTGTAATATTTTTTTTATCCATTTTCTATTTTTTTTGACTATCAGACCTTTATTGGTGTTAATTGTGTAAAAGCTTTTTAAATTGTATCTACTTAAAATTGTCAGTTTTATCATATGAAAAAGTGCTCTAAATCACTATTGATTAGAGAGATGCAAATCAAAACAACTCTGCGGTACCACATCACACCTGTAAGATTGGCAAACATGACAGAACAAGAAAATGATAAATGCTGGAGAGGATGTGGGAGAGTTGGAACACTAATTCATTGTTGGTGGAGCTGTGAGATCATCCAACCCTTCTGGAGATCGGTTTGGAACTATGCCCAAAGGGCTACAAAAATGTGCATACCCTTTGACCCAGAAATATCACTACTAGGATTGTATCCCCAAGAGATTATAAAAACGGGAAAGGGTCCCACGTGTACAAAAATATTTATAGCAGCACTCTTTGTGGTAGCCAAAAACTGGAAGTCAAGGGGATGCCCATCAATTGGGGAATGGCTGAATAAATTATGGTATATGAATGTAATGGAGTACTATTGCGCCATAAGAAATGAGGAACAAGAAGACTTCAGGGAGGCCTGGAAGGACTTATATGATCTGATGCTGAGCGAAAGGAGCAGAACCAGGAGAACTTTGTGCACAGCAACGACCACAGTGTGCGAGAGTTTCTTCTGGTAGACTTGGAACTTTGTAATAACACAAGAACTTACTGAGGAAAAAAAAAAAAAATCCTAATGTCGGTCTTCAAAGGCAAAACGCCTTCCACACTCAGAGAAAGAAATGTGGAAGCCACTTGCAGAATGTAGCAGATCATGTTTGTGTGTGGGTGGGTTTCAGTGTAATATGTGTTGATTTGTTATATGATTTCTTCCATTTATTTTAGTTCGACTACATAGCATGAATATAGTGAAAATGTGCTCAATAGGAAAGTATATGTAGAACCTAAACAGAATTGTATGCTGTCATGGGGAGGGAGGGGGGTATTGAGGGAAGGGTGGGGGGAATAAAATCTTAACTTTAAGGAAATGATTGTAAAACATTAAAAAAAATAAAATTAAAAAAAAAAAAAAAAAAAAAGAGTTACCTGGAGCCCTAAGTCAAGTGACTTATTCAAGTGACTTGTCATATAATAAATATCTTGAACTCAGGTCTTCCAGGCTAGTAGGGAGGTTCTCTCCACACTATACTATAGTGCCTTTAACGGTTTTCTTTTTCCCTAAGTAGGGCTCAGTCAAATGGGGTGGGAAATAACTATGATGTAAAGACAAAAGGAAGTAGTAAAAATATATTTTAAGGTATATTTGGTATTCCTAAAAATACTTTATTAACCAATTAAAGTACTATAACATTATGGAAAAAAAAAAAAATTGTCAGTTTTCTCTTTTATGTTCTCTGTCCTTTGTTTGGTTAGGAATTCTTCCCCACTAATCGTAATTATAAAACATTCTGTGCTGTTTTCTAGAGTTAATTGTTTTATTTTTAAGATATGTGACTATTCCACCTAAACTTAAAGGTTAAGGTGATTACCATAATTGGCTCCAAATCTCATCATCAAAATAATCACTATATATTTTTATCACTTGCATTCAGGTTGTATTTCTTCTTCTGTTCTAATTCAATTATTTTTTGGTTTATTCTTTATTCCTCAGGTAAAGGCACAGCTCGAAGAGAAAGAAAATAGGAAGTTTCCAGTCTTTAAGACAGTGGAATTTAAAAGTCAGGTGGTCGCTGGGATGAACTACTTCATTAAGGTACAAAGAAGTGCAGTGGATCTCTAATCAGAAACTGTGTTATTTTAGGTGTCTTCATGAACCCTTTCTAGTTAATTGTTTGTGGAAACTAACTAGTAAACTAGCTGGTAAAACTTTAAGAAGCTGGAATAGGTGGCAGTGTTTCTTGTTTCTTCAACTCCATTAAATAACTTCATAAATACTAGACACCAAAATTAGTTACAAAGTGACAAAAGCATTGATGGGTGTGGGGAGAGGTAACTGAGATATAAACTAGTTCCACTGCCCTCAAAAAACCTGGGGGATGGAGAAGAATTTTGAGGCAGGGTGTAAGGCTCAATCCTTGCCTTTGAAGTAAAGAAATGAAAGAAAGACTAGTGGGAATGATCCCTTCCCTTCAAACTTCCCCTGTCGTTGTTTCCCCTGCCCCCTCCCCCCCAAAAAAAAGAAAATAGAAAGATAGGAAAGCTCTTGGAACTTTGTATTTATAAGTTGGGTAATTTGTGATTCTGTAGTACCAGTACAGTAACTAAGCTGTGTCTGTGTTGTTCAGCCATTTCAGTTGTGTCCAGTTTTTCATTACCCCATTTTAGGGTCTTGGCAAAGATACTGGCAAATGTTTGCCATCTCCTTCATCACTTGTCTCTATATAAGTCATATAAAGTGAACCCTTTCTTGATATTCAGTCTAAACAGAACAAAATATATTATTTAATCTACAACTGTTATTTATTGTATTTTTTTTGTTTCTTAGGTTCATGTTGGTGAAGAGGAATTTATACATATGCGAGTGTTCAAAAGTCTCCCTCATGAAAACAAGCCATTGGTTCTTTCCAGTTATCAAACCAACAAAGCCAAGCATGATGAATTGGTCTATTTTTAATCTACCATTCTGAATTGTGACCCTTATATGGGGACATTACATACATCAGTTATTAAATTTGGGACAATAAAAGAAATCTGATATATGACCACAGATCATTTCATTGTTCATCAGTGATCTTTGAGTGTATTTCAAGCAGTACAGTTAGGCCTTCTCTGGGCCTGAGTTGCTATAGTTTAACCTTTCAGTTTGTAAAAGATCTATAACATTCCTTAGAAGAACATGCTAGAGAACTAATCTGTACCTCTTGGCTGGGGGGGGGGGGGTCATGAAGTTCCTAGATTTAGAGATAATCTAGTTAATCCCTTTATTTTATAATTCGTACAGACAAGTAGCAGTACTAGGACTCATCTGACTCTAAATCCAGTTTTAATCTAGCAGGTGGGCATTCTCTTTGCATTTATTATATCCATACCTAATTGTTTTTTTTTTCAGTTGCCCACATTGAACACTTTTGGGGGTTATTTATGAACGACCACTTATTTTGCCATCTGTTTCCTGCTTGCTGAAATTGTGTGAAAAGACATTACTTCTTTTCTTCTACCCCACAACAAGACCTAGGCCCCTTCCTTTCTCCTGCACCATGGACTAGCAAAGTTGGCCTCTGGACACGATTGGCCTGACTTTGCTAACACAACTTTGTGGCTGCCTAAGAGCATAAAAAGTTCTAACTGCATAGGCTCTTTGAACATGGTTAATTTCTGAAAACCATGCAAGTCACTACATTCTGTTCTGATCACCAAACTTCTATATGGTCATGTATCTACAAGAATTAAGTGCTCCCGTATCTTTGTTGTGTGACCCTGCTGTGTCAGAACAAAGTTGACCTCCTTTTTTCAAACTGTCCAGTGATCAGTATTAGAGCCACATCCTGAGACACCCTGTTTTCCAGAGCCAAGGCCTAGCAAACAAGCTGTGTCCCGAGCTTGGCATGACAACACTTCTTTGTGCTCACCCTCTGGTAAATGCTAATGATTATTTTATTGCTTTGACCAGCACCAGGTGTTCTACAGACACCTGCTGTATCCTGGTTTTCATCATGAAGCCCTTCTGTGAATCAGATGTGTTTCAGTGCTGTTACCCCTCATTGTCAGGGCTCCAGCTCGCTTTTTAGCCATTGGTATAAGTATCAAGGTTTAGCCACACTAACGTGGGTACCTCCCTCTAGAAGCGGGACCCGGGCACATGTTTTCCTTGCTTATTTCCTTCATTTTGAAATTAAGCTTGTTTGATTCCTGAGTTTCCTGGCTCCAGCTATCCAACAGGTTAGAGGCCTGTTTGGTCCAACTGACTGGGTTTTGGTATTATCTCATTGGGTCTACCACAGTACTGTCACATCTTATGCCCTTTGTGACATGGACCAAGACACACATTAAGGCTTAAAATGTCATGGAATTGCAACACTTCTATAGTACAACACCATCCCTGACAGGTTGTCATATTTCGTATATTTTAAACTTCATATTTGAGGTCTTACTGCCTTCCCAGGGAGCTCATTTATTAAGTCTTTCCTTATACAAGGGAACATTTACTGTCTGTAATTTCCACCCACTGATAGAAGATAAAAGGGTTGTGTCACTTCAGTATTTGTCTCTCTAATGTTTATCATAAAGTAGTGGCTTAATAAATCATGGATTGATCCCAGCTCTGCCTTCTAGGACCAAACAAAATTAGGTGGTCTTCTACATGGCAGCTCTTCAAGTATGTGAAGCCCCTAGGTTGCCTGATGGATAGAAAACTAGAGTTGAAATCAGGAAGACTTAAGTCTTTCTTCGCTTACTAGCTCTGTAATTCTGGGAAAGTCACTTAACCTGCTTGTCTCATTTATAACAGTACCTACCTCTCAGGGTTGTGAGGATAAAATGAGGTATATGTAAACTCCTTTGCAAATCTATATAAATGTTAGCTATTATACTTTAATAATAAACAGATCTGGACTTGGGGAAATTGGAGCTGTGTGTTCTTTAATAACAAAATAACAAAACACCTTCCATTGAAAGTAGGAAACAAAAGCAAAACCTTGTTAGAAATTCTTGCATTAGCTAAGCTATGTCCAGTTTTATGTCTCACTCTTCACCTTGAGTTCTTCACTTCTGTTAGGAGGTGGCTATCTTGCTTCATCATCATCTCAGGAACCATGGCTGCTCTTAAGTATTTCAAAGTTATTTATCATTTTCTATTTCTGTCATCTTTGCTGATATGATAGATATGAGGTAAAACTATCAGAGTTGTTTTAATTTGCATTTCTCTTACTGATTTGGATGTTTTTTATATAGCTGCTGATAATATAGTACTTTGAAAACCACCTGTCCATATCTTTTGACCATTTATGAACTGGAGAATGGATTTTATTCTCATAAATTTGTTCATTACCTTATGTATCTTGGAAATGAGACTCCTATCAGAGAAATTTGGCTAAAAAGACTTTTCCCCAGTTAACAGTTTCCCTTCTAATTTTAGCTGGATTGGTGTATTTTTATACAAAAGTTTAATTTTATATAATTAAAATTGTATATAATCTGACCTTCACTTACTTGGTTATGAATTTTTCCTTTATCTTCAATCTTAAAGTTAATTTTCTTTCTTTTCTGAATTATGTCACCGTGCCTAAAGCTTATCTTGATATGCAGTATGAAATGTTGGTCTCCTTTTCTGCCATATTTTCCAGTTTCCCTAGTGGTTTCTGTCAGAGAAGCTGTTTTGTTGTTGGTTTTTTTTTTTGAAGTAAGCCATGCTGTCTTTCTTAACACAAAAGTTTGTGTCCATGACCAAGTCCCTTAAAATTCTGAGTTTCAGTGTCCTTGGAAAAATAAAACATTGCTTGTAGTTTATTAGCTCAACCCTACTGCTGTGTCATGAGAGTAAATGAGTACACAAAAACAGACATACACGTAACAGTTATATATCATAATTATGTATGGTAGAAAAATATATGTTTTGCAAGCCACTTGAAAGACATAAATGTGAGTTATTACTTATAATTACTTATTACTTGGTATATAGTCAGAAATACTTGTTACAAGGTGGCAGGCTGCAACTGATTCTCATGCCACATCATGGATGAAATGCTCTACTTCGTTAATGTTATCTCTGAAATGTGCACAGAGCTAAATACAATGCACTGCACTTTGTATTTGTCAAGTTCTAGGTATAGTATTAACATTTTTCTTTTGCTGGACATTTTATGGTTTAAAAAAACATTTTCCCCCAATTTCATATAAAAACTATTTTTAAGATTTTGAGTTCCAAATTCTGTTCATCCCTTCTCTCCCCCTGAGATGGGAAGCAATCTGATATAGGTTATATGTAAGCAATTGTGTAAATTTCCATGTTAGTAACTTTTGTGCAAGAAGACTAGAATAATAACAGAAGAAAGGAAAATTGCTTCCATGTTAGTGCCTTCATGATCTGGAAAGTCAGCATCCAATTTTTTGGCCCTCCATTCCAGAAAAAGAAGTCTGAATTTTTTCTTTCATGGGGTCTTTGCATTACCTTATTGTAAAATCTGGGCTTAAGTATTTGGTCATAGGCTCTGTCTTGTCTGCTGACCTTCATGTGTCAGCTTCTGTAAAACTCCCCCCAAATTCCCCTTTAATTTCTTATGCCAACCTGTGATATAGCAAAACTGCAATGGGGAAAGTAGTGATGTGAAAGGGATAGCTAGTATGCTTCGGTTTATTCAGACAACGTAAGTTCTCTTTCTGGAGGCAAATAGTATTTTTCATCACAAATCCTTTGGGATTGTCTTGAATCGTTGTATTGCTGAAAATAGCTAAGTCATTCACAGTCCATCATGGGATATTTCTGTTACTGTGTACAACGTTCTCCTGGTTCTGCTCATTTCACTTTGTATCAGTTCATGTAAATCTTTCCAAATTTTTCTGAACTCATCCTGCTTGTAATTTCTTATAGCACACTAATATTCCATTACAATCATATACCACAACTTTTTTCAGCCATTTCCCAATTGATGGGCATCCTCTCAATTTCCAACTCTCGGCTATCATCTAAAGAGTGGCTATAAATATTTTTGTACAAATAATGTCTGAAATGGGGATGGGGCCTTGATCTGTTGTTGATCTGGGACTGCTTAACTTGCCTATGGGGCTGCTGACTTGCATGGGGCTAGGAGTTCGCTAGTGGAGCCTCTGTGCAAGGCTGCTGCTCCCCTTCCACCCCTGCAGAAAACAGAACTTTCCTGGCAAGCTGCTTCCCCACTCCTAAATTAGCTTTGAGGAATTTTTCAAGGTTGTTTGGAGGGGGGGTTCCAGAGAGTTCCTTCCTCACTCTGCCATCTCAGCACCAGAAGTCCATTTTATGTTTCTTGAGGTAGCTCATTAGCTTCTTTTTTTCAGCTGCCCTGTCACTGTTGATTCACATTGACTTTGCAGTCCACCAGAATCCCTAGAAGTTTTTCACGTGAAATATTGTCTAGGTTGGATATTCTTTAAATGCCTAAGGGTAGGATTTTAGTAAGATGAAATTAAAAATGATTATTCTAGCTGTATATCAATTTAAGCATTCATTAAGTGCTTACTATTGGGAATATAAAGAAGTCAAGGAGATTACATTCTAATCATGGTATATAACATTATGCTACATGATTAAATAGAATTGGGACGATACTCATTGGGAACCAACTGTGGGGAGAAAACAGCCAAAAGGGACTTCAGTTGATGGCATTAGAGGAGAGAAACCCCAAATCTCTCTAAAGGTACTCCCTAGAATCCTGAGGAGATACAGCCAGCCAGGCTCTAACAGAGTGACCCAGAACATAACTCACTACATGAGGACTGCTCCAATTACTGGAGAAAATGTGAACAAAACATGTATGTTATTTCAGTTAGGATGGCTTGTACAATTCTAAATGGATAAAACTTTCACCTTACATTTTATGTACTTAAGTTTTCTGAGGTTAAAGAAAAAGATATGCAGGCTGAGGTCCTATTCTGTCAAAAATCAAGAAAAAAAAACTTCCCAATCACCAGCCTAGAAACTTGTACTCAGTTTCTTTAGCCAAGAGCATCAATGGCTTCATTTGAGGTGAAACTTTTTCTTAAATAATAAATCTCATAAAACAAACCTAAACACACAAATAAATATATATATTTATTATAATCATGTGTTAATTATTATTATTATTTTACATCAGGGCACTTCAGGAATCACAATGTAGGCTTTCCCTTTGCCTATTTCACCCAACATTAAGAGAACCTTAATTAAAACTGACATGTATCAGTGCAATTAAACCAATACTGGTTTAGTCTGCTGAAATTGCCAACAATGTATTTAAAAATAGGCTCTAACAATTTTGTTATGAGTATAATAAACAATCATTTTATAAAAATCTAGGGACATAAATTGCAAATTAAAGTAGACCATTACAATCGCCAGAGTAGTACCAGATAATGAATTAAAACAAGCTAATAAAAATGGACCACAGTTTTGCATCCTTCTACAAAGCCATACTTGAGTAACATCTGAGAAATGACTGAAAAATACAATCAATAATAGCTGATTGTTAAAAAACACTTTAAAGTTTACAATGCACTGAGAAACAATTAAGATACTCTAACGTTAACAAGTAATTCTGTTCCAACCAACCTCTCACAGCTTGTAATCACTTATTACATCTCTTTGCAAGTACAAATCTGAGGCTGTTTATGACATTGCTAATAAATCAAACCAGGGCTATTTTTATTTCCACTGATAGATCTTTGAATATGAAACTACAAGTGACACCTTTCCTTATATCAAAGGTTGACTTGGGGATGTGCTGCACACATAAATGATGTAAAAATCATTTTATGATTTTTGATGTGCTCATGATGAAAAATAAATTTTCTTTAAAATAAGTAAGGGTAGTAAATGAAGTGATGAAGATTCATCAATACAAACTTGTTTTCTTATGGAACTAAAATGATTTTATGTAGTGACCTCATGTTAAAACACAGATCTCTGCTATCAAACCAGACTTTTAAAGTATATATATAATTAAAAAACCACATATGTATATATGTACGTGTATGGCACAGGGACTACTTTTGGCACAAAGTCCTTGCCCTTGAAGACTGTTTAGGGTCATGCTTCCAAGGACAAATGAATCATAAAGTGATAACATTTCACATTATTTCAGAAAATACCATAATTTCAAAGCCATAAGAATTTACGGGAGGCTCTTAGTAGTACAATGTTTCTGGTTATTTTGAGACAAGGTACTAAATAAGCAAAACCTAACACAATACACAATTTTACCACTTAAGTGATATTTAAAACAATTTTAAAATTGGTGTTTGTCAAACCAAAATGTGCATTTTTTTTAAAGTCAAAGCAGAACATACCATAATTTGAAATTACAAATCAGGAAAATATTCCCACCCCATCAAATTTTAGTATGTTCACTGCATTTTCAGTTTTGTATTTCTATATCCTCCTTTCTTCTGCTTCAAAGTACATACAACCTTTATAAAAACAATGCCTTGGATTTTCTGATATATTGCTATCTTGCTTTGATTCAAATTTACATCCTAAGATTGTAAAGCCTCAAAGTTACATTGATTTTAGACATTTCTTCTGTTCTAATTTCTCTGGGAGATCTGTGTCAGAATGCTGCAATCTTTTCACCTTGAAGTAACATCAAGTAAGTCTCTTCCATAGTTAGTTCTGATTTGCCAAAACATTCTAAGTCTCAAGAAGCACTATTACCTATATATCTGTGGACTTGATGTAAAAAAACTGAATTGTCAACATGATGTAGGAAGTGATATTAAGGACTTCATTGGCTAAGAGGAGTTAAACCGGAAAGAAATGTTCTACAATTGTTTATGTCTAATTCTGACATTCACCAGCAGATTTAACCTTTAAAGAATAGATTTTTTGAAATAAACATAAAATTTTAAAGTGAAATGATATGACTAGCTTAATAGAGAGCAAAGATTATTCTGTTATTGTGAGAAAAAAGTTAATAAATTTGCATTTTTGGAAGACAAAAGATTAAAAATGTAGTTTGATAACCGTTATTAGCTAGTAAGCTTTGCCTTGCTAATATAACTTAACTGGTATTTTTATTTGTGGGAGGGGAGGTGATATGAAAATATTTGGTTCTCCTTTCACCAGCAGCCATATCCTGAAACATCACTCATCAAGATATACCCAAATATGGTGCTGATATGAGCTGGCTTGGCTTCAAGTCTTTATTGTAGACTATACAGCTTCTCTAGAAGACAAGTGATGAGATTCAGTCAACCAATTCTACAAGGGTTACTCCACAGACAAACGGAGTGGTGAGTGATTTGCAAGAAGTAAGTGGTCACAGCTAAGCAGGGGTACAGTTTAAAAGTGTTCAGAATAAATAATTCACTACCCTATTCACTACAACTCTAATACTACCTTATAAACCTAGGCAAGACAATGGGATCATTCTTCTCAGGCTCTTGAGAGGAGGAGGGAGGGCAGAGCTTCCTAGGTATGACCCTAATCAAGAAGGAAGGAGATCTACAGATGGCTTTTCTGGAGCCACCCAGTGACATCAGTACAGGGGAAGAATAACCTGCTGAAGTTTTGCTGGCTTTGAGAAGAGACCCTTTGCCTAAGGGAAGATATGAGGGTTGGCCTTAGGGCCTCCTGGTTTTGAGTTCTTTTGACAGGAATGTGGAAAGTAGAACAAAGACTTGCAACTATCTGGCAGTAGTGCTACAGTATGTAATTATAGAGTGTTTGACATCATACTATGAAATGTTCATATAAGTTAACTAAGAAAAAAGTTTTCCAGGAAAAGAAAACTACAAAGTAAATATTTCAATACTTTGTGTTCCTTGTTATTGCCCTGCAGTGCCCTATATCCCCCATCTTATGTTATATTATCCCACTATGTTCTTGGATCATTGGGTTCCTGATAGATGCTCATGATTAGGAAGTTCAAACACTACCAATTCTCTCTTCCTTAGGTAAAGAGGATTTGCTTTCATGGGATTGACAAGGAAACACCAACAAATCTGGCATCAGCAAGGGAACTGTAATTGTGGGTCAGCAGCTACTTAATGGGCCCTGGCCTAACAGTTGGCTAGCTTCTTTTCTTTTAGTCTCAGAAGACTATCTGTGATCACCAGAAATTTCAGACAAAAGATTTGCTTTTATTCCTAGGTCAAAAACAAAGGAAAGGGTAAGGGACAGTTATTAGAGAAGTACAAAATTGCCACCTCAATGCTTTGGCTTCTGTGAAGTCCAAGATAAATCACAGAAGGAAAAAAAGTAATATATTATTAGAACTGAATGAAATCAAAACTTGATACTGATATCAAATATCAAAAATTGAATGTATCTAAGGACCTTAAATTGTTCAGGTCAAGAAACAGTAGGTAGTCAACTCCAATGGCACTGCAAATGACTTAAGTGATTAATATTGTATATGCTACCTTCCTTTCCCCAAGGAGTTCCGATCTCTTAGGACTCACCCTCCAGACTAATTTCAGGAACAAATCTGGATGTTGAGAATTTTGCAAGAGACACCCTTGTGATATTGTCCAGGGCAGTATACATAGTGGATGAATTGAGGGGAGAGGCCTCTCCTTCTCTGAACAAGGAAAAAAAACCCAAACGTAGCCACCACATATTTTTACAACAAAAGATCTGCTGATACTTGACACTATTTTGTGAGGGAAAAAATATCAAGTTTAAGTCACATCTCTCAGGCAGACATTACATTTTTCACGGGAAGGGAAACAAAGACATCAATACATTGTGCGTTATTGGGTGACGTGGTCACATTGTCTATAACACAGTGGCTTCCACTATTATCTCTGGATTCTCTATATCCTTTTTGCTTTGGACCATTTTCAGTTCCAGTTGGGCTGGACTGGGCTTATTTCCTTTTCCAGCTTGTGCTGAAAGAATAAATCAGAATGTCAACTGAAAGAAAATGAAGGAATGAAGAAAAATAGTTTCTTACTGCTTCTATTAGGAAGGAAGGAAACCTCTGCCTTAGTGAGAAGGGGAGGGTGACATGATTCAGATTACTCTTATACCAAAGGCTAAGGTGGAAGAAGGGGCAACTGTTTTACGTAGGTGACAGCTTCCCCTTAAAAAAGTCTAGGAAAACACTCTTAGGATTTGAATGACCGATTTGGCTTCCTCGTTCTCCTGAGGTATAAAAAGCCCAGTCAATGTAGAAGTGGTGGCCTGGAGGTCTCAGCAGAATTTCCAGTACATTTCAGGTGAAATAATCAGAATGATTCTCTATCTTTTTCCAATTGATCCTACTTAGAGTTAATTGATTTTGTCCTGTAACTGCCTAAATCATCATTCTTTAGTTAGTTAAAAAATTCAGCTGCCCTGTAATGAGATAAGTTTAGAAATGCAGTTCTCTTGTTAATTACTGTCACTCTTGTGTGGAGGAAATCTGTTACCCTTGAAGGAGGCAGGTGGACATCAGGGAGTCTGGTCTAGTATCTTTATACCACCAAGCTAGCCTTCAAGGATGTCTGGTTTGTTATCCAAAGAAGTCTAGACATAAACAATGAACATTTCTTATTCACAGGAGGGAAGAAGGGGATTGTTGCCAGCCCTTATTCCCAATTTCTATCCCTCAAACTATAAAAGATAGCTGTCCCCCTCATTCAAGGTCTTAAAGCTGAGACCCTATTTACTGGTAAATTTGTAATCTACTAATAAATCGCTCATGCTCAGATGTGTGTCAGTGTACCTTAATTTTCACTATTACACAGGGATGACTTCCTGACTACATGTTGCCCAAATGCTGTGGTGAACACAGGACCCTGGAGAGTTACATGTTATTTACAAATTTGTTTTTATTGCATCTTATGATCTGTAGGTGCCTCCCCATCTTCTGTTCCAGAGCCTTAATCTCTGGACTGGCCCTGAGCCATGATATTTGGCATGGCTGGCGTGGACCGTTTGCAAAGACTACAAAGTTAAATTAATTGCCAAAGTAAGGAAGGGTGGTGGTTTGGAAAAAAAAGAGTTTCAGTGATTGGAAAGCCAGATACAGAAACCACGTGTCTTGTGTCATTAGGGGTAGATGGGAAGACCTGTTAAAGAGGAAGCTCCCATTTATCCCATTAGTTTAGTATGATGAATGCTTAAGGAGCTTGATCAGGAACATAGGAAAATGGAAGTCTCCTTGGATCTTACCATTTTAGAAAAGCTAGACTACCAGTAAGGATAATGAAGAAAAATGACCCTTGGATATGCAGTCTAAGAGCAGACGTGAATGAGCTTTTGATCTTTAAGAATCTGTCTTCCAAATGACAGAGAGGAAAGTTATTGATCTAAAACACAGGGAAAAAGCCAATGGCTACAGATGGTGAGCCTTTTTGATTTAGAGGTGCCCTTTCAAAATATGTTAAACCCCAGCATGATTATGACTATAAGGAGAGAATAAGGAGTGAAAAATAAAAATTTGCAATTGTGCCATCCTTGTTCTATTTCTATATAACACCTGGCTTGCCCTGGGGTAGGTGAGGAGATCCATGTTACTTCTGTCTTGCTGCCATCCAGGACAACAGACCTCTTGTGAGTAAATTCCCCAAATTAACCTAATTAATCCTAATAAAACCTATCAATAACCAAGCAGGCAGGAGCACTTTTTTCTTCAGTATTTCATATTCTCTTGGAGGCCATGCTATCCTACAATTGACATACTTAGGGCAGAACAGATCTGCCCTCTTACAAGACACCTAAGTAAGAAAGTCTTGGGTCTGTCCCATTCCTTCTACAATTTCAAAGGGAGTGACTTTCTTAAGAGGGAAGTCCAAAGGATGGACAGGCTTTTACCACCTTCAAACCTAGCAGTTTGAGGGGAAATGTAAATAGCAAGGTAGTGAATTATTAGAATAATGGCTAATAATAGAATAATGTGGTCTAATTAAGAGTTTTTGTCAGTTTCAGAGCTGTATCATCAGCTTGCAGACTGTGATAGGGAACCATGTCTAAACCCCTGCTCCCACAAAAGTTGGGCTAGTTTTTGTCAGTATTTCAATGCACTCCACCAATCTTGGTTACTCAGGGGACTAAAGCCTCCACCAGTTGATGTCATTTCCTCATGGCCCGAGTGGCATCATGATGGGTGAAAATTAAGATGAGAGAGCTTCACTCAGCTGAAGCAATTGACAATGTCCTCAATGCCTATCCTTGTTAAATAATCTTTTTCGGCTATGACTAAGTAAATCTCCCTTTAACTTGAATGCTAGTAAGTCATTTTATTCCAATATGAAATTTAAACTACTAGGGGACTGGCCACAGTCAGGCCCGGTACAGAATGGATGGATCACTGAGGATTCATTCCGCCAAAGAAAGTCAGCTAAACCACTGCTTCTGTGCTTTTTTTTTTTTTTTTAAAGTGGCTAAAATGAGAAGTTCTGTATCCTTGGCTTGACAAAAACCCATTTGCTCTACAGTAGGTCTCCGTGGGAAACAGCAAAGATATGGGTTTGGTGGCCTGGATTCCTGTCCTCACTTTATGAGCACTTCCCTCACTATGGCCAGCCCATCTTAATGGGGTCACACTTTGGGAATAGGCCTTTTTTACCACCACCACATAAGCCTGGGAAAACCTACTTGGAAAAATGGGAAATTGGGCAGCCCCTACAACAATGTGGGCAATAATGTATTGCTGTCCACAAAACTGGGAGTGATGGCAGGAAGCAATGTGCCTCATGAGGTGAGCAGAGGTGACAATACTGCCAAGGTAAGACTCTTTGGGTGTGACCGTTAAACAAGAGGTAGAAGAAATGATCGTCAATCTCCACAGGTGTTAGTAAAACTGCTTTACAATATCCCAGATTGTGCAAGGAAGTGCCCTTCTGAGCCATCCAAGTTTTTATATCCTGACTTGTGTTATGTTAAATTTTTCATTTTGAGGGAGGTCAATGTGGTCATGTTTGTGCTTAAGGAAAAACACATAACCCAGCTGAGATTTTCTTTATGGTATACTAAATTATATGAGACTCCCAATTATTTCAACCAAGATAAGAAACTAGACAGGGATAAAAGCAATTTTTTATAATAGCCAGTTGGTGGCTGTAAATACCAGATGACCCCTCTCAGGTAATTTCACAACTTGATCTAGTGTGATTTTTCTTCTTCAGTTATCTAGTGATAAACCTCATTCCTCTTCATTAGCCTGCTATAAATTTGACAAGTTTATCCTTTTAATGTAAATCTTTACTTTTCCTTTTTTGGCAGAGGAGGTCAAATGTAAATCTTAATTGTATCTTTTTTTTTTCTCTGAGGTAACTTGAAACTATATAAGCCTTAGGACAAACTTTGGCTAATACTGAAGACAATTAAGAATTCTAAGTTTGTGCTCTAAGCATAATAAAATCTGGCTTTAAAATGTCTCTACACATTGATAAGTATGGCTGGCAACAACAACTATTAATGAATTATTTAATATTTCCCTAACAGTCCTCTTAGGGTGAGAGCTAAGGTTCTTTTGAGGCTAGTCTGTTCTATCTGCCTGAGCTACTGTGACTTGGAAAAGAAGTTCCAAAAGTTAGCCACCACAGGGCCTTGGGACAGCCTAGTTTCTACTGAGGGCTTTGGTGGGCAAGCCCATTAAGGGAAGAAATGCACTCGTTCAGCTAGAGTTGGATGGAAGACCTTGTGTTGGGGTCTCACTTGTGCTGCCTCATCAGAAACAGTGTACTGAAGGCATGGGAGGAAGTACTAATACAGGAACTTAGAGGAGCTTCTACAATGGTTAGTGCAGATAAGGCTAAATGGAAGCCTTGGAGTTGTTTGAACTCCATGAAGTCAATATTAATCACCTTTAAAGAAATGAAAATTGTTAGTCTAGAAGGCACTACCTTTAGCGCTTCCAAAAGTCCTCTGAAGAACATGATGCATGGCTGACACTGTCTTTTCACATGCCACCTGTAAGAAAGGGAGTGAAAACAACTGATAACACAATTCCTTCCTGTGACCCACAGTTTATGTAATATTTAAAGATGAACATGGAAGGTTTGGTTAATGAGAACCTAATTTTCCTTTTATAAGACACCCAGGAGTTGGCAACTGGGTCCAACGTAGTGTATAAAATTACACTTCTCTCATATTGTAATTAAGGATAAAGGACAAAATCAAGACCAGTATGCCTAAAAACAAAAGAGGTCTTAAGTTACTTATCCCTAAATTTTCAATGAAAAGTTTTGCTTCCTTGGGAGGAAAATTAATTCCCTACAGCTTTCTACACATTCGTGTCAAATGGAATCCCCTTTCAAATTCTTTATGGGGGAGATGTCAAATTTGTCTGCTTCAAAGGGACAAAACCATTGGATGTAATTTCTGAAATTTCTCTAATCCACAGAGACTGAGTGAGCAGCAAGTGCTCTAAGGGAAAGGATTCTGCAAAGCAAAACCCCTGGTGTGGTGGGCTGGATCACACTGCAGGCTCCTCTTTAACATCCTTTCTCTTCCCTGTCAGTCAGTTTCAGATTCGGTCTACTAGCACATTTTCGTAGATTTTTTAAAAAGTTTTTTTTTTTTTTTTTTACTAAACATGAAGAAAAAATTAGACTTCCCTATACACAACAGAACACAAAAAAGGTAATTTTAAAAATACAGGCATATGAATCCCAAATACCTATCATGCAATTTTCCTTTTTAAAAAAGCTATATAAATCCAACACGCCAGTTTCAAAGCTTTCCTGCTTGTCTGTTGCCCCCTAAACTTGCTTCTGTTCTTTTCCGTGCATTTTTCCTTTATCCAGAATTTCAATTCCCAAAAAGTAACATTTTCATATTCAAAACAAAATGCAAAAAATAGAATTGTACTGAGAATCTTCGTTTTAGATCATGTACTTTAAAAAACCCTTTAAATTCAACATGACTTTCACAATTGTCCTATTCATCTGTGGTTACCTTCTACTGTTTTCTGTACGCTTAAGATCGTTTCAATGTCCCTCTTTTTATGGCATTACTGTTCATCCTTATCCCCTTCCCCTCCGACTAAAAACAACTGAAAAAAATCCTCAAAAAATAAGCATAGCCAAGGAAAACAAATCCACACAATGGCCCATTTCTTCTTCTGGGTATTTCTCCTTATGAAGTGAGTTCATCATTTCTCTGTTAGGAGGAGGGGAATGTGATGGGAATTAAAAATCTTTCCTGCCCACTGATAGGCCTCAAGTGGGGCTATTGAGGGAGGCTTGATTAGGGGAGGCTTGTTTCCTATGAAGGCCCACATCTTTTGCTGGTTGCTAATGAGGCACTGGGTCATGAGGGGTTGTGCCCTCTGGCTCTGAAAAGAGTATATATATTCTGAGGCTTTGCTTTGAGTTTAGTTTTGGAAGGTTTGTGTGCCCAATGACACTCCAGGCAGCCACTAAGCAGCCCTCCCCTACTTTGAAAAGATGTTGGTGCTTCCCTCTCTGGTAACTATGTGTGTGAGAATGCTGTAAGACCTAGGCCTAAAAGGGTCAGGGTCTCCCAGTGCATCCTGGGTCATCTCCAGTCATCCTGATGAATAGCAGGCCACTGGACCTAGATGGCTCAGGAGAAGAAAGCGAGGTTGGTGACCTTGCACGGACCTCCCTCCCTCAAATCAAAGTCAGCTACAAGTCAGGTCATCATCTTGACGTCATGATCCTCTTCAAGAACAAAGGACAAACGCAACAACAGCAACTATGTATGCATGTAATGGTCAGAAAATTGGAAGCCTGTCTGTTGGTTTTTATTTCTCTGTATTTTCTGTTGAATAAATAGGAGGCTTCGTTGCTTTGGAAATGTAAAAGAAAAATGTGTGTCTGGAAGCATTTGGTTACACTAATTAAAGTGAGTGCTGACCCCTCAAAAGTTGCCTTTCCTTTTATAAACACAGATCTAAGCACCTGTGAGAGCAGGCCCCCTGTGTATGTCGGGGTGCTCACTGTTACAGGAACATGTTTCATCACAAGTCCTCTGGAGGCATGGCTGATACCTTTGATTGAAGTGCTTAAGGTTTCCAAAGTGGTTTTTCTTTACAACTGCTGTACAAAGTTTGATGGTTTTACTCACTTCCCTTTGCAACATTTATTAAGTATCTGCTATATGTCAGGGATTGCGCCAGGGAGAAGAGATGACAAAAATGACCCAATCCCTATCTTTAAGGAATAATTTTATTAGGAGAAAGAGATTCACATGTAAGGAAATACAAATATGTAAAATATAAACACACACATGTAGCAATACAATGTAATGTAATCCCTTGAGAGAGATTCTAAGAGGCAAAAAGGAGGAGGGAATACAGAACTTTGTAAGGGAAGGAGAGTCCAATTTGACTGGAATGGGGAGTGTATGAAGGCGAATAGGTTGGAGTCAGATTATGAAGTGATTTAAATATAAAACAGAGGAGTTTATATTTTTATAGAATTAACAACTGAACAAGTGAGAGCTAAAAATTTCACTAAGTGACTGTAGAGAGAAGAGAAGAGGGCCAGGATGGAACTTTGAGGAACAACCACTTAGAGAGGCTGGTATGGATAAGGATCCATGAAAGGAAACTGAGGATAGACAAGATAGGGAAGAGACTCAAGAGGCAGTGTCACAAAAATGGAGGAAGGAGAGGAGTTAGGGTCAAATGCTAGGGACAGATTAAGAAGGAGAAGAACTGAAGAAGAACTTGTTTTGTAATGACCCAGGGGTGGGGAACCTGTGGCCTAAAGGCCACATGTGGTCTTCTAAATCCTTAGGTGCAACCTTTGGACTGGATCCAATTTTATTGGAGTTTAATTCATGTACAATTTACTGTAATCCAGTTTTACTGACTGCAGGTTCCCCAGTCCTGTACAATTAAGAGATTGCTGGGAACCCTGGAAAGAGTAGTTTCAGATGAGTAAGAACGTCAGAATAAATTACAAGGACATTAAAGTAAGAAGGGAGTTTTAAGTTGAAGAAGTGAGTACAGAGAGCTTTTTCTAAGAGTCTGGCTGTGCAAGTGAAGATACATACTTCAATAGCTTGAGGGGATGTTAATACTAAAGAATTTTTTAAATTTTTAAAGAATTTTTCAGGATGAGGGAAACCTTGGAATAGAAGGCCACACTGAACCTGCCAACAAAGAGTACCAAGATTAGAGGGAGGGGGTGGGGGATGATTGCAGGGGAAATCTGCTAGAGAGGCAGGAAGGATAAGGGTAAGAACCTGAGGAAAGGCAACAAGTACTTATTCAGTGCCTATGTGTCAGGCACTGTGCTAAATGCTTACAAATTTTATCTCATTTGACCATCTCAGTATCCTGTGAGGTAGGTGGTATTATTATCAACATCTGAAATTGAAATGTGAGCCTTGGAACATGGGACTAGTCCCCATTAGCCTGAAGTAAAGGAACAGAAAATGGGAGATGATGTCCAAGGGTTCTGAGAAACAGAATTTGAGAAAGAGACAGCTCACAGAAATGGCATCTATTTTTTTAGTAAAGTACAAGGCAAGGTCATCTCTTGAAGGGGAGAGAGGGATGTGATTGTGTGAGTGCCTTGAGGAAAGAAGAGGAGTAAGTCTGATACACAACAGAATAAAATGATTGATTTATGGTAGAGAGGACCCAGTTGAAATGAGAAAACACATGTAATTCACCTACTCAGCACAGCTGCCTCCAACACTGCTGAGTGTCATGTAGGTGATATCAATCTGTCATGACCTCATCATCATCTTGTCCCTGTTCTCCTTTCATCATCTTTGAGCACTGGTTAAACCTTCTGTAGAGGGTTTGTGGAAAGATTTGAACAAGAAATGTACAAGATGAGAAGGCAGGGATAAGTTTTAATCTGTACTGGTGGAGGGAGTATAGCCAGCCTGAGATCACAATTAACTGACTGTCAAATTTAAGTATTGTTGATGTAAATTTCCAAGTAAATTACACAGGCATAGTTTAAAATTCTTTGTGTAGAACTAATAGTTCTGGCTGAAATTTTCATGTCATCTACTTGACTATTCTTGGCATTTTATCCTTTTTTTTTTTTTTTTTTGCGCAAAGGACTGCTTTCAAATAGTCTGGTTTTCTTCCACCTTTCTTTTCTTTTGAAGGAAGACTGTCATGTAATTTCTGTAATTTCAATTTAGAACTTTGACTGGTATTCAAAGCCGCAAAAGCTGTTCTAGGTTGCCTAGGATACAGTGAGATCATATTTTGAGCCTCTACTGGCTCTTCAACTAAAATTATATACTGGTTTGTTTTTGTTGTGTAGTATATTCTTTGGTTTCATCCATTCAGCTGGAGAAGGCAGGGGAGGGGAAACAAAGAACATTCAATCAATCAAGAAGCTATTTAAGTGCTTTCTACACCATCAGTATTGTACTAATCGCTGGGGATATGAGGGTTCTAATGGGGGCAGGGAAAGGAAAAGACACAATATGTGTATTTTGTATAAATATAACATTTACAAAATAAATCCAAGATAATTTTGTGGAGGGATAGAGGCACTTATAGCTGTGAGGATCAAGAAAGGCCTAAAGTGCCGGCCCTGGAGCTGACGGCTTGAAGGAGACAGGGAAAAGTGGGAAGAGAGGTACGTCAGGCATGGGGGACAATCTGTGCAGAAACTGGAGGAATAGGAAAAAACTGGATTAAGATAGAAAAGCATGGAAAGGTAGGCGGGAGTCAGGTTGTGAAAGGCTTTAAAGGACAAACACTGAAGTTTGCATTTGACCCCAGAGGGAACAGGAAACCACTGAAGTCTATGGCATAAGGGATGATATAGTAAGAATTGTCTTTAGGAGCATTAATGGCAGCAGTGTGGAGGACAGACTGAAGAGGGGAGGGACTTGAGACAGGAAAACCAATCAGGAGGTGAAAAGTGCTGATGATCTTAACTGAGATAGCAGTTCTGAGAGTTAGAGAGGAAGGGGCAAACAGGAAAAGCATAATGCAGCTAAATTCAAGGCTTGGCAACTGAATGGTGCAACGGGAAGGTGAGGTGAGAGAAGAGTGAGAAACTGAAAATGTCTCCAAGGTTGTGAATCTAGGTGACTGGAATAGTGACGTCTTCAAAAGAAACAAGCAAGTTTATAAGAAAGGTGAGTTTGATGGGACACAAGGGAGGTGTGAGGATGGTAAGTTCTGTCTGGGATGTTCATTTCAAACAGGAAGGTGGTGATAAAGACCTGGGGATCTGCGTGGAGAAGTGCACCTATGTGAATTAATGAGGTCCCCAAGACAGAAAGTGTAGAAAAGTATCCTGAACAGAGGCTATGGTGTACTCACAGTTAGGGCAGATAATACAGCAAAGGAAGCTGAGAAAGAAAGGCTAGCTAGAGAACAAGAGAAAGTAGTAAAAATTCAGAGAGGAGAGATTATAGAGGAGGAGAGGATGGTAAATAGATAAAAAAATAGCTGAGGGCAAAAAGGATAAGAACTGAGAAGAGGTCTCTGGATTCTGACAAGTTGATATCCTTGGTAACTTTGGATAGCACAGTTTCATTTAAGTGATGAAGACTGAAGTCAGAATACAAAGAGTTCAAAAATGAGTGAGACACAGACAATCAAAGAATACTCCAAAGAAATGAATCTGGGTGCTAAAAGGACCATCCTGGTAGTCAAAAGAAAACAGAATTTTGGCGGTTGGACATAATGAGTCTGATGTGCTTATGGGAACGTCTAGGAGGCCAAAGATGATTTGGACCTAGAGTTCAACAGAATGGAGCTTTATATGTAGAAAAGGGAGCTAACTGCACACGACACCAGGGGCAGGAAGTGATTGTTGATCTAGTAAAGCAGATTGAGGAGAGGCCTAACTGAAAGAACTGGGAAAGTACAGGTCATGGAAGTCAAGAGATGAGAGCATTGTTGGTGGTGTTAGGAGCTGTAGGTGAGTCAAGATGCACGAGAATGGAAGCAAATTTGTTCCTGTCATTTCTTGACTGAAAGAAAAGACAAATATTCTCTTAAGCTCACCTTGAAATTATTTGGGTGCTTGTGTGTCCAAGCCAGGAGCATGGCAGCAAACAAGTCTCCTGTTCCCACAAAGACAGCATCCACTTTCTGAATTTCCATTTTGATTCTTTCTGTCACTTTGGTGCCATCTGGTTTTTCTGTACAAAGCAAACAATAAGACTAGGATGGTAGTACCTTTATGAAAAAATTCTCAAATAATGAGATGTAAGGGGATGATTAAGTATAGCGCACTGCATGCATTAACAGCACTCTCATTCAACAGATTCTGAATGTATCAAATGTAGTAAAGCAATAAGACTCAGAATATTGGCTCCCCACTTTTCCCAAGGGTATGGGTGGGATTCTCCATCTAGTGCACAGAACATGGAATGGGGAGCTCCTTTAGGTAGCACTGTAACTTACGTCAGGAAGCAGGGATTTAGTGGCTAGAAATTCCCAGGCAGGGGAACTTCCTCTGCTAACCCATCTTTAATTAAGTCTTGCTCCTGTTTATTACCCACAGGTTCATCAGCAAGTTACGAACTTCACTAAACCTTCAGTCTCCTCATCAACAAAAGGAGGGAGGGAGGTTACACGATCTCTACAGTCCCTTCTAGCTGTGGATCCTGTGATCCAACTCTATGGGAAAGAATGGATCCCCTCACATCTGTAACTACTCTTAGTAATTTTGGAAATTTGTTTAAATCCTTCTTCAGCTTATTTTCAGCCTACATTTCTTCTTGGAATAGTAAGTTCCATAAAATTAATATTTTCTGTATAAAATGCTCTGTACTTTTTAACCTGTCCTAAAATTCTTGGCATTTGATGATCACTATAGCCATACCCCTAATGACTATACAGAATAAATCATATATCCTTCCCTCAACCTGCTTTTCCTTTTCAAACTAAAGCCTGAAGTTTATAAATCAGTCTTCATATACTATATAAGTCCATTCATCTGCTTTATAACTTTTTATAATTTTCCATATTTTCAACATTCCTTCTTCAAGATACTCAGAATTTTGTTGACCTTTTTGGCCACAGCTGCATCTTATACTTTAAATAAAGGAAAGGAGGAAACAAGCTTTATAGAATGCCTACTATATGCCAGTTCCTATGTGCTAAATACTTTACAAATTTGGGACAGCTTGTACAGTTGGGATCATGCTTTAATCATTCACTTTAGACATATCCACACTGACATTTTCTGAGAGTGAGCAAACTAGAAAAGCTTATATTAGGTTAGAGAGTAGGTTAAAAAGATGACTTACTTTTCCTCTGGCTTCCCAGAGCAATCAGGTAGTTGTTGCCTGAAGAAGCAGGTAAGTCAGAACTGGTGATAACTACAGTCTCCGGTCCCATAGAATGAAGTATATCCATTACCTACCAAAGAAGGGAAAAATAGGATCTTATTAACAATCATTATCATCTTATTATGACCAATTATATTAAATATTATTACAGAATGGTAAATTAGAGTTCTGTACCATTTTTAACAACATCCTAACCATCTTCTTTCATGTACAAAATAAACTAGATTCACAAATCAAATTTCATCATGATGACATTAAGCTCCCTTAAGACAGGAACTAAAATTTTAAATTAAAATTTTTTATTGATACCTTGTTAATTTTCAAATATATTCTTCCATCACCCAGAAGGTCATTCCTTTTTTTTTTTTTTGTTAGGTAATTTAGTAAAACAAACCAATCTATCAGCTAGGTCCAACATTTTATGCAAGACCCATTCCCTGAGTCTCCTACCTTTTTAAAGAGAGCAAATACCTATATTCTCATCTGTTCTTCAGAGTCAAGTCTGGATAAGATTCAGTCATTCAGTTTCAGTTTGTTGCTTTTCTTTCCATTTATGTTGTTGCAATCACTGTATTTATTGTTTTCCTGATTCTGACTACATCATTCTGCATCAATCCAGATGTTTCACCATGCTTCTTTGTATCATTGTTCAGACTGATACTTTCTTAGTACAGTAACATTCCTTTACATTCATGTTTGTTTAGTCGTTCTCTCCAACTGATGGGTGCCTACTTTGTTTCCACTTCTATGCTTTCGTAACAAAGGCTACTATAAATATTTTGGAGCATATGGATGTTTCTGTCTTTGACTTTCTTAGGGGTGTATGTCTAGCAGTATGAGTTTTGTACCAAAGGATATAGATATTTTAGTCACTTTCTCAGCATAACTTCAAATTTATTTTTCCTTTCCCCCCTCCACCTTACCTCAGATCACATATACAAACTCTGTTTGTAAGAGCTCTGGACAAGGCAAGAAGGCAAGTTAAGTTACTATCCAAAGAATAATGATGCATTTAACTTCCAGCAAAAGAAAAGGAAAAAAAAATCATTTGAAACTTCTAACTCAATCCTTTTTTAGGAATATCAATACTGTAGTGGGCAAAAGGAAGCATTTTTGTTTTTCTTTAAAAGATTTCCTTTTGGTTTTTCTCATGGTTTCTCCTATTTGTTTTAATTCTTCTATGCAATATGACTAATGTGAAAATGTGTTTAATAAGAATATATGTGTAGAACCCATATAAGATTGCATGGTGTCTTGGGGAGAGAGGGGAGAGGGAGAAAATTTAAAACTTATGGAAGTAATTGTTGAAAACTGGAAATAAATTAATTAAATAAAAAATGTAACATAATAAATTTATAGTTTCTTATGTAAAAAAAAAAGATTTCCACAGGCTAGCCAATCTAATAAGGGGAGAAGTTGGATCAATGCTAAACCTCTCACTTCCTTACTAGGCTTCCAAATATGCAACAATACTACTGAACTTTTTGGCATCATCCAAATGATACTGAAATTGCTGATGATAAGCAGCTGTCTGCTTTCTCATCCCATCTACCTGGACCTTACACCAACAAAATTCTAATCCAGATCCATCCTGCAACTAACATTGAGCTCTCTGGAACTCCTATTCCATACTTAGCCTTCTTTTCATTTTGTTTCCTTTTTCTTATTGTACCATCCATTTCCTAGCATGCACATCTCCTTCCCAGTGCCACTGCCAACTTCCCAACCGCACTGCCGGTCCAACAGAAGCACCAGGACTGGAGTGGGGAAGACCTAGGTTCAGATACAACCTCAGACACTCTTCTAGTTGTGTGAACCTGGGCAAGTCAACTTCTATCTGCCTCAGTTTCTTCACTAGCACCTACCATACAGAGCTGTTGTAGGATCAAAGAGATAATATTTGTAAAAAGCATTTATCACAGTGCCTGGCAATAGTAGCCACTATGTAAATGCTTATTCCTTTTCCCTTGCCTGTCTCCCACGAATAGAATGTCATGGGAATGTCCTTCCAGTGCTTCCTCAAATCCCTAGCTTCTTTCAAGACTCAGCTGAGCTGGCTTCCATACCAGCATTAGGATTAATACAGAACATTCATTTTTTAAAAAATATACATAAATGCATCCTTTTATTTCACTCCAAATATTTCTGTAATGTATGTAATTAGTTAAGGCAACACTTCTGGAAAGTCATATACATCTATGGCCAAGAACTTTTTCTCCTCTTTGTAAACTTCCATCAATAAATGAAAGAATCCAGAGGGAAACATCATTTTCTACTATCTATATACAACACTTGAGATTTAATATCTAAATAACTATTGCAAGTCTGGCTTAGTAAGGTTTGTCCCAATAATGTGCCTTATACATACTATATAGGCTGCTTCATATTTCTGTATTATAGGTTGCTTTTCACAGCTCGAGCCCAGAACTAATCCAAGTAAGATTCCTTCATCTCCCATCCCATGAGATTGTTCCAGTCTTCAGTGTTTTCATTAGACTGTGGGGAAGATCATATTTCCATTTTCATGTTTTCCATTTCCTTGCATGACTGAGTGGCTGATGATAAGTGAGAGGAATGGTTACCTAACCTGCTGGTTACTGATGCCCAAAGGCTGTTGTTTCCTGGTTAACTCTGACAGCATTGCTAGAGCCTCTGTCATACCAAACCACCCCATTCCCCATCCCCTTCAGCCATTCTGATTCTTTCAAAGCACCTTAAATTGCTTTGGATCAATTGAATTTAAAAAAAAAGAAAGAAAGGAAAAGGAGACATATGGAAAAGGAGCTCTTTTTGTGATGATACAGAATTGGAAATTAAGGGGACAGCCATCAACTAGGAAATGACTGAACAAGCTGTGATATATGATTTTGACAGAATACTACAAGAAACTCTCTAAGAAATGAGAAGTAGGATGCTTTCAGCAAAACCTGGAAAGACTCAGATGAACTGGTGTGAAGTGAGCAGAATTAGGCGAACACTGTACACAGTAATAGCAGCACTGTATAATGATCACCAGTGAATGACTTAGCTATTCTCAACAATACGATGATCCAAAACAACTCCGAAGGACTTATGATGAAAAATGCTATTGAAACAACTGAGAGACTGTGAAAGTAGATTGAAGTATACTTTTTTAACTTTTTCTTTTCTTTCTTCTTTTTCATCTGTGTTTTCTTCTGCAACATCATTAATATAGAAATGTTTTACACATGTATTATATACAAAAAATTGTTTGCGGAGGAGAGGAAGGGAAAAATTCGGAACCTCAAATTTTAAAAAACACATGTTAGAAATAATTTTTAAATATAACTGAAAAAATATAAAAATTTCCACATACACACAAAAAACAAATTCCAAGAATATCTCTTGATTTCATATTATAATTAAAAAAACCTTTGGTTTACTAAATAATCTCCAAATTTAGAGTTTTATGTCCTTTCCCATGAAGGAAGGTATTGTCTTTAGGAATACTGGTATGAAACTAACCTCCTATCAGATAGAGCTCTCTAAGATTATTGCCCTCCCCCTGCCTTTTTTAAAGTAATATATACATCAAACACTGGAGAATCACTTAATATAAAGATAACCTGATTAGGCCTTGGTCGGAGGGCAGCATTGTTTTTTTTGTTTTTTGTTTTTTCCATTTATGTATGTATGTATGCATTTATTTGTTTGTTTGTTTGTTTATTTATTTAGATGTTTTACAATCATTTCCTTAAAGTTAAGATTTTATCCCCCCCACCCTTCCCGCAATATCCCCCTCCCTCCCCATGACAGCATACAATTCTGTATAGGTTCTACATATACTTTCCTTTTGAGCACATTTTCACTATAGTTATGCTATGTAGTCAAACTAAAATAAATGGAAGAAATCATATAACAAATCAAAACATAATACACTGAAACCCACCCACACACAAACATGATCTGCTACATTCTGCAAATGACTTCCATATTTCTTTCTCTGAGTGTGGAAGGCATTTTGCCTTAGAAGACCGACACTAGGATTTTTTTTTTTCTCAGTAAGTTCTTGTGTTATTACAAAGTTCCAAGTCTACCAGAAAAAACTCTTGCACACCGTGGTCGTTGCTGTGCACAAAGTTCTCCTGGTTCTGCTCCTTTCACTCAGCATCAGGTCATATAAGTCCTTCCAGGCCTCCCTGAAGTCTTCTTGTTCATCATTTCTTATGGCACAATAGTACTCCATTACATTCATATACCATAATTTATTCAGCCATTCCCCAATTGATGGGCATCCCCTTGACTTCCAGTTTTTGGCTACCACAAAGAGTGCTGCTATAAATATTTTTGTACACGTGGGACCCTTTCCCATTTTTATAATCTCTTGGGGATACAGTCCTAGTAGCGATATTTCTGGGTCAAAGGGTATGCACATTTTTGTAGCCTTTTGGGCATAGTTCCAAACCGTTCTCCAGAAGGGTTGGATGATCTCACAGCTCCACCAACAATGAATTAATGTTCCAACTCTCCCACATCCTCTCCAGCATTTATCATTTTCTTGTTCTGTCATGTTTGCCAATCTTACAGGTGTGATGTGGTACCTCAGAGTTGTTTTGATTTGCATCTCTCTAATCAATAGTGATTTAGAGCACTTTTTCATGATTATAGATATCTTTGATTTCTTCCCCTGAAAATTGCTTGTTCATATCCTTTGACCATTTATCAATTGGGGAATGACTTTTATGGTTATATATTTGAGTCAGTTCTCTATATATTCTAGAAATGAGGCCTTTATCCCCGAGCTTAGCCGTAAAAATTTTTTCCCAATTTACTACATCCCTCCGAATTTTAGTTGCATTGGGTTTGGTTGTGCAAAAACTTTTCAGTTTAAAGTAAGCAAAATTATCCATCTTGCATTTCATAATGCTTTGTATCGTTTCTTTAGAAAAAAATTCTTCCCCTCTCCATAAATCTGATAAATACACTATACCTTGCTTCTCTAGTTTATTCATGGTATCAATCTTTATACCTAAATCATGTACCCATTTGGACTTTACTCTTGTGTACGGTGTCAGGCATGGGTCTATGCCTAATTTCCGCCACACAGTTAACCAGTTTTCCCAGCAATTTTTGTCGAACAGTGAGTCCCAGAAGCTGGGATCTTTGGGTTTATCAAACAGGAGGTTGCTATATTCCTTGCCTACTGTGTCTTGAGAGCCAAGTCTATTCCATTTGTCTACCCCTCTGTTTCTTAGCTAGTACCAAGTGGTTTTGATAATTGCTGCTTTATAATACAATTTGAGGTCTGGTAGGGCTAGGCCACCTTCCCAAGCATTTCTTTTCATTAGTCCCTTTGATATTCTGGACCTTTTGTTTTTCCAAATGAATTTTGATATTATTTTATCCAGCTCTAGAAAATAATTATGATAGTTTAATTGGTATGGCACTAAACAAGTAGAATTGTCATTTTTATTATATTAGCTCAGCCCAGCATTGTTAACATGTACAAATACTAACACATCTCAGACTAGAATTCTGAATAAATTCTAGTAACCCTCCTCCTTTTCTATTTTAATTCTATTTCTATTCTAATAATACTACTCCTTTTAACTTGCTGATCTACTGGAAAGGTCCAAGATTATCAGAATCTGCTTCTACAGGAACTAGTTTTACCGTAATGAGCGAGGACTCCTTTTTACTGTTGGGATACTAGCTACATCATATATATTACATTCAATGTATAAATTCACGTGCTCTAACTCCTGTGCCTGCAAGAGGACACTATTTGCTACATGGGGGAGATATGGGGTAGAACCCACCTTCAGAGGGATTCATGGGATCCAGGGTATTTTGTCCTTCTTTCTGATCTCCAATGGAGCCAGGAGGTTAAAGAAGACTAGGGCACTGGTTACAATAATCAAGTACATTACAGTAACAAGTTACAGTCTCTATTATCTCTCTCTTCCCTCTGTACTTCCCAGAAGCATGGCTTTAGTGGAAGGAGTACTAGACTTGGAATCAGGACTTCTGAGTGTTCAGATCCCTCAGAACAGTTGTGTGGCCATGGACAAAATCACTTCACCTCTCAGTCTCAGTTTCCCCATATGCAAAATAGAGAATGTGCACTATTATTATTGTCCAGAGAGATGCTAGATGTAGGTGACATAATGGACATACAGGAAGGTTTGGAGTCAGGAAGACCTGATTTTATCTGTGTTTTATCAAGGCATTCAAGTTTCCTCATCTTTAAATTGGAGAAAATACTGGTACCTCCCTCACAGGATTGTTGTGAGGTTCTAAGGAGTTTATGTGCTGTATTGTGCTTTGCAAACCTAAAAGCTCTATGTAAATGCTATTATTGTTATGTTAGAAACATTTTCAAAAAGCTTACACAAATTAAACAAACGAGTTCACATAAATTTCAACATGGACTCCAATATTTTAACTGGGCACCTAGGTCTTTGGGAGCCTAAACATATCTTTACAGCATGGGTCAGAACTGAACAGGTCTCCCAGCTTGCCTAAGATTTGTCCTGAGATACTCGGCAAAGCCAGCAGAGATCATAATGTGCAATTTTGTCCTTCAAATTGTCCCATCGTAGTTAACAGAGGTTAGGGTAATTGGACAGGCTGGAGGCAGTGCTGACATTTCCTTCCACGTATCCCTATTTTTTTCAACTAACTTTATAATTGTGTTGTCCTAGTTGTGCTTGACAAAGGCAGGAAGAAAAAGTGAACATCTATATCCAGTGACCTATGAAGGGGACACTATATCAGCTTTCAGCAGACTGTAGGGAGGGGCAGTGGTGACAACTATAGGGTCAGAGATGGAGATCTGTAAGGGACTTGGAGGTCATGTAATTCAATTCTCTCATTTTACAGATGATAGAATTGTGTAGTAAAATCTGTCTTTATCCTGGGTAACAATCTCCTAAGATCTAGGAGACCTTTTACAATGCATTATGTGAAAATAAATAATTAAGGAAATATGCAGACTGTTATCTCTTCATGTCACTGTTTGAAATTCATTTGTCTTGAAAAGAATTTCCTTTTCCGCACTATTCCATTGATTAAAGACAGTCTTGAATGTAAAAGGTGCTGAAATCCAACTGAGACAGGATATAACAAAGTTGATGCTTAAATTATTTTAGGGTAGTATGAAGTTAAAATGAATTATAAATTCAAAAGTAGCTGTGCCTACCTCTAATGCTTCTTCTTGTGTAAAAATCTTTTTTCCAGTGAGTAACCTAAAGGATAAATAAAAAAAAACAGGGGAGGGCAACAGGAAGAAGAAAAACTCTTAAGATTCATCAAGTTTTTAGTTCTATAGATCAGGCTCTCAGAGACATGTTCATGTATGCCTTAAGCCCTAATCTACAATAATGAATTGTCAACCTAAAAAATCTAAAAAAACACAAAGGCAATACAGTAGAATATAGAAATGCATGATACTATGTTACCTGTTACATACTGTCAGGAAGGAGTTACCTTTGAAAATGAAAATATTACAAGTTTTTAAACTAAAGAGTTTATATATTCTGTTCAAAGTCTGATTAAGGTTTGTATATAGTTAAGCAGAGATTATACTATACCAAACTACCATCCTGGTATCTTTCAGTCATCTAAATAAACAGGGAAACACTCTACAGTTTTAATTAAAATCTTATTCCCCCTTGTCTTTCTTATCTCAAATTAATGATGTATTGCCAAATAATTTTTAGGGGGAAACATTTTACAGTCATGGCTTGTCACTGATAAAAAAAAAAACCATCCCCTAACAGCAATGAGACTTCTCTTAGTCAAGTTAATCTGGAGAGCTGGTACTTTACTTAATTGCCAGGGCAAGCCTAATCTGTTAGCATAGCCTTAGAAAACCCAGAGTCACCTATACCATAAAGAGGCAGGCGTTAATGTGTTAATATGTATGTAATTCTTCTAAAAATTGAAAGTATTTTAAAAATCAATACAAGCTAAAATCTCTTCTCTAATATAGGTACCTGAAGCACTCTCTTCAGCCATGAAGATACACATTTTTATTGAAATCTTAGAAGTCTGGTTAAGCTTTTCTAAAGTGCACTATATACATACACATGTCTTTTAGGGTTGACATCCATGTGTTTTCAGGTGCTTAGCTTGCTGCAGCACAGTTTTTCAGATAGTAATCATGACTTTAAGGCATCCAGTTTCATCTACTACTCAAATTTCTACATGGAGTGGGATGGCTAAAAAGAAAATATTTTTTTTTTTTGGCTTCCCAAAGACAATATACGCGAAGGAAGCCCTCAAAGAAAGGAAAACGCCTCCTGCTTCCCTTCATGCACATACAAATGTAAAAAAATCAAACAAAATAAACTTGTGATTAGTTACTATTAAAAACTAGTTTTGTCACCTTAGTTAAATTCTGCTGGTGAACGGCAAGTAAACTGCTTACCTTCTAGAAATGAACTAGCCCTTTCAGACACGTAGGACCCTGGGTCAATGTACCAGAGGCAGAAAATTTTCTAAAATGGCACCTCAGTGATCTGAAAAAACTCATCACCAGCATCAAGCCCGTCAGAGAAGATTCCTACATGATCTCAGTGCTACCCTCAATAAACTCATATTTACAATTGTATACTTCACAAGAAGTCTTTAAAAGAAAAAAGTGATTTACTCAGCCTCAAACTGATTTGGAGTTATTATGTCTGCCACAGGCACGACTTTTTCTTTGTAAACTGGAAGGAGATCTGCTGGAACATACTAAAAAAGAAAAAGAGAAAATTTATACATTACACAAGAGAAATGAGTAGGTATTCAGGACAGTGCTTAGCACATTCAGTACAAAGCCATATAACACATAGTATTACCCTCAAAACATTTATGTACTAACTGGATGTAAGACACACATATGGAAAGATAGCAAACAAATGATGACAGTGTTTGCTAAGCACCAAGTGAGTGGTTCAGATGGTAAGTGCTAAGAGGGAGAGACCCCAATGGGCTTTGAGGGAGGACTTTCTTCTGGACTTCATGAATAGGTTAAACTGCAGGAGGGGCATTCTACACAAGGGAACTGCATGTTATAAGGGATAGTGAGCACATTAATCCTTTTTAAATCAGAGTAGTTGTAAGGAAATAATACAAAGAAGGGAAAAATCATAGGATGAGAAAAAAATGGGAGATGTATCAAAACTTTCCAGTTTTATTTATAAAATACACAATATAGAGAAAATATGCTTTATTTTAATTTTGGCTAGAGTGATTAAAAGGGACCCCTAGGTCTATCAGAATATTCTTTTCTTTTAGGTTATCTGATTAATAATTCAATGACAATTTTCATTAGATTTCAGATCTCATCAGATTTCTCTAAAAAAAAAAATCACACTGAAACATACAGCACATGAGGATCTGACCTTTACAATATACTTCAGATTTCCAAATAACTTTAGATGGCTATTAATTGACCAAAATTTCCTAGAGCTGGTTTACTATAAGGTTACTTTTCTGAAGTATAGGTACTGAAACATATTGACAGCTAAGCCCATTATTCCTAAGTGAGCTGGTTGCACACCATTTAGCAGACACTTATACTCTGAATAAATAAAGGTAACCTCTGGATACAATAATCGTAACGTGGTGACTGAACCAAATCTAAGTCCTGAATGACCATTTATTTGAGTTAAGCCTGATACCTTTACTTATATTGATTTCTCCTAGGACTAAAACAATAAAACACAAATCAAAATAACATCTTAAGATTGCTCCCACCTAGCCAACAGTCCCAACTACTTAGAAACTAAATAAAAACATCTTTGAAAATGATACTTCACTGTTGATTTCATATACTTTAGTTAGGTCTTATTAGAGAGATTTACTGGCTGACATTTTTTTTAATGATGGCATAAATGAAAAGCAAGGAAATAGCAAATTAGAGCCACAAGTTTATGGAAATTAAAATAAAAAGACAAACCAGAAGACTATTAAATAAAAAAAGAACAGATTTATATGGCAGAAATGAGGTCTTCCAACAGAAGATAAGATCATACAGGTGACAGAAAGACTTGCATGAACTGATGCTGAGTGAAGTGAGCAGAACCAGGAGAACACTACACAGGAGAAGCCACACTGTTTGATGACCGACTGGCAGACTTAGCTCTTCTGATCAATGCAATGATCTAAGACAATTACAAAAGACTTATGATGGAAAATTCAATCCACATCCAGAGAAAGAACTATGGAGGCTAAATGCAGATTGAAGCAAACTATTTTCACTTTTTTTGTGTGTTTTCTTTCTCAGGATTTTTGCCTTTTGTTCTAACTCTTCTTTCACAACATGACTAATGTGGAAACATGTTTAATATGATCATACATGTAAAGCCCATATCAGATTGCATGACTTTTAGGGGGAGGAAGAGTGGAGAGAAGGGGGAAAATTTGGAATTCAAAATCTTACAAAGCAAATGCTTAAAACTAAAAATACTAAACATTTTTGAAAAGAATCTGAGTGCAGCAAATCTGTGAACTGCTTCTATTGTCATTTTGTGGCAATTAATGTCTAAGCTAGGGAAGAAGATGGAAAATTTAATGATCCCAACTTTGTTTTCAACATCAGAGGACCACTCAAAAGAAGATGCTACAGCCAAGCATCCAGCTCCTTACCAGAGCATAAAGTTTTGAGAAATAGTATAAAGTTAAGAAGTGGAGAAGCAAATGCCTTCTCTAATAGTACAGACTCCCTAACCCTCCTAGGGTTGGAGACCAGGACCGTTTGGGGGGCTAAGGGGAAAGCAGCTGGAAACTAGCAGGCTCTGCTTTTCAGAGACTGACCAATTTCTCACTGAGTTTAAATGGAAAGAAAAGGGAAAAATGGGTATGAAGCCTGCTTTCCAATACTTTCACAAACAAAAATGGAATGAATCAAGCCAAACGTATCTTCACTGTATTTGCTAACAAAATAGAAACTGAATGAAAAGCACAAGATGTTAAAAATCATGAGACCTGGGTAACACATCCTGGCTCTGCTAGTAGGTGACCATGGCCAAGTTATTTGACCTCTATGGCCTCAGTGTCTTCTTTTGTAACTTGATAGGCCTGGAGGGATGATTTCCAGGGTCTAAATGCCATAATCCCATGATCCTAAATCAACAAGAAGATGTAAGGCTACATAGTGACATGGTTACTGCAGTTTTCAGCAGCGGAGCCACAAAAATCATCTATCTAGCTCCCCACAGGAGATGGAAGAAGGCAGAAAAAGGGGAGCACAGAAGGGGCCTTGGAAATAATTTAGTTCAACTCCTTTATTTTATACATGACGAAACTGGGATCACAGACCTCTTTGCCCTGGAAAATGATCTTGGAAGACCTAAGACACCTTTTATAATGCATTGTATAAATACAAACAATAATATAAAATACTCTATGGGCAAAATACTTCTCTCCACATTACAGTTTGAAATTCACATGGCTACATATTCATATCAATGCAAGAGTCTTTTGGTAATTTGTCTTTAGAGTCTAAGGTCAGTAGCTGGCCTCAACTAATTTACATATGGGCATAATCATATGTATTTGCTATGTTAATACATTTGGATTTTATAGCTAATAACAAATCAGAAAGTTTACCTTTTACCTACCATTATATTGAATAAAACTGATAAAGTTTTCTTTCAAGAAAGACAATTTAGCATTGTATACAATCTTCTGTACTTGACTTTTAGTAAGAAAATTCTAGTTGAAAGAGTATGAGTGAGGGAGAAGGAGAGGGAAAGAAATAGGGAGGAGGAAAGGAAGGGGAAGAAGAGAGGAGACAGAACGAATAGTAACACCACACTTTTAATTATTGGGCTGACAAAAATAGCTTCTGCTAACATCAAACATCAAATCAGCAAAGCCTGCAACCTGGTTCCCACCAGCTCAGGAATTTGTACACCACCTGTTTCCTTCACCCTGTTTAAAAGGTGTGAAGTATGAGCCGAGGAGAAGCAATTACAGTTTGGGGACTCCTACTTTAGAGTGTGACATAACATTGCTTGAACCTGGGGAAGTGTTTGGGCAATTTTAGTAAGTCAAAATATCAACAATGACACAAACAAGCAAGAAGCAGGAGAATTGTGAGCCACCGTAAGAGTCGATGAGACTGAATAAAGCCCTGCAGAAAAAGAACAGGAAGTGAGACAATACTCCACTGGTGAGTAGGGAGGTGACACACATCTTCTCTCTCTTAGGTTCAGAAATCACTTTATAAGGTGATGGAAATTGTGAAGGAAATATAATATAGAAATTTATGGAAACTAGAAACTTGTCTAAGAGAGGAGAAATGGGCCAGAGTAAGGTCAACAGAAAGGAAAAAGAAACTGGGAACAGGTCACTCAGGGCTTCCAAAAGTTAGCTCAAGCGAAAAGAAGGAAAGGTAGAGTGACAATATTTTGTAAGCCAAAAGTTGGGACACATGGTCTGCTCAAGGAGCATCCTGTTATACGTAAACTGATTTCCTTTTCTTTAAAGTGGGAATGTCCCAGGAAATCCAGGATGCATAGTTGGTGTAGGTACACCTTAGGCTGTTCAGTCCACAACAGAAAAAATATAGGGTAATAGAAATCACACAATTAGCACAAGCCAACTGTGAGATGATCATTGGGAGATGAAACACTACAGACAGGAGACTAGGGAGAATAAAGAAGAAACAAAAACACACCAGGACACTCCTTTTTTTTTTTTTCCTCCTAGCACAATATCCTCTGCTGGGAAGAATCTGTACACACTGAATGTTTTAGTTGGTTACACTACATGGGTGTGGAGTTTATGTAGTTGGTTTTAAGTAAGAAGAGCTGTTTCTGCTGAATTCTTTGTGAGTTCAAAAATCTGACGTTTTAAGATCAGTGCTTATGTGTAACAGACATTTTGTTTACTTTGCAAGTATTATACTTACCACATAATATACTCTGCGTAAGTAAAATTTAAATTAAACAAAATTATTTATAAATTTTATCTGCATTAATTTTGAGCTATAGATCTTCAAGTGACAGCTAGGTAGCACAATGGATAGACCTCCAGGCCTGGAGTCAGAAAGATCTGAGTTCAAATGTGACCTCTGTTTGCTTCAGTCTCCTCATCTGGAAAGTGAGCTGGCGAAGACATTGGCAAACCACTCCAATATCTTTGCCAAGAAAACCCCAAAAGGAGTCACAAGGAATTGGACACAACTGAAATGACTGAACAAATAGCTCCTCAAGTTGCCAGTGTCAGGACTTGTCCTTTTGTACTGTTATGTAATCTTACTTGGACTAGGACTGGGAGAGTTTTGTAGCAATTTATGAGAATTTCTCCAGATACTTCCAAGCTTTTATCTGCTCCTTAAGCTCAATGATTTCAAGTTCCCCTGCCATGTTTCATGGTGGAGAGAGTGTTTCTATACTGTTTCTGGTGTTTTCTGTTCATATGACCACAGGTCTGAAGCTCAGTTTTCTCTTCTGTAAAATGAGAATAAAATCTGCTGTAGTAAAACCTCACAGAATTGCTGTCAATCTCCGAATCCACAATGTATTTAAGCTGGCCTCAATTAGCATGGCACATTATCGTTACCAAGTACTGAGCAATAAACAGGTGTCTTTCAGTTAGTTTTAGATGTGAACCAACATCACCATTCAAGTAGTCAGGGATGACTAACCATGGAGCCTTCTCCATTCCACTTGTCACCCATCACCGGATCACACACTGCAAAAGAAAAAAGGACTTTAGGAACAAACAGACCCTTTTCATGTCATGACAAAGAGAAATAGGACATATAACATATTCTTCAATGTTACAAAAAAGCCATAATGACCCTAGGTTCAAGCGCAGCCTCTGACACATACTAGCTGTGTGAGTACAGGCGGGTCACTAATATCTCTGTGCTCCAGGTAAACTGCAGCAGAAAAAATGCTGATGTATGTTGGCAGAGTGACTTTCTTCACCCAAGAGTGCTAATGACATCACAGGTCCAGGTCCTATTCCTATATCTTCATTTTCTTTGTGAGCAGAAATATTATTATGAAATAACAGTGACAATTTCAAATTTTATTAAGTAAGCCCCAGATTAATAGCTCATGAACAGCACTTAAATGTTTATAAAGAACTTTCTTCAAAACAACTTTTATGAGATAGGATTACAGAGGAGGAGAAAGGGTCAGAAAAGGTAAGTGATGTTCAGGTGAGTGCTAGCTGGAGAGCTGGGTTTGAATCTGGATGCAAAATCAGCTTTTTTTTTCTTTTTTCTTATAGTTAACAATTATCTACACATAAAAAGCATTTCAATATAGCCCCACAAAAAGGACTGTGTAAGGCATCCCAAAAATGCAGTTTTTAAGGTTTAAACAAAATAGTGGTTTTAAGGTTTAATAACTTCAAAAGTACTACAAACTTACAAAGAAAAACATCTGAAACATTTGAAATTTTAAATATTTATGATTCAACATAACCCCATCTTGTGCCACCTTATTGCTCTCAACAATTTTTGAACTTTGCAAAAACTTTTATCACCTGCTGATCAATCAATGGAATGCATGTGTAATCATAGCCTTAGGATCATCCAAAGAACAATTCATATACGATGGATTGATATGGCCCAGCCCCAAGAGAAAAAAGGCAAATGGGCATAGATCAAGAGACCAAGGCAGCCAAGTAAGAAGACCTCAATCATCCAGAATGTTACACACACAATACATAATGACAGTATGCCCCATCTTATTAAGATTAAAAATGTTATTATTCAAAAATTGTAAAACTAAACATGTAAAAAATAAATAAATAAACTTTTGAATAATGTTTTTGTAGGTTTGTCGTATTTATATTTCTGAAATCTTTAAAGGTTAAAACTGTACCAAGACTTCTGGGACATATGGTATATGAAACTAAAATTGTTGTGTATTTTGAAAAAAGTGAAAATAAAATTTTCTAACGTAGTAAAACACCAAATTTTTGTCTCCTAAAATTATTTTTTATTTCTCCTGTGTATTTAATGTTTTTTCTTTTTAATTTTTTTGTTTCCACCACTACTCACTAACTGTCCCCACTCTCAGTCTAAAAAAGAACTCTAACAAGTTAAGTATTATCAAGGAAAACAAATCAACATATTAGCTATACCAATTTTCCTACCACACCTAAGAGAGGTCTCTCGTGATGCTCTCCTTTTCTCTTTCTGCTCTCTATCTATTTCTATTTGATCTCTATTTCTCTCTCTATTTCATTCTGCCATGTGAGTCAAAACTCCAAGTTCTATCTGTTCTTAAGTTCTTTTGATTTTTTTTGTGTTTTGGTCTTTTTCTTCTATTCCCCAGCACTTATTTTTTGGACCCTTCCCTCCTTCCTACTACTTACTAGATCCTGTGCCTGGGCTGAATATGAATAGTCCTCCACAGTTCCAGGATACAGATTTCATCAGTTGAGGTCCCTGACTTGTATAACCTCTTGGATACAACTGATTCCAGCTCATTGTAAGTCACTTTTCCCTCAGCAATGAAGTGGCCACCTGAATGGGTTTTTCCCTGTGTTCTTTTCCTTTATATGGCTTGGCAGAGTGGGCAGTTGGAGGGAGATTGTACTGGAGTATTTGAGTAGAATTGCTGAAGCTACCTATAGCTGCCCACACAAGTTTTCCACTCAAGACTATGCTTGCCTTCCTGGGCACATGGTGATGGTTGGGAATAGCACTGAGTATTCTAGGGATAAAATTGCTCCTGTTAACAACACCATGCTCTTGGAAGCATCCAATATCTTGCATGCCCTAAGACAAGGCAGCCAGCTTGCTTCCTTGTCTATCATTTGAAAAATTTTTATCATTTTAAACACTTTGCAAACCTATACTCTTATCCCCTCCAGACCAATTTGAAAACCCCACTGAAAGAAAAGCACTGGCTTGTCATCTAATGTGGTCTCACCTGGAGTCTGGCAAGGGAAATAAGAAAAATAACTTCCTACCGTATACCAAGTTGGAGTTCTGCTGCTTCAGCTCTTGGATTATGTCGACTACCATTGCAAGGAATGATTTATCTCTTGTGTAACCTTTAGGAGGAAAAACAACAAGTGCATATCAACTAGTTTGACTAAAAGACAAAGCTCCTCATGACCTTAATGGAGGACGGATGGCAGCTGCTTGGAATTGGACCTTTCTGAGTTGAAGTGCTCTGCGACTTTCATTCAGCAGACCTGAGAGGCAGCAAGAACTCATGGAGCCAACTCACTAAAAAACAAACAAAAAACCCACTCTGCATCACACCTACCAGATTGGCTAACATGACAAAAGAGGATGATCATAAATGTTGGAGAAGATGTGGGAGAGTTGGAACACTAATTCATTGCTGGCAGAGCTGTGAGCTGATCCAACCTTTCTGGAGAGCAACCTGGAACTACGGCCAAAGGGCTACAAAAATGTGCATACCCTTTGACCCAGCGATATCACTTCTGGGACTGTATCCCAAAGAGATCACAGAAATGGGAAAGAGTGCCACATGTACAAAAAATATTTATAGCAGCTCTCTTTGTGGTGGCCAAAAACTGGAAATCAAGGAGATGCCCATCAATTGGGGAATGGCTGAATAAATTGTGGTATATGAATGTAATGGAATACTATTGTGCTGTAAGAAATGATGAACAGGAAGACTTCAGAGAGACCTGGAAAGACATATATGAACTAATGCTGAATGAAAGAAGCAGAGCCAGGAGAACTTTACACACAGCAACAACCACAGTGTGCAAGGATTTTTTCTGGTAGACTTTGAATTTCATTGCAAAGCAAGGACTTAAAAAATTCCCAGTGGGTTCTTAAGACAAAATGCCTTCTACATCCAGGGAAAGAACTATGGAATTTAATTGCAGAATGTAGCAGATCATTTTCTTTTGTATTACGTTTTGGTTTGTTTTATGATTTCTCCTATTCATTTTAAGCCTTCTAAGCAACATGACTAAGAGGAAAATGTATTTAATAGAAATGTATGTGTAGAACCTATACTAAATTGTATGCCGTCTCAGGGAGGGAGGTGGAAAATAGGGGGGAAGGAGGGGAAAAAAATCTAAGTTATATGGAAGTGATTTTAGAACACTGAAAACAAATAAAATAATAATAACAAAAAAACCCTACTCTGGAGGGAATGCTGAAAAGGAAAGAGCACCCTTGAATAGTAGATTCCTAGAATTCTGTATTAACAATTTTTTTTGTTAGTTTGGTTTAAAAAAAACTTCTAACCTCATTAGAAGCTAATGCATAAGCAGGAAGCCAAATTCTCAAAAGTACTTGTAACATGACTAGAACAGTATAAGGTACTGCTTAATCAAAAAGAAAAACTGGATTTTACTGTTTGAGAGGTCTCCATATTTGAGAAAATCTCCAGTTTCAAAACGGGAATGTCCTACATTCCAATTTTGGATGTTTAAACTACCATTAATGAAGGATGAATTCTACTAGTCAAAATAATGATATCTAAGGATAATCCTCTGAAGTAAGAAAACAGTGAAATCTGAGAATAAAATCATACCAAAATATTAGAACAGCATCCTACTACCACTGAAATTTATTAGATATAATATCATACTAAATACAAGATTCTTAGAGTACAGGAATCTGTTCATTCTCCCAAAATTTACATAAGGTGAGAATCAGGCTGGGCAAAAGGTGTCACAGGTAGGAAAAGGAAGCAGAGATGACTAGAATTAGGAGAGCTGAGCTCCATGAGGCTGTCTGGCAGGTTCACCATACTGCGCTAGATAAGCCATTTCATAGCACGGTGTCACAGATACCCCCCAATGCGCACGTAAGAGTTGATTTAGCTTTAAGAAATATTGAACGCATAGAATTTGACTTGAAACAACTGACTCATCAGCATCTGAACTTACCACAACTAGCCCATTAGCATGAAAGGCAGGGAGACAAGACTACGGATTCATAGAAAATCCCCCAATCTCATTTTAACTAATAATTTAAAATTCTTTTTACCAACCTTTAAGAAAGAAAACCAACCACCGGCACTGCTGTTAATAAAATGGATGATTTTCTTCTCTCCATTCCTTAAGTACTAAAACTCAAATGACATTCTTCACATGGATGAAATAAGGATAGTTGGTAACACACGTGCCCTGCATGTGAGTCTGTATACGAGCTCAAATGAGTAAGATAGAAATCATATGCTGCCTTGTATTATTAGTTAATCTCCTGCAGTAGACTTGAAGCTTCTTTACGACTAGTGCCAGAGTTGTACACTTTTGTATCCATTATAACACCTAGCAGTGGTCTTTATATACAATTTTTGATTATTTATGATTTAATTGAAGGTAACAATGAAATTACTCTGAAGACAGGCAGCAGAAGCAAAGGGGGAAAAGCAGGTGTAATATTATAAAAGCTACTATTAGAGAAAACTTGTTTATTCCATAAGTGCTACAAGGATATTGTTGGTAAAGGGAAGAATACCATTCAGTGCCACTGGAATTCCTGCTCAACAAGTAAAATACTTAAAATTACTGATTTTAACAAGAAAGAATTTACAGATGTATTTTTTGTGAGATGTCAGTCCTTCCTGGGATTATTTTCTCCAAAAAAATCACTCCTGTGCTTCATAATAAATGTTAATATTTTGCTGAACCAAAAACCCATTGTTAAGTGTAGTTTTAGAGGTCATGCCATAAATATATGGTATTTTCATTATGGTATTAAGACAATTCAAGGATCCTAGGGGAATGCAATCATACACAAAAAGCTTGATACCAAAAAAAACCTTCAGATAATTTTTTTTAAGTACTTGAAAAAATTCTTTGATGGAACACATTAGGTACACAAGACACCATGGTAATCTAGTTTGATAAACCCAAAGACCCCAACTTTTGGGACAAGAACTCACTCGATGAGAATAACTGGTCAGCTCACCTCTCCTAAATCTATTCTGTGTTCTCATTTAGATCTCCAATACTTCCACCTCCTCAGTACTTTCTCAAGCTCTTTTTCCCTGCTTGGATTTCAGTATCTTCTATTTCCAGTCATGATCTCTTTCTCCTCAATCCTTCAACCCTTCATGTGGTATGGGGTTGTTGATCTCAATAATGTTCTTTTCCCTATTCTTGTGGCCAAGAATAGTCAGGAACAGTTTGCTTTCAACTGGAAAGGACCCCAGAATATCTTTACCATTCTTCCCTTAGGCAACCTGAACTCTCCAATACAACAATCCAGCAGAGAGGCCCCAATTTCTAAGACACTGATGCCCAGTACTACAATAATGACCCAATAAGACTAGGCTAGAGAAGGTCACAGTGACAAAGACTGTAGTTTGCATGGTAGTCTATATAATGGACACGGGGGTGTGAAGTCAACCCTAAGAAAATCTAGGATCAAACTCACTGTCAATTTTTGAGTAATACAGTAGATGGGGGGAACTCAAACATTTCTGGACATAGTCCACAATGAATTGACACTCACTTTCCTACAATTCAAAAGGGAAATCCAGAAGATCCGCTGGATGCTTTGAGTTATGAAAAATCCACATTCCCTACTTGGGTATCTTAATAAGCCCTAATTGCCAAGCATTTGCCAGTTGCCTCTTTTGAATGGGAACCTAGAACAACTATAGCCTGGGATGACCTAAAGTGGGCCATTCAGCATTCCCTTCCCCTAGGTATTTATGGCTGACCCCATGGAGACCAAATTTTGGTGTCAAGCCTGAGCTGAGCTCAGTGGAGCCCTAGCTGCTACTGAGTGAATGATGCAAGATCACATAATTATCTTTCATAGAGAACTATTATAAGTTGGGCAATGCAAGATGTTCCCTCTAATAAGACATACAAGGAATAGGAGACCTCTATTGCTAAATGAAAATCATATATTCACTTAGTTAGGGCTTTTAGGTGTTAGTATCCTTCACAAACAGGTTGCAACTCTACCAAATGTTGAGGCCTTCAGTTCCAACCCTGACCTATGAGCACTTAGCTCCCTAGGAATGATGTTTTGCCTGGTTCACCAAGTTATATGCACTACAAGAGAATCACAAGCTCCTAGACTTTGTTGCCCATTAAGTTGTTAATAGGATATGAGAGACAGAGGTTTTGGCAAATCCTACCAGTGTATAGAGCTAAGGAATTGCATTTCTGGTACGTGAAAGGGCCTTGAGGGATAAGCTAGATAAGATCTTTATTTCCATGTAATGGACATGACATGGTTCTGGTAGGCTAATCAGGGGTTTGGAGGGAATGAAACTAAGCAATCAAAGGCTCTGCCATCTATGGTTAGGACCAGTAGAAGAATTATGCCAAAGAACCCTTCCATATACAGAGGCTGGCAGGGCATATCAGTAAACATCAGAGACATCATATGACTTCTGTTCTCATCAGCAATGTCATGAGGCCAAGTTGTAATAGGGTCACACGAGTGCTTAAGGATAATATAGCTACTTCTCTCCAACAGGACTCTTCACAACAATCAGAAAACCCACTTGTCCTATGGGATCTTCGGCCTACTTTCAAATGGCAAACTGAGCCTTTCTGGAACTGCCCAATTCAGGGCAAAAAGTTTGCACCTCTAAAGAAAAACTTAATTAATATACCTTAATTATCAAGGTAAGGTGTTCTACCTCAGCAACATCTAACTGATGCCATCTTAGAAGGAAGGAGATCTAGGAATACAGTTTTCCAACAGGCAAAAGATAATAGGTTTACAACCAAGAATAATTTATTCTACAAAGTTAACTATATACTACAGGGGCAAAAAACAACTTTTAATGGAAAAGAGGACTTTCATGTATTCTTTATGAAAAGACCAGAACTTTGAAAAATAAATACAAGAATCCAGAGAAACCTAAAAAGGTAAATTTATCTGACAACTGGATAGAGTGATATGTTGATGTCTCACTAACTTTCTAAAACAAAAGAAACAAGAAACAACCTTCAGAAACTTAACATCTTCAGAGTGTACTGAAGAAGGTAAATGGGAAAAATAGGCAGTGGGGGTCTGATTGCTTATAATTTGGGCTTTTAAGATGCGAAAAGAAAGGGTAAAAGGAAGACTAAGTTAGTGTGGAAATCTCACTCATCTGGAAGTCAAAGATTGAAGGGGAAGGGGATTATGTATGCAGCAGGGGAAAAAACTAGAATCTAAGGGGGTACTTTAGGTCACCTTCGACAACTAAGGAATAGTTGAACTGTGGCATATGAATATAACGGGATATTCCTGTGTCACAAGCAATGGCAAATGATGATGTCAGAGAATCTTAAATAATATGAACTGACATCTAATGAAGTTAGCAGAACCAAGAGAATAATTTATACAAGGACAACTACACCATAAAGAAAAACAACTTTGAAAGATCTTTATGATGAAATGTGACACCACACCTCCTGACAGAGAGGTGATACAGGTGCGTGTGTATTCGTCCTTCATTGCCGAAGAGACAGTGCCATCAGAGAAATGATGACATGACTTGCACTTGACTTTGTTTTGAATGAGGGGGGCTGTGCAGGTCACCAGCCTCACCTCTCCTCCAGAGCCATCTGTATCCAGTGGCCAGATATACATCAGGATGACTGGAGATGACCCAGGATGAGGCAATTGGGGTTAAGTGACTTGCCCAACGTCACACACTGAGTGAGTGCCAAATCTGAGGTGAGATTTGAACTCAGGTCCTCTTGACTCCTGCACTGGTGTTCTATCCACTGCACCACCTACCTGCCCAAAGAGAGGTGATACACACAAAGTGCAGACATACATTTTTAGACACCGTCATTTTGTGGATTCATTTTGCCTGACTTTCCTTTTTTCCCATTTATTTTTCTTTTGGGGATGGAGCATGGGGCGCAGAGATAATAATAATGATGCCAAAAGAAGAAGGACACTGTAGCACTTTTTAAAATGCACAAAGAAGTTGCTGCTGGTGGGCTGTGTGAGCTTGGGAGCTACAGGATGACTAAAGTCAGCTGAGTAACCGTACTAAGTCAGACTCACTCCTGGAGCAGAGGGCCACCAGGCCCTAAAACAGGTAAATTCGACCAGGTTGGAAAAATGTAGCAGAACAGGGAGACCGAGTCTTAAAAAAAACAAAACAAAACAGAAGAGAATAGTACCGAATGAAGATGATTTTGACAGCATGTGCTGAACTTAGATACTTTTTTTAACGCAAGTGATGTGAAATGGAGTTCACAAATTCATAAAGAATTGTAATTTTGTTTTCTGTTATATGTATGGAAGTTTTTTTAGTTGTTTCATATGGGATAGGGTTAAGCTACTGAGGGATCTGACACAACTACAGTAGAAAGGTAAAATGGCAAGCCCAGGGGGTCCAGAAGGTGGGTAGGAAGGCAGATGGTAATGCCCAGGGGACTGCGAGCTCATCTCTTTGCCTATCAGGAAGTATAAAAACGATATACACAGTTACAAGGTAAAAATCACCAGGTAAACTTACTTCTTTTCATAGTCACACATACTAACAGTCTACTAAGTTGGTCCTTTTGAGGGAAAGAAAAAGGTTCTATTTTCTTACCTGTGAGAACATAGTCATACTTATTCACGTTGTTCAGCGTAAGACCTTCATACAGCTCATGGAGTTCATTTGAATTTAACACCTGACCTTTCCAGTATGGATAACCTAAAAAAAAAAATAAAAGTACTGAAGCCTTTACTTACAGTTATAGACATGACTACTATCAATATTAAAACAATATTTGTTTCCCTAAAGTGACATTCTGGTTACAAATCACCACCTTTTCATCATATTTTTAAAATTTTGTTTCTTTATTCTAAACTGAAATAACATACAAAAGTCATAATGCACACATGAGTTAAACTTGATTCAGATATTTTCCTCAGGAATGGTCAGTGTCTCTAAGTAAAAGCCTAAAATCATGAAACTGGTTACTTTAGCCTGGGGTTGTTCTAGGGTAATTAATTCCTTTTTAGATTATCAGTAATCATTTTCATCTCCAAGTGAAGAAGTTTGAGATAATTTCCTCGGAGCATGTTGGAGACACCTAAGGGCAAAACTGGAAAGTAGCAGTTGATCTTTTTAGAAATCTCAGAGGTAAGAGGAAGGAGCCATTTACAAAGCATTATTAGCTCACTGGATGCTGGAGGAGGCTGCCAGGGAAAGTAAACATCCAGTACCACATTCCTTAGTTGCTGACAGCATTCTGCACAAGTCTGCTTACCAGAATAATAAGAATGAAAGTAAACTGAGCCAGTATGTTCAGTGTAAAAGAGACCACTCTTGGCTTTTAAGTTTCATTTTGGTAACTAAGGGAGCTTGATGTGACTGGTTTAAGTGAAGAGAGCTCTGATGGTGGTGGGGGCAAGACAGGTCACAACTAGGATCCCAAAGTCTGGGAATGAAAGGAGTCTCCAACCCAGAAGTTTTATTGCATTCCAAAAGAGATCCGAGACAGGGAGACAGGAGAAAGAGAGAAGTCAGAACGGGATATGAAATCTTTCCCAAGGGACAAGAAAGCCCCAAGTTTATACTTTTACTGATCCCAAAAGGAAAGCGATTCCCTCCACTGAAGGAGCAAAGGTTGGGTGGGCTTTCCCTTGAGGCTAGTTTCAACAGAGGTTCAAAGGGAAATCTGATGAGACACTAGTGCAATAATTGCTCCTGCTAAGACAGTCTCCTCTGTAGTAAGGACTTAATGTTATAGATTCAGCTACAGATAGGGACTGCTCTTTGTCCTTTTTTCTGTGGCTGAGATGGGGAACTATTTCCACCAGAACACAAAAAATTCCTTTGCAGCAAGTTCCCCTTAGGGATCGTCAAGGGAGAAAGAAAATTATTTTCATAGATGAGATCTGTTCTACTTCATCGCATTCCCTCCCACAGATCACCATGTACCCTCTTGACCAGTCAGCCTCAGGGGAATCAAATCTCATCTTCTGAGTGGAGTTCCACCATGATAGTATCTTCAGAATTTAGCTATGCATCTCTCTGCCTGGGGAAACTATATAGGTATGGGCTGATAAAGTGGGAAGATCTGAGAAAGATATAGGGAGAACTGCAGCTATGCCTTGGATATATAACTGTCAGGATGAATAGGCACTCCAGGTGAGGAAGGGGGTGGAAAGGGAGCACAAAGCCCACTACCTTACTATCAGAGGGTGAAGACACCAGGTTAATGTAAGAAAGCAGGAGTACAGGGAAATTCAGAATTCAATCCTTCAGCCCCACCTAAGCCCTACCCCATTTAGATCATTCCAAAACGGTTAGACGATACACCACAGATGGAAAAGATAGGCATCTTTTGTATTTGTGCAAGTCCTTTTGCAACCTCTAAGGAGTAGGGTCACATGGAAACCCTTGAAATTGCAAGGCGGATGAGACCTGGCAGCTTACACTGGACTATAGGAACCTACAGTCTTCCATTTTGCTACAGCTAATCTGACTTCATTAATGTTAAAGACCAAGGAGCCCAGGCCCAGATGAGTAGCATAAGCCTACTGATCTCACCAATACATTTTTTCACTTTCCCTATGTCTATGACAGAAGCTTGCTTGTGCTTGGGAATGAGTTTAGTATATCTCAATGTCCTTTCCCAGGATTACCTGAACTCTCCCTCATGTTGCCACATTATAATGGGCCTGGAAACCTGAAAGAGTCATCCCTTCCTGAGGACACTGATGTACATCCCTACACTGACAAAATTTTGACCAAGCCAGGTGAGCCATGGTGTCAGAATCCTTGGATCGGATGGAAGCCCTGATGAGGCAGGAGGAAGAAATCACCTATGAAAACCCATGGTCCAGTCCACTCAATCAAGTTTGGGTGAATTCAATAAGTGGGGTGATTCTAGGAACACTCTGGAATAAGCCTACAATCTTAAGAAGAAAACCCAGAGACATTCAAGTTTTGGAGAACCCTCTTTCCCCACCTGAGTAATCTAGTTTCTTTCCATTTATTAAGTCACCCACAAGTACTTAGAAATAGGGTCCACTGGAAATTTTTTAAGGCCAATGAACTCTTGAGGCAAAATGCCTTCCACATCCAGAAAAAGAACTATGGGATTGGATCACAGACAGAAACAGACCATTTTCATTTGTATTATGTTTTGTTTTGTTTGATGTTCTCTCCCATTCATTTTAATTCTTCTATGCATCGTGCATTTAACAGGAATGTACATGTAGAACCTATGTAAGATTGTACACCATCTCAGGGAGGAGATGGGGAGGGAGGGGGGAATGGAAAAAAATCTAAGACATATGGAAGTGATTGTTGAACACTGAAAACAAATAAAATAATTCAATTAAAAAAAAGAAAGAAATGGGGTCTAGAACATGGCTACAACCATGGAAGATGTCAAAGCAGGCTATTCAGCAATCTCTCCCCTTGGGCCCTTACAGGGTCCAGGTTGCTGAAAGTGTCTAGAAAAAATAAGCTGACAGGAACATTTGGCAGGTGGTAGCCAGAAAGAAACCATTGGACTTCTAGAGATACATGTTTCCCAAAGGGGAAACTCACTATTATCTCTTTTAAAATGCAGCTGTTCACCTGTTTTTTTGGTCCTAGTGGCTAACAGATAACACGGGGTCACACTCATCCTTTCTGTCCAGAGTTGCCTTTCAGGCATTGGCAGGACACAGGGAGCTTCTACTGCTGAATGGAAATGCTTCCATCAAAACCATGCTTGCCTGGGTCTCAGCAGATCAGTGCCTTTCAATTCATGGACCTACCACTGAGATCTGAGATTTAGTCCTTTCAAGTGGAGGTGGACAGAGGGGGAAGGGAAGAAGCCTAGAGTTTTTAGCTTTTGTTTTGCACTATTTTTTTCTTTTTCCTTTGCCTTTATTGGTGACTCCAGAGGAGAGTGAGCTGTAAATTTTTCTTCTTATTTTTCTTTTTCCCTTTAGTACTGCCTATGTCTAATAAAAGTCCCCAAAGTATTTATATGTTAGAAGGTCCTCTAGAATATCCTTAAGATTTTGCCATTATGGGATGGTAAGTAATAGGACCAATATCTACCAGGATTTCCCATTAATTTCCCACGTGGGTAAAGCTGGTTTTTGCACAAAAAGTCAACAAAGTTGGGTCATAATTGGCCCAGGGAATGAACCAAGGCTCAAGCCGTTCCTCTTGGACATAACCTTTCCTGGTCGCATCTGGCCATGTAATCATGGCTTTCTGGTCATCTAACATAAAAAGGCCCATCTCAATGGGGCTGGGGTCCTTCAGACTTCATGAAAGCCGAATGACCACTGGAGTCACTATATCCAACCCTGCTGATCAGATACATTTCTCTATGGAGACAAGGGACAGGGGATAAGTCTATCCAACCTAAGTTCTGGTCTGTGTCAGGGCTAAGTAAATTTCATTTTCTTAACTGCTCAATGACCTATGAGCACTTCATTTTGTTCCAATATTAAGCCTGAACTGACAGAGTGACAATGAAATCAGGTCCGCCCTTAATAAATGGTCAGAAATGAGGGAACCATGAGAGTATGGTGTCACAGAAAACAATGGACATTACTCCAGTTATTACTGAAATAAAAGAAAACCCATTCATCTTCGGAAGGGAGGGTCTAATTGGAAAAACATTCAGTGCTCATGGAAAGATCATATAATATAAGGGAGTGACAATACACCCTCAATTAATATATTTAATGTTAATACTAATCAAAATGCTGAGGGGTTTCTTCATAAAGCTGGATAAAATCGTACTGAAATTTATACAGAAAAAACAAACAGGAAAGAATGTAAAGGGGTAATAAAGGAAGTCTTGTACTATCAAGCTCTAAATCATATTGTAAAGTGCATTATCATCAAAATGATCTAGTACTATACACAAAAGAGAAAAAGCACTGTGGTACTCAGCAGAAGATATCAGAGATATAACCGCATACATATAAAAGATCAGGAGAAGGGATAAGAACTGATCCTGTGATGTCACAGATTTCCTTACAAATGAGGAAACTCCAGCTCTCTACCAGTGAAGGTGGTGTCCTGTCTACACACTGCACAGTCAGTACATGCCAACCATAAGACTTGATCCTTATACTTACTTCCTGGCTCTAAGGCCAGCCTTAACTTAACAAGCCACAATGCTGCTACAAAAGATTAGTGTTTCCCAGAACTACAGAAAATAAATTGAGGAAATGTGGAGTGATGACTCTGGAGCCAGAGGACCTGCTCCTAAGGCTTATTCCCTCTTCCCATCTATCTAATCAATTGCCAGACATTACCGTTTCATACATGGCAACTGTCACATGATATTACTTCTCTCTACTCAACCGTTTCTTATTAGGTTCTTATCACTTCTCACCTCGAATTCTACAACAACCTTGGCACTGGATACGCCAAGCCTGAAATGCCTCCTTACCCAACCCTCAAAGAGTCCCTCAAGAACTTCCTACAAGAAAGATGCCTTTCCAATTATTCCCCACAACTGCCAGTGCCCTCCCTCCCAAACTACTTCATATTTAGCTGCTTTGTATATATATTTATTTATTCAACATGTACTTATGAATGTCTTTGTTGTCTCTCCCATGAGGATGTAAGCTTTTTCAGAGCAGAGATTTTCAAAAATTTTTTTGTATTTATATCTCTAACACCTACACAGTGACCAGCACATAATAAATGCTTTTAAAAAAAAAAGTCTGTTGATTTACTAACTAATCTTTATGGTCCTTTCCATTTACAAAATGTGATACCTCTAGGTGAAATTCTAAAAGTCAAGGAAGGGCAAAAAGAAAAGATATATAAAAATTATTAGACATATTAATAAACAAAGCAAGTTTTCTCTTCTGTTAAATTCTTATTCTAGCTAAATAATAAACCAGCTATACAATAACAACGACCTTTATACAGGTAGCCCTATTTTTAAGTCAATTTTTATCACACTCCTTCCTAAGTCGTCCAATAAAAAGCATCACACCACAATTTAATTACACCAGGCTGAAAAAAGACCTTTTTATCCTGCCTCCGTGGAAGTTCAATTATCTTTGATCTCAGGAACAGTCTGTACTTTTCTGTGTCACTTTGCTCTTGGTTCAAAGTGATGCCTAAATATGTAATTTGGACTCGTAAAAATACCTGATCGTGTCTTTCTCAATTTTACATATTCATTGTATTACAAATCTACAAATTACTGCCAGCTTTAGTTCATCCATAACCAAAGTCATTTGGAGAAGAAATCTCAACATGTATTGTTCAACTTGATATGGCCTCACCAGGAATGATGATTATGGGACCTCCCACAAACAAAATCCAAAATCTGGTCCTTTAGGGATAATCCCTTCAAAACAATCTGAGAGTTTGTAAGTATTGGTGATTCTGATGTCATCATTGTTCCTCCTTCCATGTGACAAAACATTACAATTTAAATGAAAATAAAAAGAGTGGCAATGTAGCATAATGGGTAAAATGATGGAGGCAAATTCAAGAAGACCTGATCCATGTCTGGGTGGGGCAAGTCACTTAACTTCTCAATGCCCCAGGTACTTATCACTTAATAAAAGTTACTACAGATGTAGCAGAAGTGGGATATTTTTTGAAGCCTGTAATTTGAAGCCTATTTTTAAATAAAATAAATTACCTGTATGATTTGAAAACTGGACGGAATTCACTGTGTCGATTTCAAATCCCAAAACCTGTAATAGAGACAGGACAAAATTTAGAGACCTAAAATGAAGTCCTAAAGTTTGGAACATGCCTAAAAATAAAGGAAATAACAAAAATCAGGATATACTTCAATGACTACACACCTACCTCAAAGCTTAGGATTTTGTTTTAATACATACAAACTCCATAAACAGATGCCATGGAAATCTGGCTTGGAATTTATAATCAGATGATAGAACAGGGCATACTAATATAAATATATTTTATTTTATACAATAGAATACACAATAGAAACACAGGTTCAGGGTACCATTGCTGCCATGACACATAAGGTCTAGATCTAATTTAATACTTAGATTTTCAGTGTCCCTCATGCCTAGTAAAAGTTCTTCTGCTTCACTTTCACAATAATGTTTGTGAGAATACTGTACATTCCAAGGCCTACAGGATTTAATGAGCCATATTAAACTATTTACATAAGAACTCAAATGAAAAACAATTGATTAATAATAAATAACAATAACATAAAAACACAAAACATAAAATATAATTGATAAACTAATATAAAAAATTAATGCCTACTTTATATACCATGTTCCTGAAAAGGATAATTACTATTCAAACACACAAATATGAAAAAGAGAAACTACAAAATAAATACAAGGTAGCTATGGAGCTAAAACACCAGTGACTATGGGAACAATGAATGCTTTGGGTAGAAGCTGGCATTTCAGTTGCTTCTTAAAGGAAAAGAGGGTATCTATGAGGCTGAGAAAGGAAAGATTACATTAGGAGGAAAAGGGACGGCCCACTGCAAAGATAAGGAGATATGTGAGAATCAGAGACAGCCAATTTTGGTTGGATCATAGAGTGCAGAAAATATTAAGCTAGAAAGGTAGAAATTATGAACGGCTTTAAATGACAACAAGAATTTACACATACAAATCCTAGGGGACAGGGAGAGTTCACTGAGCAGGAATGACACAGTCAGGTTTGTGTTTTTTACTTTGGCAGCACTGAGCAGAATGGAGGGAAAGATGAAACAGGTGCATCAATTTAAGAGGCTACTGCAGTTGTCCAGGTGAAAGGTGATAAAGGACAAAACTAGGTGAAAGGAGCTATTTTAAGATAATAGGAGTCAGATGCTAGAGATGTTATGGAATTGAATGAAATGAAAAGCCTTAAAGACTGAGTTTCTGGGTTATTAGTAATTATCTCTGTCAGTTGATAATCAACTATAACTGGCGAACAATTAATGAGAGGCTGACATATTAATGAGGAGGTAGGCTAAAAGCCTTTGGCTCCTCCTACTGAGGACACGGAATAAGCAGACTCAACTACCTCCAGCAATCTTGACAAAGGAATCCATTTCTACTCAGAGTCTACTCAGACCACTCTGGTTGGTTCTCTCCTTCATAAACTGAGTTACTTCCTAAGAGCAAGAATTCACCTAGATTAGATTCTATCTATATTCTAACAGAAGTGAGGTCTTCTAGATGGGTGGGGTCTACCTAAGATTACAGAGCATGTACCTGGAGGATTTGGGCAATATCCTTCAGGCTGAATGGGCACTGCCTCAGTCAAATTGAAACTTGTTAAAGACCTTAGTTTGAAAAGGCCAAGGTCCCCCACTGCATCCAGGGCCATCTCTAGTTGTTCTGATCTATATCTTGACACTGGACTCAGATGGTTCTAGAGGAGGAAGTGTCAGGTGACTTTACACAGCCCTCCCTCACTTAAATCCAATTCACTTGCCATGTCATGGCATCACCTCCCTGATGTCATGGTCCTCTTGAGAACGAAGGTCAAATAGCAGAATCAGATATTGACTGGCCTACAGGGATTGGTTCCTGAATGAGGAAACAAAGGGGAAAAGCCTTAGGCCATATAATATAAAATAATAATCCCTACTCTCAGGAAGCAGAAATAGAAAGATCTGGCTGCTGATTGGACATTTATGGTGAGGAAGAGTGAGGATAATGCTGAGATTACGAAACTGAGAATCTGGAAGAACAGTGGTGCCTTTGACAGAAATAGGGAAGTTTGGAAGAGGAATAGATTTGAGAAATAAAAAAAATAAATTTAGTTTTGGACACACTGTGTTTGAGCTATCCAGACATTTAATTTGAAATGTCCAATAGGCAGCTGGTGACACAGGACTAAAGCTCAGGGGAGTGATGGGTTAGATATATAGCTCTACGAATTAGCAGCATAGAATTGACAACTAGCTAGAATTACCAAATAAGAGTGTAGAGAGGAAAATAGAAGAGGGCTCAGGACCATTTTGGGGAACACTTAGTTGGGGAGGAGGCAGGATATGGATGACTAGCTACAAAGAAGTCTGAGGACAGGCAGGTAAGAAAAGAGCCAAGAGAATCCAGAAAAGAGAAAGTATCCAGGAGGAGAGGGTGGTCACTAGTGTCAAATGTAACAGATAGGTTGAGAAGCATAAGGACTGAGAAAGGATGAAAAGATTTAGCAATTATGAGATTCCCTAGTAATTTAAATCAGTTAAGTGAAAAGGTTGCCATGCTACAAAAGGTTGGGGAGAAAGAAGAGACTGATAGTTTAATTGTCATGGCTAAAAAGGGAGTAAATGAAGCACAGGAGTGAAAAAGGGAGAAAATTAAAAATTGTTTTTACATGTAACTGGTGAGTGAAATGAGGAGATTGTTAGATTTTTCATAATAAAAATATGAGCACTATTGTATTTTCTAAATAAAATTTCTTTTCCATAGGGCCTCTCTCTCTGGATACCTGAGTTTCAGGTATCCAGGGCCAGTGGACAGTCAGTTGACCACCCCCTTTTTACCCCTCCCACCTTTCTTTGTGAAAGTGCTGTGGGCTGTAGCCGAAACTTGGAAGTTACTCAGATCTCCCCTTTGTTTGATGTATTGTTGCCACATCAACATTACCAGTTCCCCCTTCTCTCCCTCCCCTCCTTTCTAAAGACACTCAGCAGTTAAGTTAGGTATTAAATGAGGTACTTGTGTTAGGATAGGTGCAGATTTCCTGGGTTTGTCTAGTTTTTCGCACTTAGATTGTAAGCCCACCTCCCAGTCAATGGAGAGATGGGATAGTGGGGAGGTGGGATTCTCTGCATTAGGGTATAAAATTGTGCTTCAATTTCTGTAAATTGCCTCCTTCCATCAGCCCTGTTGTGGTAGGGGGACGCCCCTTTCTTGCGAGAATTGTAATAAATCATTTTCTGTTCTTATCGAGAAGCCTCTTCGTTTATTTAAAATTTTGAGTAAGGTCTTTTATCCCATACACTGGGGAAAAATAAATATTTTTTTAAAAGAAGGAGAAAATGACTTCTTTTCTGAGAACTGTCTAAATTCTAATCTTACAAAGAAACATACAAAGAATTCTTGAGAGATTTTGGCTGCTCTCTTGAGAGAGCTAAATGGTGGGACTATATATACCAACCTGAAGAAAAGTCAGTGGTTGCAGTGATGGTTAAAAATATCTTTGGATGCACGTAGTAAATGTTCGATAAAAACAAAATTAAACTTTTGTTATGATGAATTAAGTCCAATATTCAATCTACTGTACCACCCACCTTCCCTCAGTTATACCTCTGTAAAGAAGGGAGAGATGAATTTCCTCAAGTTCTCTCTAGGATTAGATAGAGGCATTATGATTATATGTTGTTCAGTTTTTGTTTTATTTTGCAGTTTTACATTTCAGCTTTCTGTGTATATTTTCAAAGTGATTGTGAATATTATTTTTTTCTCATTGTCTTTGCTTCATCCATAAATGTTCCCATGATTAAAAAAAAATTTTGGATGGCATCTTTGTTATACTGTTAATAATTGTATATCTAATAACCTTGATGTTTATTTAATACCAAAAGATGGAGGGGGGGGGAACCTGACAAAGAGAAATGAACAAAAGTTTATATGAAAAGAAATTTTTCCCTCTACAATTAACAAAAACGCTTTTCTGCCATGTTTTCTAGAAAATGTCTGTCTCTCACCCAGTTAGAATTCACCACGGAGCCTTGTGTAAGGAATAGGTTCAAATTCCTACCAAATATCCAACTAATTTTCCTAAGCATATTTTTCAATACTGATCCTTTCTCCAGATTTTATCTTCCATATATTTGTCAACTTTTTTTAACAATGGGTTGATTATCTGGTGTATTCATTCTATTCCATTGATCTAGCTCTTTTGTTTTCACCCAATACCAGATAGTTTTCCCATTTCTCCCTGTGCCTTACACTGAAACATTCTCTGTTCTCACCATAAACTCTATCTAGTTCCTCCATCTACCCCTACAACTTCTCAGCAGAGAATCCTGACTCATACTTAAAAAATTGAGACTACTTTTTGTGAATTCCCCTTTTAGCAAGGTGGTCCCCTCTTCTGGCTTTGATTTTTCCTATTTTCAAAATCTTGACTTTAGAGTTAACTATTTTAAGTTAATACAGTTATCTGCCCTTCAATTTCCTTGTTCCCTTGTCTTGTCACTACTCATGCTTTTCCAAACCCCAATTCTGGATTACTCTCTCCATCCTCACTAAAGATTTGAAATAAACACTGTAATATTTTTATCGATGACTTGAATAAAGGCATATGTAATAAATTCATCAAATTTGCAGATGATATAAATCTGGGAGAGATTGCTAACACATTGGATGGCAGTGAGATTCTAAGACAATCTTGCTAGAGCACAGACTTCATCTAAGATGTAATTCAATTTTCTGTAGAATTCTAATTTCTGCATATGGCTGCCAAAAATGTGAAATGTTACATTTACATACATAGAAAATGTTTACATACATAAAAAAAATCAGCTTCACAAATAATAAGGTGGACAAAGGGTAGAGGTACGTAGAGACAGCAGTTCTAAAAAAAAAATGAAGAAAAGAAAAAAATGAAAAGATTTGGGGGTTTTAGTGGCCTACAGGTTCAATATGAACTGGTAATGTGGCAACTAAAAAAGCTAACACAACCTTGATTCTGTCTACTTTCCTCAATGACAAATCGTGGATATAGGGTCTTAGCATTAAAGATCAAATCATATCATAAAAAATTAGAAGAGAAATAGATCACAGAATACTTTTGATAGCTACAGGCAGGAGATATATTTTTAAATGAACAAGGCATAGAGACAACTGCAAAAAATAATTACAGAAAAGATAACTTTTGTAAAATGCAACTGAAAAGCTTTTGCACAAACAAAATTAATGTATATTGGATAAAAAGGAAAAATCAAATGAGGAAAAAAAATCCTTGACATGGAAACAACAAATACATATGTGTGCATATAAAATTCTTGAATACATGTATATGTGTATACAGGAACAAAAGCCATTCACCAAAGAATGAGCAAGCCTCAAAAAAAATTACAAACTATTAACAAGAGACATGAAAAAATACTCCAAGCCAAAGTGAAATTATAGTAATATTTGAAACCTGGTTATTGCAACTTGCTATTTTAAGATGCCATGGGACTATTAGGTAACTGTTCTTCTGAGTCTAACTCCAGGTATGGATAGCAAGAAAGGCAGTGTGAGCCTCCAGTCCATGATGCCAGTAAGCCTGTGAGAAGCTGGTATGAACTGAAAAAGGTGATCTCATGGGAAGGGTGGGAGAGTGGCTATTCAGCCTGGGCTGAGGTAGGATTCTCAATTTCCCTGATACCTGGCAGACTTTAAGCCTGACTGAATGCAAGTTGACAATCTACTCCTACCTGGAATTGACATGAAGCTGGGGAGATACTGGTTCCCTGCAATGCCTCTACTCTTAGTGGCAATTTCCTATACTCAAAAGCTTTATACCAGATCTATTCAATTATGGATTGTTGGTAGGGGAACATCTGAGGTTAAGTCTAAAATTAAGCTATTAGGCTTAGGACTTTAGACCAATAAATGTTTTATGTGATATGAACTGTATTAAAAATGAAAAATAAAATAAAAAAGTTCCAAATAAATTCCTAATAATAAGAGGAATACATATAAAAACAACTCCAAGGTTTAAGTGACCAAAACATGGCAGTAGTTCATGCTAGAGGGGCTTTGGAAGATAAGCACAGGACTTCACAGTAGGTAGAGCTATGGATCAGTAAACCAATTTTGGAAAGCAACCTGGAATTACAAATTACAAATAAAACTAAAATCATCTCCATACACTTTGATGCAGAGATTTGATTTCTAGGCATATACATTTAGCAGGAAATTGACAAGAAAGTCCCCAAACGTCAAAATATTTCTAGCAACTTTTTGTGGTAGCAAAGAACTGGAAACAAGTAGACACCGACTGAAATGGACTATTACTGTGCTGTAAGAAACAACAACTATTAGATAAGACAAAGAGACGCAGGAAACATTTATGTGATTTGGTGCAGCGACCAAGAAAAAATAAGCACAATCACCACAACAATAAAAGAACAAGTATTCATAGCAGTACCTTAGGGGTTATATGTATATATATAAAATGTCCTGGGGTTTCTTCCTACAGTCTCGATGATCCCATCAACTTTGATGCATTTAATTATTATCTCTCTAGAGACAACTCCCTCGTCTGTACATCTAGTCCTAGTCTCTCCTCAATTCCTAACAGCCAGTCACCTAGTTCAAATTTGACATATCTATAGGAACAGAGACCTAAAGCTGGAAAAGAAATCAGAAGCTATTTAGCTCAAACTCCTAGTTTTGCAGAGGAAGAAAACCAGACCTAGAAGGTTAAAGCGCTTGTCCAGAATTCACAATGTTAGTAAATCTGCAGAGGTGTCATTTGAACTCACATCTTTTGACTCCACCATGCAGAACTCATGTGGCACCTCCTTCCCTTGTGCAAGCAGCTTTTTCATGAAACTGTTCTTAGGAGTTGACCCCACTTTCCTTGACACACCCTCCTAGCAGCCTCCAGATTTCCCCATATGATTTCTTACTCACTTAAAAGCATAAAAATACACACCCACACATACTCGAGTTCCTCAGACTTGGCAAATGTACCAAGACCATGGTCACTACATCCTACTCAGCTGACGAGATGTGTTTTCATTGGAGGAAGGGAAGGTATAGGGTATGGGGGAGTTTTAAGTGCTAGAATGTCCTCCTTGAATAAACTTTTTATGCTATGACTAACTAAACCACTTTTTGTTAATTTCTGAATGGCTATGAGTTCCTTATTTCATTACAACATCAAACGGGGTGCTGGCCTGAGACAGGTCTACTTCTAACATTATCCTCCCCCTTCATTCCTTCTTTCTAACTTGAAGGTACTACTGATGGGGAGGGGTACAAGCCCAAGCCAAGACCTTTTCCCCTCGGATCAGGAGGACTTTTGGCACATTTGTCTGCAAGGCCCCAGAAAGTCTGGTCTTGGGAGGGGAGTCCCTTGGATTTCCCTTCCCCCTTCCATCTCTCTGGGCCCTGATACTGCCTATCTTCTATTTAGCATTCTTCAGGTATCTCTATCTCTCCTTTTGTTCCTATTACTGGTCATTCCCTTGCCACCCCTATCAAGACCTATGGATTGCCCCACCTACTTCTGACCCAAGCCCTCCACTGTCTGATATCTCCTGATTGCCTCCAGCTGTTTCCAACCTTTGACCAGTCATCCCCTCCTCAAACTTCTCCTCAAGACCCTCTAAAACCCTCCTCCCATCACCCTAGACTACCAGACCACACCCAGATCCCTCCAATAGTCTTTTCTGTATTTAAGTTCCATCTTGCCTCTATGAAGGCACTCAGATTCAATTCCAGCTCAGACTCTGTCTAGCTGAGACTTTATCTGACCCACTTTCCAATACAAGCATTACAAATGCTTAGGCTCCTTAACAGTCAACCCAAGGTGGCCAATCTTTAATAAATTTTGTTTTCTTTGACTTTAAGACTTGAGTCGAATTCATTTGAGCAGGACCTGGTGTGTTGGTATTTTGGGGTTCCCAGCACCCCTAAACCTCATCACTACTATCTTTCATTCTCCCAGGTTCAAAACCTAGAACTCATCCTCAACTCATCTTTCTTAACCTTCATATCCAGATATTGCATTTCACTGAATAATTGTCACACATTATGACAAGTTAAAAGTGGGGTGTGACCATTGTGTGAGACTTTAACATTTAAAAAAGCTGTACTTGTATTAGGATGCATGGGACACTCACGACTAAACATTAAAAGTAAATACTGACAATGCACGTGCACTGAGAATTCTAGGCTCCCAGCTCCCAATGCACAAGAGATAAATGCATCCATGCCACCAGCGAATACGTTGCTGCTCTGCTTACCTTTCAAGTGCCCTGATGAACCTTCTACCATGTGACGATTACACGATGAAAGGCCATAATGGGAAAAGACAAAAAAAAAACCCTCCAAAAAATACCCAGGGTGCAACGATTATGTGGTAAAATACAGTAGCTACCAATTCTTGTCAATCTTAGCTACATCTTTCCCATTTATCCTCTTCTGTCTACTCTAATGGACACCACCCTAATTTAGCCAGATACACACACACACACACACACACACACACCACACAAATGACGGAGAAAGAACACAGAGTGACAGAGAGAGCACTTAGTATATTAAGCACTAGAGATAAGTAAATAAGCAAAATAGTCTTTGCCCTCAAGAAGGGGGAAAGACAACAACTAAAGGGAAGCTGAAAGGGGAGGGGTATATACTCAGCAGAATAGTGCATAAATGACCAGGAAATGGCTCTAAGTCCAGGCAAGCTAGGTTTGTAAAAGCTCCTTTATCAGATTCTACTTTGGTGGAGTCCTAAGTTCCTATAAGGAGGTAGAAAGGACGGCCAAAATGGAGGGAGCATAGTCCTCAGATGAACAGGAATTGAAGTCAAACTTACTGGTCTATAGTTTGAAGAATCAATTTTGTTCTCTTTTTTGAAAACAAGGATAATATCAAGGAAGTTGTTGAAAAAAAATGCAAAAGAAATGGCCTAGCCATATTAGATCTCAAATTATATTATAAAGTGGCAATCATCAAAACGATCTAGTCCTGGATAAGAAATAGAGTGGTACATCAGTGGGATAGATTAGGTACACCAGACACTAACTAGTACATGACTATAGTAATTTAGTGTCTGATAAACCCAAAGACACCAACTTGTGGGGAAAAAAATCTCATTATCTGACAAAAATTACTGGAAAAACTGGAAAACATTATGGCAGAAACTAGGTATAGACCAACTTCTTATACTGTATACCAAGAGAAGGTCAAAATGGGTACATGACTTAGACATAAAGGGTGATACCACAGGCAAATCAGAAGAGCAAGGAATAGTCTGCCTGTCAGAACTGTGGGAAAAGGGAAGAGTTTATCACCGAATAAGAAACAGCATCACGAGATGTAAAATGGATAATTTTGATTATGTTAAATTTAAAAGAATTTGCACAAACAAAACTAATTCAAGCAAGGTTAAAGAAAAACAAAAGGCTAGGAAATCATTTTTACAGCTGGTATTTCTGATAAAGGCCTCATTTCTCAAATATATAGAGAACTGAGTCAAATGTATAAGAATGTAAGTCGTCCCCCAATTGACTGTCCTTGTTGTGTTTGTCCTTCATTCTTGAAGAGGACCATGACATCAAGAAGATGACATCACTTGCAGTTGACTTTGATTTGAGGGAGGGAGGGCTGTGCAAGGTCACCAGCCTCACCTTCTTCTTCTGAGCCATCTGGGTCCAGAGGCCTGATATTCATCAGGATGGCTGGAGATGGCCCAGGACACAACGGGCAATCTTGGCCCTTTTAGGCAAGGTCTTACCACATTCTCACTTTGAGTGAGATACATTCATTCAATAAATAGGCTTCTTTAAGTTACTCAAGGGGATGGTCCCTTTAATAAAAAAAAAAAAATCAAACTGGGAGGGGAAGACCCTTAGTGTTCCTGTGTAAAAAAGAAACAAAGGATATGAACAGGAAGTTTTCAAATGAAGAAATCAAAGCTATTTATAGTCAAATAGAAAAAAATGCTCTAAATCATTGTTGATTAGAGAAACACAAGGTAACTGAGCTACCACCTCACACCTATCTGATTGGCCAATATGATAAAAAAGACAAATGATGAATGCTAGCCAAGATGTGGGAAGATTAGGGCACTAATACATTGCTGGTGAAGTTGTGAACAGATCTAACCATTCTGGAGAGCAATTTGGAACTATGCTCAAAGGGCAATCAAACTGTGCATATTCTTTGACCCAGCTACTTTGATACCACTACTAGGTTTACATTCCAAAGACACTAAGCAGTCATGTTCAACGGTTTTTTGATTCCTCAGGATATATATATGTCTGGATCAAATGACTAGAAATCATCAAGAGCAGTTAGGTATTATTTTATTTCTCTTGGGTATGACACCCCCATAAGGAAGGCCACTGGTTTCAATTTGTTGATTACTAGCAAATATAATTAATAATTATGTAGTTTATACCCAAGGGATTATCTAGAAACTGTCTCTCAGGGGTTTTATTTGCTACAATATAAAATAAAACATCTAATGCTTGCAACAGTAATACTGGAAAATGGAGGAAAACTTTGGAGAAACTGCAAAAAATGACTGCCATATAAGTTAGCATTTCTAGCAGTGGTATCCGGGGGGGGAGGGGGGTGTCATGTTCATATGTTGCTCCTGAGGCCAGAAAAGTACAGAACAAAAATGGCTAATATTGTGCCCAGGTAGATGGCTTGGGGCTAGGAGAAAAATTACCTAACTGTTAACACCCTTCTAAAACTGTCCAACCTTTTCAGGAATTGAATCATAACAGAAATAGGAGGAAAAGGGGGGATTGCATATTAATATTTAGTTATTAATACTAGTATATTAATTTCCTTCAATATCATTCAATTTTTCTTTGATGCTGAGCTGCAATTTGTTTCTAGGTTCAACTTTCCTGCTATTTTAACAAAAACTGTGGATTGTTGAATTGTATAATTTTGATAAGCAATTTAAAGACTTTGCTCCCTTCTCATTGAAATTTTACACATAGCCAAATTTTTAAAAATCTTGTTTCTATTTTAGGCTTCCTTTTATTTTTGCTCTGTATTAATTTTTCTAGTTTCCATGGATATTTTTCTCTATTGTACTAAATCTACTGCATTCCTATGTTGAATTTACATATGAAAGACTATTACTGAATAATCCTTATTATAGAGTTAAGAATGATTCAGTGCCACTGATGGTGTATACATAGAATGCTATTACTGTCATACTGCTCCTCATGTGCACAATTGCTTCCATTTTTATCTGTTATGTCACTCTCACTGTATAAATCTGATAAAATATTTCCACATCTATATTGCAGTTTGTTTACTGCCACCATGGATTAATCCATGACTAACCAGACAAGTCATAAGCTGTTTGAAAAGTTTTTCTTATTTTGACCCCAAAATATAGGAGTTTCATGATTTTAGGAGTATACAGAGAGTAAAAATAAGGATGTTTTTTAAAACATCAAAAAAAATTACAAGGTCTTTCTAATAGATCCAGAGTAAAGCAAGGATGGTCATTTTCACTACTACTACTATTTGAAGGATACTAGAAATACACTATAGCCATAAGTCAAGAAAAAGAAATTAGGGGCATAAGTATAGGCAAAGAAAAGAATTACGACTTTTTACAAATGATATGATATGAAGAACCTTTAAAAATTAATTGAAATAATAGCAAAGTTGAATACAAAATGAATTGACATAAATCATTAGCATTCCTGGATATAACCAATGAAACCCAAAAGGAAAAGATAGAGAAATTCCACTTAAAATAACTACAGAATGTATAAAATACTTGGGAGTCTAGCAAGACAAACACAGTAAATATAGGAACACAACTACAAAACATTTTATACTAATAAGAAACACTTAAATAATTTTAGAAACAGCCATTGTTCTTGGGGAGGCTAAGAAATAAAAAAATGACAATATTATCTAAAGTACTTTGTTTATTCATTGCCATACTACACAAACTACCAAAGGATTACTTTATAGAGCTAGAAAATCTAAAAACAAAATTCTCCTGGAAGAAGAAAAAGGTCAAGAATCTCTAAGGGAAATGATGAAAAAAAAAAGTGAGAAGGTTTAGTTATACCAGATTTCAAATTATGCTATAAATTGGTAATCATCAAATTGATTTCATTCTGTTTAAGAAATTAAGAGGTTGATCAGTGGAACAATTTAGGTACGTAACTGACAAACAAGCATAGTAGCCTAACACTTGTTCCATCTCAAAACTCCAGCTGCTGGGGTAGGAACTCACCATGTCACAAAAACTGAAAAGCCCCTCTGGCAGAAATTAGGTATAGACCAAAAAACATCTCACACTACATATACTAAGATAAATTCCAAATGGGTACAATAGTACAAAAATCTACATAGGGAAAGAGTTGATGATCAAATTAACTGAAACAGAAGCTAAAATGCACATTTTGATCATAATAAAATTCAAATTTTTGCACAAAACAGTTAACATATAGCTAAAGTTAGAAGGAAAAGAGGTAATTGGGAAGAAAAATCCTTTTAGCAAGTTTCTCTAAATTTTCATTTTAAATTGATTCAAATTTGTAGGAATAAAAGCTACTCCCCAATCTAAGTGGTGAACAGGTAATTTTCAGAAGAAAATAACTGGTTCATCAAGGGGTCAAGTTGAGAAAAGGAGGAGTGATTCAGTGGCATGGGGGGATGCAGTAATACATTTGGAAAGTTTGTTAAGTCATTTTTCAGGGGGATGCAGTAAAACATTTGGAAAGTTTGTTGTCATTTTTCAGGTATCTGATTCTCTATGACTGCATGCGGGGTCTTCTTGGAAGAGATACTGGAATGGTTTGCCATTTCCTTCTCCAGCTTGTTTTAAGGATAAGAAAACTGAGGTCAACAGGGTTAAGTGACTTGCCAGAGTCACAATTAGCAAGTGTCTTAGGCTGGATTTGAACTCACAGTTTCTTGACTCCAGGTCTGATGCTCTATCCACTGTGCCAACTAGCTGCCCATAAGTGGTTTATACCAGTTTGCAAATTTTTCTCTGAGGTAGAAGGCTTAGATTTAGAAAGGAAGGGAATAAGTATTTTATATGGCACCTACTATGTGCTAGTATTTTACATTTACTGTCTCATTGAGCTTCACAACAACTTTGGGAAATAGGTGCTGTTATTATCAATCTGTACTGTTGAAGAAACTGAGGCAAATGGGTTAAGTGCCTTGCCCAGGTTCACAGAGTTAGTAAGTCTATAAGACTAGATTTGAACTCAGTTCTTCCTGACTTCAGGCTCAATTCCCACTGGGCTGCTACTCTGGCTTCTCTTTCCTTCCTCTTATGATTCTTAGTGAACCAGTTCCACTTTATACCAAATCCCTTGTGTTCCCTTGCTCTACGGCCAGTCAGACCTTGCCAAACCCCAACCCTAGATTACTGCCACTACCCACATCCTCCACTTCTGTTCACATAGTACTGAACTGAGCTGGAAGTCATGCAGCCCTGCTGCCTAGGTCCATTACAAATGAATGTTTTCTAATAGCACCTGAAGCCTATTGCAGCAAAGAAATTTTTTTATTTTTCCCTGATTTTCAACAATCAACAAAATGTTGTCCCAAAACTTTCTTTTCAATAGCATCTTGTCAAAGAGGGTGTTGTGCCTCCATGGGCAGCAAGAGAAGGGATATGTGTTCTTAGAGACAACTGGCAACGGCATCCATCCTTCTGAATGGGCTGAGGATGCAAAGGTAAAGAAGTAGCATAACATTCAAAAAGAGACCAATTTCTTGAGGGCAGGGCCTAGGTTTTGGTCTTAACTTGTATCCCCACAGGGTATGGGTCCTAGTATATGCTAGAAAAATGAGATGAGATGACAGTGTTGGATACAGATAACTTTTAGGATTGCATAAAACTGACGTATGATGATACTTCCCTTACCAACAGAGATTTCCAAGAATAAGCGTAGCAGAAAGGAGAGGAAGAATGGGACAAAATCTGTAAACATAGAAAATGATTCATGGAGGGACCTCAAACCTGGTACTTTAGAGATTCAATTTAAGGGAGGAACAAAAGGAGTGCCTTGCTATATATAGTAAAGGCCCAGTTAAGATTAGATAATATGGAATGAACTCAGCATGATTCAGTTTCATCAATTATACTTTCATAATACTTTTCATGTCTATTTCTATCTCTCCTCAGATAAGAATGAAAATTTTCAAGTTAAATTAAATCAGATAATTTTCAAGCTCTTATTGCCTCTTAGCTTTTTAATTCATGTTCCATACAGTTGCCAAAGTTATGTTCCTATAGTATAAGTCTAATCATGTCATTCTTCTGATCAAAAAACTTTTAATGCTTCCCTACTGCCTATGGCATAAAATGCAAACTTCTCAGGGTGTTTGGTGCTTAGAAGTCTTCATATCCAGATCCCAACCCACTTTCTAGATTCATTTCCTAATACTCCCCCTCAAGTATTCTTTGTTCCAAACAAACTGGTCTACTAGCTATTCTCTTGCCTCCTAGTGATGGCAATCAAATTAGGATCTTTTGCTATTTGTTTATACCAAGAAGTATAATGCCTCTATTTGAATGTGACTAAAGATCTTCCCCATCCACTGATGGACTTGCCCACTGTGTGAAGCTTGATTAGGGGAATTGTTTTGTGGGAGGGTCCCAAATACCTTTTGTTTTTTTCTATTGAGGCACTGGGTCAGAAGGTTATGCCCTCTGGCTCTGAAAAGTGTATAAATACTCTGAGGGTGAGGTTTTACTTTGGGGCGTAGTTTTTGGAAAAAGGTTTGTGTGCCAGATGAGAGACTCTGGGAAGTCGCTAAGCAGCATCCAGGCTTTGAAAACCCAGATGTCAGTGCTTTCCTCTCAGGTAACTATGGTCACACAGTTGGACCTGTCTGTTGAATTGTGATGTATGTATTGATTATGGTCAGACAGAGAAAGCCATGTCTGCTGATCTTTGATTTCTCTGTATTTTTCTCTGAAGTACAGGGTGCTGACTTTTCCCCCTGAACTAACTGAATGATACAAGTGCTTGATTAAAGTGATTGTTAATCCCTCAAAAGTTACCTTTCCTTTTATGAATGCAGATCTAAGAACCTGTGATAGCAGGTCCCCCTCCCTGCCCTGTATGTTTGAGTGCTTAGTGACACACTCCTTTCCTTATACTTAATCCTCCTCAATTGAAATCAAGCAACTATTAAATACTTAAGCACTGTATTACGTGCTTCGGATATAAAAACAAAAAAGTTTCTGCCCTTAAGGATCTTACATTTTATCACAGGAGAAAACATGCATATAAAGTAAATGTAAGACAAACTTTAAGTGGGAAAGCACTAGTAGCTGCTAGGGAGGAGTGGTGGTGGATCAGAAATGGTTGCATGTAAAAGTTGTGCTTTGAGCAGAGTTTTAAAGGGAACGTGGAACTCAAGGAGGTGGGAACACACTCTTAGCATGAGGAACAGACAACCAACACAAAGGCACCAGACACCAAGAATGGAGGTCCAAGTATGAGAAACAGCAGGAAAATCAGTCCATCAAATGATTGTACCCCTGGGAAAGCAGTGTCAACCATCATTTTTTGGAACCTCTCTGTTGTACTTGATACCATCTTCTCCTCCTGGATGCCTTCTAAGAATTTTGTGACTACTTTCCTAGTTCTCTTTCTGCCTGTCTGACTGCCCCCTTTCCAACCCATATCATCATCCACAACTGAGTGCTCCCTGAGTTTCTGGCCCAGGCCTTCTTTTCTTTTCCTGCTACACACTTTCATAGTCAATTCATGATCTCCCATTGGTTCAAGTATCATCTCTATGCAAATGACTCACAAATACCTATCTAGACCTACTCTGAGTTTTAGTCCTGCATTACTGTCTTGCCTATCAGATATTTGAAAATGAATACCCAAAAGACACCTCAAACTCAACATATTTTACCCAGCCCACCACCACCCTTATTCCAAACTTCTCTATGCCAAAGGGGCTACAACCTTTCCAGGCTCCAAAGTTTATAACATTCACATTTTCCTGTACTTCTCACTATCTCTCATGCCAAAAAACCAATCAGTTGTCAGATTTCTACCTCCATATTTCCTGCATCTGACCCCTTCTCATTCCTCATAAAGATGACTATTTTGCTAGTTCAGTTGCTGTCTAACAAAGAGCAAGGCAACAGCTACTCAAGTTATTGGAGTTTCAACTAATTGGCATCCCTCCATCAATTCCCTGACCACTCTAGAAGATTCTATACACTGTTGCCAAAGCAGTTTCCTTAAGACTAGATAGGACTATGACACTTTCTACTTAAATTTCAGTGTATATTATTGTTTAAGATCAAACAGAATGTCCTCTGTTCAGTTTTTAAGGCTTTCACAACCTGGTCCCTTCCAAATAAATTGAATTTTCTTTCAATTAAAAAAAGATATACTCTCCCTTCTACCTTGCTACCTACTGGTAAAAAAAGAAAAATGAAAATTAAAATCCTGTTTTGAGTATACAGACTAAAGCAAAACAAATGACTGAATTGGATATGCCCAAAAATATAAATCTCAAATGACACATTATGCCAGTCACTTGTCTGTCAAAAGGCTGGGTAGCATGTTTACTTCATTGGGATTTCTTTGGAATTAGGTCAAGTCTTTACATTGATCAGAGTAATTAAATCTTTTAAAGTTCTTTACAATTTTGCTCTTATATAATTTTACTTTGTATCTCCTTACTTCATTCTGCATCAGTTTATACAAGCCATTCTAGGTTTTCTGAAACCACCCTTTCACCATTCTCTATGACATAATATTACATTACATTTATATACCATACTTTCTTCAGTCATTGCCCTACCCCCTTAGTTTCCAGTTCTTTGCTACCACAAAAAGAGTCCTATAAATGTTTTTTTACATATGGGTCCTTTCCCTCTTGCTTATCTCTCTGGGAACAGGTCAAGCAGTAAGCATGCCAGGTAAATAACTTTTTGGATATAATAATAATAAAAGCATTTACTCACTAAATGCAAAAATCCCATCTTTTACTGGAAATCTTCCCAATCCCACTAAATTCTACTACCTGCCTTCTAGTGATTGTATCTTACTTGTCTTGTACATAGCTTGCTTTTATATATTTATTCTATTAGTGAAAGCTCTTTTGGGGTTAGGAACTGTCTTTTGCTTCTTTTTGTATCCCCAGAACTCAGCACAGTGCCTGGCACATAGATGCTTTATAAATGTTTCTGACTTATTGATTCACATATAACACCTTCTATGTTCTAGGCACTGGGCTCTGCAAATATTGTTTCATTTAATTCTCATAACAACCATTAGGTAGGTACTGTTGGCATCCTCATTTTAAAGAGAGATCAAATTACTTACTTAAGGTCACATAGCTAGTGAACATCTAGGGCCAGTTGTGAACTCAGGCCCAGCTACACCACCTATCTGCTTTAAATATGTAATATTATATATCATATATATTATATATATGTGCATACTTAATAGTTCAAAATTGCTTTACATAATGACTAGAATAATTCACAGCTTCAACAAAAATAGATTAATATGCCTCTTTTTCCCACTGATCCTCCAATATCTGTCATTATCCATTTTGTCATCTTTGCCAACTTGATCTGTGTGAATGTGGAACCTCAAAGATGTTTTAATTGTCACTTCTCCACTACAGGGTATTAAAGAACAATTCAAGCACCACAAATAGTGCATTAATGTATCCCTTTTCAGAAAATCCCTCAAACATTTGTCATTTTCCTTTTATATCATCTGAATTTTGCCATTTTTTCTAGCTCTATAAAATAATTTTTTGGCAGTTTGATTTATCTGGCACTAAATAAGTATATCCATTTAGACAGAATTGTCATTTTTATTATATTGGCTCAATCTACTCATTAGCAATTAATATTTCTCCACCTGCTTAGATCTGACTTTGTGTGAAATGTTCTGTAATTGTTTTCCTATCATTCTTGGATTTGTCTTGGCAGGTAAGACTCATTTCAGTCTACTCACACTCTCTACAGCCATTTTAAATGGAATTTCTCTTCCTGACTCTTGCCACCGAACTTTGTTGGTAATACATAGAAATGCTGATGATTTATTTGGGTTTATGTCCTGCAACTTAATTGAAGTTGTTAATTATTTCAACTAGTTTTTTAGCTGATTCTCTAGAATTCTCTAAGATACCATCATATTGTCTGCAAAGAGCGATCATTTTGTTTCCTCATTGCCTATTCTAATTACTTCAATTTCTTTTTCTTTTCTTACTGGCATAGCGAGCAGTTCTACAACAATGCTGAATAATAGTGGTGATGATGGGCATCCTTGCTTCACCCCTGACCTTACTGGAAAGGATTCTGGCTTATCATTGTTATAGAAGTTTTAGATGGATAATACTTGTCATTTTAAGGAAAGCTCCATTTACTCTATGCTTTCCAGTGTTTTTAATATAAGTATTGCATTTTTTCAGAAGGCTTTTTGTGCATCTAATGAGATAATCATATGATTGAGTTGGTTCTATTATTGATACGGTCAATTATGATGATAGTTTCCTAATATGGAAGCAGTCCTGCATTCCTGGTATAAATCCCACCTGGTCATAGTGTATGATCTTTGTGATATATCGCTACAATCTCCTTGCTAGCATTTTATTTAAGATTTTTGCATTAATATTCATTAGGGAAATTGGTCTATAATTTTCTTTCTTGTTTTTTCTCTTTGTGGTTTAGGTATCAGCGCCATATTTGTGTTGTAAAAGGAATATGGTAGGACTCCTCTGCCTGTTTTCCCAAATATATAGTATTGTATAACTATATACATATATATATAAAATGTATAATGTATATAAATTGTATAGTATTGGAATTGTTCCTTAAATGTTTGTTAGAATTTACATGTGAATCTGTCTAGTCCTGGGGATTTTTTCTTACAGAACTCAATGCCAGCTTATTCAATTTCTTTTCCTAAAGTGGGATAATTTAAGTACTCTATTTTCTCTTCTATTAATCTGGACAACTTATATTTTTGTAATCATCTATTTCACATAGATTGACAGATTTAATGGCATATAGTTAGACAAAATATTTCCTAATTGCTTTAATTACATCTTCACTTGCCTTCTCATTTTTGATACTGATAATCTGCTTTTTTTAAATCAAATTAATCAATGGTTTGTCTATTTTTATTTTATTTTGCATAAGACCAGCTCCTACTTGTAATTATTAGTTCAATGGTTATCTAACTTTTAATTTTATAAATCGCTCCTGTGATTTTTCAGGATTTCCAATTTGGTGTTTAATTGGGAATTTTTAAATTGTTCTTTTTTCTAGTTTTTTCAGTTGTGTGCCTAATTTATTGTTCTACTCTTCATTTTGTTTATGTTAACACTGAGAAATATAAATTTTTTCCTAAGAACTACACTGGTTGCATTTCATAAAATTTTGGTATATTGTCCTGTTGTCATTCTCTTTAATGAAATTTATTGTTTCTATGATTTGTTCTTTGACCCACTCATTCTTTAGGATTAGTAGTTTCCAATTAATTTATAATCTGTTTTCTCAGTTCCTTATTGAATGTGATTTTTATTGCATTGTATTCTGAAAAGGATGCATTTGATATTTCGGCTTTCTTGCATTTGATTGTGAAGTTTTTATGCTCTAATACATAATCAACTTTTGTGTGGGTGTTATTTCCTGCTGAGAAAAAGATATATTTCTTTTTATTCTCACTCAATTTTCCTCAGAGGTCTATTATATTTAGTATCTCTAAAATTCTATTTATCTCCTTAACTTCTTTCTTATTTATTTTTTTGGTTAGATTTATCTATTTCTGAGAGTGAAAAGTTATGGTTCTCCCACTAGTATAGTTTTATTTCTTCCTATAACTCATTTAACTTTTCCTTTAAGAATTTGGATGCTACATATATAATCTATATCAAGTTGCTTACTCTTTTAGGAAGAGGGAGGGAAGAAAGAAGGGAAAAAAATTTAGAACAGAAAGATTTGTGAAAAAAAATTGAATGCTAAAATTGTCTTTACATAAAATTGGAGGGAAATAAAATTCTATGAAAGAAAAAATAGAAAACAATTTGGATGCTATACCATTTATATGTTTAATACTGCTATTGCTGTATTGTCTATGCCTATTATCATTTAGCAAAATTTGTTTATCTCTTTTAATTAGATCTATTTTTTGCTTTTGCTTTGTCTGAGATCATGATTGTATGAAGGAAATTATGAAATTATGATTTTAATATTAATTGATGATGTGTAATGAATATATTAGTAATTTAGATTTTTCAGAACTGCCTCTCCTGGCTTGTGTGTCAGAAGCTTAAATGATCAATCAAACCTTGACAACACTCTCACTGCATTCTTGTGCCTATCTACTTTATGTGAAGCGAATCAAAGATTGTACAATTGTTCCCATCGCAGAACTCTGGTCCTGTGACTCATTAAGTAACAACCCCCAAGGACTTGAAACAATACTGTTTCCAAGAACACCTGTCTTGTGAGAAACTACTTAGATCCTGGGAAATTTTTATTTATAATCCACCTTCCCTCTACCTCCCCACTTGTGATTTATGTATATAATCTCTGCCTTAACTACATCAAGGTAGAATTCTGCTCAGGAGAATTCTCAATTTGCAAATCTGTTTCTCCTAATGAAACTAATTAAACCTCTACCTGATTTCTGGCACTTTGTCTTTAGCTTGCTGTTTCATCACTGGCCCAGTAAAAATCCTCTTAACAATTGCTACTTCTCCTTTATTCCTTCAGCTGAAGATAACAGATTCAGATCCAGCCTCTTATTTTAACTCTGCGTGTGTGACTCTACTTCAAGTGCTTTTCTTGTAAACAACATATTACCGGATTCTGGTTTTCAATACATTCTGCTATCCGCTTCTGTTTCATGGGTAAGTCTACACCATTCACATTCACAGTTATGACTGTGTATTTCCCTCCATCCTATTTTCCCCCATTTATTCTTCTCTCTCCTTTCACCCTGTCCCTCCTCAAAAGTGTTTTGCTTTTGACTATTCTCTCCCCGAATCTGCCCTCTCTTTTATCTGTCCCCTACCCCTCCTACTTCTCTGTAGAGTAAGATAGATTTCTCCCCAACTTAGGGTGTATATTATTCCCTCTTTGAACCAATTCTGATGAGAGTATGGTTCAAGCATTCCCCACCCACCCCCATTCCCCTCCACTGTAAAAGCTCTTTTTTTCATCCTCTTTATGTGAACTAATTTACCTCATTCAACCTCTCCCTTTACCCTTTTCCCAGTCCATCCTTCTTTCTCACCCTTAATTTTTTTGAAATCATCCTATCATAACCAAGTCATACTCATGCCTTCTGTGTATGTATACTTCCTCTAACTGCCCTAATAATGAAAAAGTTCTTAGGAGTATCATGTTCCCATATAGAGAATGTAAACAGTAACCATACCGAATCCCGTATGATTTTTCTTTCCTGTTTATGTCTATTTTAGTTTTTGAGTCTTACCTTTGAAGGTCAAATTTTCTATTCAGTTCTAGTTTTTTAATTAAGAATGTTGGAAAGTCCTCTTAAGTCCTCTATCTCATTAAATGTTTTTTTTTTCCCTAAAGGATTATACTCAGTTTTGCAAAGTAGGTTATCCTTGGTTGTGAGCCTCACTCTTTTGCCCTCCAAAATATCACATTCCAAGCCCTCCAATTCTTTAATGTAGAAGCTCCTAAATCTTCTGTTATCCTGACTGTGGTTCCATGATATTTTTACTGTTTCTTTCTGGCTTCTTGTATTATTTTCTCCTTGACCTGGGAGTTTTCATTTTGAGATCTCTTTCAATAAGGGATCAGTGGATTCTTTCAGTTTCTATTTTACCCTTATTCAAGGCTATCATGGCAGTTTTTCTTGGTAGTCCAATAATGTTTAAATTATCTTTCCTGGATCTATTTTCCAGGTCAACTGTTTTTCCAATGAGATAGTTAGTATTTTTTCTTTTTTTATCCTTTTGATTTTGTTTGAATGTTTCTTGATTTTTTACAGTCATTAGCTATGTAAATGGGCAAATGTACCCACTTTTAATTTTTAAGGAATTATTTTCTTCAATGAGCTTTTGTACCTCCTTTTCATTTAAACAATTCTACTTTTTAAGGAGTTCTTTTCTTCACTGAATTTTTGTACATTTTTTTCCCTTTAGCCAATCTGATTTTTAAAACATTCTTCTCTTCAATGTATTTTTATGCCTCTTTTAACATTTAGTCAATTCTATTTTTTAAGGAATTTTCAGGTTTTTTTCTGCCTCTTTACCAAGTTGCTTTCTTTTTATAATTTCCTTTTATCACTCATTTCTTTTCTCAATTTTTCCTCTACCTCTTGATTCACAAAATCCTCTTTGAGCTCTTTCAGGAATTTTTTTTTTGGTGCCTTAGGTGAGTTCCCTGTCTTAACTCTGCCATCTTGGCTCTGCCCCGAATAACCCCAAAGGGTTATTGATAGTTTGGTTTTCTTCCTTAGAAAACTGTCTATTCTGGGTAGGAGTTATGATTTCAGATACTACAGTAAATATAGACATGATAAAAAAGAAATAATGGAAATTATACTATATTTAAAGGCACCAGTATCAAAAACAAATATATAAGCATCAAGTAGTACAGTATTATTCAAAGGAACATCAAAATCTGAAAGTTTTAGAAAGAAATTTATTAGGCTATTTGGTACAGGAGAGTGAGCTTAGGAAAGGAGGAATGGTTTCCTCTCCTCCAGACTCTGGAAGGTTTACAAGGGTGCCTATACTATGCAGTTGAATAATTTTTAGTATAGATGACTTCTGGTGGGGAAACTTCCTCTCCAGAGATGAATTAGTAATACATCTGTAATTTAAAGTCTTCCTCAATGATCAACTCTCAACAGCTCATCTTGCCCTGTGATTCTGGGCCACCTCCCCTTATCATTGTTCAAATTCAATTCTCCATTCACTACCAACCATCCCATCATTCCCATTCGCATCCTTCTCAACCCAACCTCCAACCCCTCTAATCTATCCACTCCTTCCATTGTTCTTTCTAGATGGCCTGCTCAAGAGAAAAAACAAACTAGCTCTCATTTTAACCCTTTTCCTTTCTTGCTCCCTTCATTTTTTTGCACCCACTGAGGCTTGGCTCAATCCTAAACCAAGCTTCCTTGCCATGCTTCGTTCATATTCCCAACTCACCGGTCAAGCTGGGGGGACTAGCAATACTCTCTGCTCCCCACCACCACTTCCAGGCTCTCCCATTACCACCCTCACTCAGCAATCTCTCCTCCTGTGAGGAATATTTAATCCTTATTTATTATCCAAGATTCTGGTAACTCTTGTCCATCAGGCACTTTTCTTCCTTCCTCCAAGAGTTCAGTGCCTGACTAACAATCTAACACTCTCTCCCACCCCAACTGCTATGAGCACTTACCTTCATACAAGGGAACTTCAATATACATACTGATACTCCTCCAAACAACTACCTTCCCAATTTCTCAACTTACTCATTTCTCCATCTTCCTGCTCCTTCACACTAATTCAGCTATCTTGCCATCGCCACAAGTATTCCAATTCTATGCTCATGAACTCTGAAATTGCTTTATATGATCATAATTTCTCTCTGCCTTGCATTTCCTAATTCAGGAGCCAGAACTGGGGTAGCTGCTGGACGAGTTTTCCCAGACCCAGAATCAAGAATGATGGTAGCAGTATAAGCAGTGCCAAAGTTAAATGAATTGAGAAGAGGCGTCTAGAATTGCTTGGCAGAGATTACTGTGATCCAGGATATGAATGGAGAAATGTGTAGTCACTCCCTAGTACGTTGTGTTCTTAGAGTATGAGAATTCTGAGAAAAAGACACCTTCGAAAGCAAAACGCAGATGAGGAGACTGGCCTAGGGCTGAGGGACTTGCCCAGACATCCTCTACAAGGTCAAGCACATCTGCAGATCAGCAACCCTGGCTAGACTGGGGGAATTGTATGGAGGCATTGGGTACAATTCTATCTTCTCAAGGGGCTCGGAAAATGCTTGAGCAGATTCAGAGGATATTACAGAGGATGGCTGTATACTTATAAAAGCAAGTACCCTGACATACACAGGATGGCCTGCTATCACAGGTTCTTTGATCTGCTTTTCTAAAAGGAAAGTAACTTTTGAGGAGTCAACAATCACTTTAATCAAGCACATGTATCATTCACTTAGTTTAGGGGAAAATGTCAGCACCTTTAACCCAGGGAAAATACAGAACAACAGATAGGGCTTCCAGCTGCCTGACCATAAGGAATACATACATCACAGATCAACAGACAGATAACTGTCTGACCCTACACATGGTTACCAGAGAGAGAAGCACCAACATCTAAGTTTTCAAAGCTGGGGGGCTGTTTAGCAGCTTCCCAGAATCTCATCTGGCACACAAACCTTCCTCTAAAAACTAAGCCCCAAACCTCACCTGACAGTATTTAGACATTTTTCAGAGCCAAAGGGCATTACAACCCTTGAAAGCCAGTGCCTCATTAACGAAAGGTGTGGGCCTTCCTACAAAATCTCCCCTAATCAAACTCCTCTTAAGGGGCAGGGCCATTAATGGGTGGGGAAGATCTTTAATCTCTTTAGCATTAAAAGACTTCAAAGTGCTAACAATTAACTTTTTGACAAGCTTAAAGAGTATGACATCAAACTGCTTCAGAAAGTATCAGTCAGATAAATCTGTGACCTTCTAGTGGAGAATAAAAAAGTTAAGTATGGCCTAAAGGTAACTTCTTCAGAGAAGGTGGATGAGGTCCAGTGATACACTCATTTAACAATTCTGTCCATTCTCTATCCTGGCTGTGAGTTTTTCCAAGGAGTTTTAAGTATAAGGATCAGGATTACATAGCTGAAAGGCTTATTTTTAACTGAAAAAAAGATTATGTTGATGCACCATTAAGTATCGAGCTCACTCTGACTGGCTCTCTGAACTCTGATTGCAGTGAATGCCAGAACTAGGACCTGGTGCAACAAATACAGAACGACTTGAAACTGTTGCTGTATGATGTCAAAAGTGAGAATGACAGAAGGTTGTTGGTGCACTGTATTTCAGGCTGGGATCAGACATGTCTCTTCATCTCCCTCTTATACCTTTTCTTGTGGGCAGATGGGCTGATCATATAACCCTGAAGCCTGCTGAGATCCTCTGACTATGGTCTATGACTGGTGTCTCTTTGGACATGGTTAACTGACTCAGGAAAGGAGAGATTTTCTTGTTCAGCTTCAGTTTTTCGAAACACATCACCTAACAGGAGTTCTCTGCTCTGAAATCACAGAGAAGGAAGAACCTTTCCAAACAGGGACATGGCCTCACTGTAGATGACCTCTGTATCCTGAAAAGGGACAGGGTAGCACAACCAGCCTAAGCAGTGACTTCTCCCTCATCCATAAGAGTTGCCCTAGAGCAACTGTGAGCTTCCCATACAAATATGGGGACCCAAGTGTGACAGCAGCACAGATATAGGCAACTTAGAGGAAGAATCCTATATCTCCTCCCCAGATTGTGCCCTGGAGGCATCCCAGCAACCAGATCAATCCCCTTCCTATCAAGGGATTGGGGAAGCCAAGTTTTCCAGTTTCTCATTCTGACAACTTTTTCCAAACAGGAAGCAATCCCCTGGAGGTCCCCAAAACCAGATCAGAGGAGCACTCCTTGCCTAGTTCTTCTATCTCTAAAGGTTCTAGCAACCGGCAGGGTAATGAGCTGTGGCAGTTCAGCAGTGGGCAGTCCTGAGCAGAGACTCCTCTCTCCCTTTCAACTTCTCAGATGAGCTTCCTAATTTACAGCACGGACTAAACAGGAAATCCAAGCTGGAAGAAGTCAGTTCAACTCAAGTCTATGATACCCAGTCTCTTGGGAGCCATTGTGGAAGTCTCTTTGAACAGTCTGAACAGGGAGCAGGACTCAATATCCAGCAGCACTCCGTGAACCACTGTTCCACCCCCTCCCTGTCCCCAGCTAAGCCACCAGAATCCAAGCCACTAGAGTGCTGAAATAGTGGGATTTCCCCCAAACCTTCCTTCCCTTAGGGAGTCTCCACTTGACGCCACTTGACAGCTGACAGGATTGTGCCTGTAGGGCTGCCCCTGCAAAACTGTAAACCGCAGTGACAACTAGCCTCTATGCCCTTTTTGGGTCTTAGCCCTAAATGCAAGGCCTCCCCCCGCCCCCAAAACACACACTTTCAGTTTTGTCCAGCTTCAGCCTAGTCCATTCCTTCACCAAAGGAAACTGAGAGCTCTGAGAAGCCCTGTGCAGGCAGCTCTTCTGCATATGGAGTTGGTGCAGTTTTCCTACAGCAGATGGCACAGGGCCAGTGGAGGATAATGAGACACAGAAGGATCACTTCAGAGAGCAAATACAGTCTCCCTCAACTCACCTGATTTAGCACCCTGAGGGAAGGAAATGTGCTGCCAAGATCCACACCATCCTCTCCCCGAGGTACTTTTTCCTATCACCACAATGGCACAATTGCACTTAGCCTCCACACTGTATGACTTGAGGATCCATGATACATGGAATCGCTGACAATGATGGTGGGGTATATATTGACTTAGAATGTCCTAGGATCTTTCTCCCTCCTATTCCCCTCCCTAATTAAAGCTGCCCTAGGTGCCAGGATTCCCAGTTAAAATATTGCTAACAAAAAAGTGAAGCACCCTTAAGGTGGCCTCTTGAAGAAATGAGGAAAAACACAAGGTTAGTTATTACAAATGAAAAATTTGCCTTTGAACAAAGTACTAGTACCTTGGATAGGTAAGGCCTGAGTTTAAATCCAGTCTCAGACATATCAGCTATGTGGCCCTGAGCAAGTCACTTAACCCTGTTTGCCTGTTTCCTCCCCTATCAAATGAGTTGGAGAAGGAAATGGCAAACCATTCCATTATCTCTGCCAAGAAAATCCCAAATGGGGTCACAGAGTCAGAAAGATCTGAAAAATGATGGAACAAAATTTCCAAATATATCCACCCCTACTGAATCCTCTCTTGTAACAAAGAATAAAGCAGAGAAAAAAAAAAACAGCAATTCAACAAAAGTACCCTAACGTTTAAATCTGATAGCATGTTCAATACGCCACATCTATAAGAACCTCTCTCCCTCCCACCTTTGCATTTTCTCATCTTCAAAAATAAGCCTGGTCATTAAAATTATGCAATTCAACATTTATTAAGTTCCTACTATATACACAGAATCATTAAAGTGGTATTGTGAAGGATTTCAATGCCTGGTGAAGGATACTCAACTTGGTAGGCAAGAGGAACAGGACCAGACCTATGTACAAGGAAGGTTATTTGGACTGTATATGAAGGATAGACTGGGAAGGAAGTGCGAAAGAGGCTACTGAAATCCCTTCTCACTGGTAGATTATGTCACATTGAGCTGATTTATCTCTGCATCTGGTCCTTGTCCTGCATGGACCATTCCACTAAATGCGAGAATTTCTTTTATGTCTTTTTTTTTCTTTCTTTTCCTGTTGTTATCATCATGAAGAACATGGTTTTCATATACCTCCTGAATACAAACCTTTAGTTATCCATAGCTATGGAGTGCTCCCACAACCTCTAAAATATGCCCTAGCAATTTGGCAATTTAAAAGTGTACTAAAAGACTGAAAACAATTAGCAAACTTACAAGTTATAAAAATAACAAAAAAAAAGAAAATATTTTGAAATCAGCAACAGAATCAAAATTAAGATCCCAGGAAACACGTGTACTCAATATGTTGACTCTGGCACCATCTATGAAATGAAATTCATGAAAACAAACCACATGCAGCTCTAGAACTGTTCTCTGATCTTTTATTCCAAAGGCTAAAAAAAAAAAGCATGCATTTGGTTTTAGATAAAACCAAAAGGAGTAAGTAAGGCGTGCCCTTCATTTCAATCTATTGGGTAATCTGTACAAGGAAATCATCAGTAAAATCTTAGTATTTTTTTTTGCCTAGGCCACGGGAATAAATCAATAGCCAGCACCAAGTTCAGTGTTCAAGCTATCTTCACTATCTCATCCTCTATCGATGCCTGACTTCCTGCTGCCTTCTTTCCCTCCTTTATGAAAAGACAGAAACAAAAACCGAATATTAGAGACTTTGATGTTTATACCAAATACATGATATGGACTTTCCTTTTGTCCTTCATTGTTTTATTTTCTTCAAAATTCCTAGATTATATAGCAGCTTCACAGAGAGACCGAGTCTCTAGACAGAATATGGTAAAGTAAAGCCTATATACCCATTTTCTTTTCACTTTTTAACATTTCTTTCTTATTTATCCTATGGAAAATTCAAACAATCCAGGGCACTTTTTGTTTTGTTTTAATTTATATATTTTTTTTTAATAAAAATCTTTTTTGTACTTCATCTAAGGAGGAACAACATTTGATTTACTACAAAATCAGTAATGAAAATCTCCATCTAAACCGGTTTAGACTCTCTAAATAACTATGGCAAATGATGGTTGCTAATTTAAGAAAAGGAACTTCACAAAGGTAAAAAGAATAGGTAACAATCTCTACGAAGGTTTTCACTCTGTAGGAATGGAAATATCTCCTAATTTGGGGGGCAGCTAGGGGCTGGCTGCAGTGGATAAAGAACTGACTCTCCAGTCAGGAAGACCTGAGGTCAAATATGACCCTAAGACACTTATTAGCTGTTCGAACCTGGGAAAGTCACTTTCATTGCCTCAAAAAAAAAAAAAAAAGAAAAAAGACAAGAAACATCTTAATTCAATCAGCACCTAGTGGGTTTTTACTTTAAAAAAATACTTAAATTTTATCCTGTTCCCCCTCCATCAGAAAAAGTGCTTATAATAAGTTGCTTAGCAGAGCATTTTTACTATAGTAAAAATATAAAATATAGCTCTCCCAACAAAATAAAAAAGTAAAAAAAAGCCCGTTCTAATATTCTATCTCCCAAATATCTTTTTCCGCACAACTCTGGTCTGCAAGCGTGCTCCCATACACAGACATTATATACATATATTACAATGTATAATTTACATTGTGCAATGACTAGCTTTTTTTTTCCTCACAGCTAGTACCTTTCCAATCATTAATCTGTTTTGGTGAGTACTCCTTGACAACTAAAGACAGAGAAAACACTATTAGTCTTGGCCTGTCCCAACCTCCTAGATATGTGCGTATGTATGTATGTATGTTTGTGTGTGTGTATACATGTCTTCTAAGTGTCTGCTTGGGGCAACTAAGTGGTTAAGTGGATAGTGAACTGGGCTTGCAATCTGGAAGACCTGAGTTCAAATCTGACCTCAGACACTTACTAGTTTGCCTCAAGTTTCCTCATCTGTCGAATGAGCTGGGGAAAGAAATGGCAAACCACTCCAGTATCTTTGCCAAGAAAACCCCAAATGGAGTCATAAAAAGACAGACACAACAGAAAAGTGACTGAACAACAAGGTGTCTGCTTAAGAACTAAGTGCTGCCTGGAACTAAGGACAGAGAAGATAAAGAACCTTGCCCTTCCCCAACCTCCTATACATCTACATATAGTGAATATATTCACACATGTATAAGTATGTAATGGCTGTATGTATACATATATGTTGATGCATATATAATGTATATTTAGTACAGATATGTATATGCATATATAAAATTATATTTATATACATATATTTATATATTATCTATATCTCTTGAGTGTCAAGCTTAGCCCTGCTCCAAACTCCTATAGGTGTGTGAATTTATAATGTATATATGTATGTGTGTGTGTGTGTATACATATATATATAAAATGAGTCTTGTGTCACACCTTGCCTTTTCCTGATCCAGCTTCTTATAAGTTACATATATGATGTGTATTTCTAAAGTATGGGTGATACATTTTTTTTGACATTTGACCTTTTGACTGCTGAGTAAATTGGTGTGGACAGACATATATATATAAATACACACACCCACCCACATATATACATATATATATATATATAGTCTTGTGTTAATCCTTGTCCTGCCATGCCCCAACCTCCTATATATACATATGATGTGTATTTATGATGTAGATAGACATGTATGTGTATATAAAATATATGTGTCTATATATACATACTTACACATATACACCTATATATACATGCATACATACATATATATACATATCTACACATACACACACATAAATGAGTCTTCTAAGTGTCAATCCTTGCCCTGCCATGCCCCAACCTCCTATATACACATATGATGTGTCTTTATAATGTAGACAGACATGTATGTATATATAAAATATGTGTGTATATACATACATACTTACCCATATATACCTATATACACATGCATGCATACATATACGCATACGGATCTATACATGCACACATGTAAATGAGTCTTCTAAGTGTCAAGCCTTGCCCTGCCCCAACCTCCCCTCCAAAGCCGGACCACTTAACAGATTATTAACAACCCTGACAGCGGAACCTAGACAAAAGAGTTAGTTACATAAACTCCCACGAAAAGAGGAGGAGGATGGCGGGAGGGCTCCCGATCGCGTCTCCAGACTCGCCCACCAGCAGCCTCCCAACCCTTCTGCAAAAACCAATGAATCGTCCCGAACGTCCCCGCGGCTGTCAGGCGAACGAACCCCGAGCCCCTTCTCCCTGCCCATCTCCCCATGTCTCTCCCAGCCCCGCGCCCTTCCACCCACGCCTTACTTGCAGGGGAAAAGTCGCCGCTCGGTTGCCCACATAGCCTCGGACGACGTGACTCTGGATGGACAGGACTCTGCACTCTTCCTCCATGCTGGTCTCCTTCGCCGGGCAGCGGGAGCGAGGGCAGCGGCGAGCCCGAGGCGCAGGGTCGGCTGAACGGGCAGCGAGGAGGAGCAGACGGGGCGTGAGGGGCCAGAACGCGGGCAGCCCACCCGGACCGCGCCCCGGCGGGCTCGCAGCGGATCGGACCGGGGCACCGGGCAGAGGCGGTGCGCGCCGACGAGCAGCGGGGCGAGGAGCGCAGCAGCGGTAACCCAGGCAGAAGAGGCGGGGTCCTGGCGGGCGGGGGGCGGAGGAACGGGGGGGCGGAGCCCGCAGGCCGGAAATAAGGAGCCGAGGTCAGGCCGGGCCGGGCAGGGCCGCGCCGCGCCGACGGGCGTGACGTAGGCCGCAGCCAAGGTCAAGGTGTCGCCGCCGGCAGCTGCTGCCGGGGCGCTCGGCGGGTCCGGCCTCCGCGCGGAGCTCGGCTCAGGCGATCGGCGCGGACACCTAAGCCCTCGTGTTTACATCATTCTCTGTGAGCCCGCCTCGGCCCCTTTGGGAGCCGGCGGGCAGCGAGCTGGGCCGGCCTCAGCGTGGCACCGCGTCCCGCACCCACGCTACGCAGCGGGCTGCCCCTGTGTGTTCTCTCCCCCCGCAGGAAGAAACACGCCACGCGTGTTTCTATCCTGCAAACGCAAAGACACCCTCTTCCCGCTAAGCCTGCGTTTCTGCAACATCCGAGCCCGCAGTACACGCGCGCGCGCGCGCACACACACACACACACACACACACACACGTGGATGCCGCACAGGGCGATCTAAGGACAGGTAGGGGCGGGGGTGGGGGGCATCGCCAACGTCTCACTGAAATGGCTGGTCGTCCTCCCACTCTGCGGATGCCAGTATCCACACGCACTCTGGAGGCTTCTTCCCGGACCAGACACATTCATAATTAGGTGTATGTAGTTTATGAATGAGCAAAGAAAAAAAAGGATACAATGTTGCTTTATATGGGTTGTTTTAGTGTTGTGCTGTTTTCTATCAAAGTACCGTCGCTTTGCCTGGTTTCCACCTCCTCCCACAAAATTATTTGTGGTCTTTTAGCTTCTTTTATTATTTCATTTTTTTCCCCTAACTCTATTCCGTGTCCTACTATAGACATTGTTACTGTACTTCAGTCCTGGGAAACCAATGTGATCTATGATATGTGATCTAGACCTACATGTCTGTAAAAATTAAAATAAGGTCCACCAGATTTCAAAGAATACAAAAAATTGTTGATGAACCGTTGTTAAAGCACAATTCTACTTTTCTTTGTCCTTGGCTTTCACATGTGCTAAAGTGTTTTATACATACATACATCGTGCATGCACATATAATATATGTATATAAACATGCACACAACATGTATTTGTGTATGCATGAATGTATACATGCCTGTAGTATAGGTTATTAAATTAAGCTTGTAAATCTCCTTTGGTTGTATTTGTCCTTGTGTTTCACCTTGGTTTTTCACTTGGTTCCAAGTAGAAACCATTGCTCAGCTACCCTATCTGGGAACTGACTCCATAATTGGTACTGCATGAGTCTACCACATTATCCAGATTTGTGGCTCTCAATTTCTATCACCCACGTAACACACAAACAAATGTTAGCAAACATTATTATATTTTATGTGATACTAGAATAAAGTGGCAAAAGAATGGGGGAAGAAAGAGTCACTGTGGGTGTATACTGACTGGGTACAGCCAGCTGCCACAGGAATGAGGATTTCCCTGGATTGACTGTGCTCACAGGGAATTCATAAAACACAAACTCCAGAGGAGTATTGCAATTAAGGGGAGCTGCCTTCTCCCCTGCTAAGAGCCATGATAGAAGGAATTTTGGGAAACAAGGGTCAGGGTCATCTCATTCAATCTAGTGCCCTAGGGTCAGCACTCACTGGTCACCTTTGCCTTAGGGACAAAGTTAATTGTGGTAGCTTCTACTGCCCTAGCCACAGCTACTTCTTTTGGTCTTCAAAGGAGAGAGCAAAGAGTCACAAATCCCATGCAAAATGCTTTATTTTACAAAGTCAATATTAGCCTCAATTTGCAGCCTTTGGTTGCAGTTTCCTCCTTTTGGGATTCTCTGCTAGAAATCTCTGTGAACAATCTCAGTCACCTTCATGACCTCACGGCCAATGAAATCCTAGGAAAATCTGAATCTCTATGGTCACACTAATGTAGAGCCGGATTCTGACTCAACATTACACAAAATTTCAAGAAATGAGTTGTGATGAGTTTGATTTGGGTAGCAATGGATTTATCGTTCACATTAAGATTTATGACACCACCAGGTTTAAAGCCTTTAAATTCAAATCAGTGAAAAAATAAGTACTAATTTGAAAAAGGCCTTTAACTGAATCAATGAATCTATACAAGCTGGTCCATAACATCTGTCCAATAGACTGCCAAGGAAGAAAACCAGTAAGATGCATTGGACAGATTTAAGAATCACTGCATCTTGGAGTTAGCAGGAATTTCATAGATCATCTTAATCTTCTTGTTCAAGTCTGGCCTCAGAGACACTTATTAGCTGTTGAAATGGACAGACCAAGAATAAATCACAGGCAAAAGTCAATTAGGAATTTCAAAATTAGGAATTTATTAGCCAGGCTGGTGGCTGCCTCATGTAGAGACCCAGAGGAGACAGCCCCGAACTGAGGTGGGTGTGTGCATTTTAAGCATTTTGGTTCTACTTGGTACAGCCTTGCGGTTTCCACAACAGAGTTCTGACAGAGCAAGAGGGCGGCTTGTTGTTAGCAAGAGCCCCCAAAACAGAGGGGGGTTGTCAGGGTACTGTTAGGCAAAGGACCCCAACACTAGAGGTGCCAGAAGAGGGATCCAATCAAAGACTGGTTGTCATTCAACAAAAAGTAGTTGTCAGGAATGGGGGGTGCTCAGCAGAAGGTAGTTGACTGGCAATGGTGGTCTAACATTAGGGGAACATAGGTTGTTACCATGCAAACGGACTAAACAAAAATGACTGTTAATAATTCATCAGATATTTCACAACCCAAAGGGGCATAAGTTTTGACAGGCGCCCAACAAAAACCTGTTACTAGGAAGGTTATCCAACCCTGCCCAATAACCTAACATCTCTCAACCTAGGGGCCCAGGGAGGAATAATGTCCACTTCAGCTGTGTGACCCTGGGCAAGTCATTTTACCCTGTTTGCCTCAGTTTCCTTATCTGTAAAATATCCTGGAGAGGGAAATGGCAAGTCATTCCATCATCTTTGTTAAGAAAACCCCAAATAGGGTTGGGAAGAGTTTGACATGACTAAAAAACTATTGAACAGTTTCTTCACATACTCTGCGATCCAGGCAGACTGAAGTGCTTGCTGTCTTTCAGATGTGATACTTCATCTCTCTTCACAAATATAAACATACTTTTTGTTGTATTTAAGCATTTTTTTCAAGCCTTTGCTCATTCTGGGATTTAGTCTTTATGACTCTGTTTTTACAATTTTGTTCTCCTTTTGTGTGTGTCTTCATGTTAGATTCCTTGACCTTGAGAGTCTTCCGGTGGAAGAGCCAATGTCAAGTAATTCTGGAAGGATACAAACCCACCCTAAGAGCTCAAGGGTACAAAATGTTTTAAGATTACAGAGTAGGCAGTTAAGCTTAACTGAGTAAGGGTAGACAGGGAAGACAACCTTTAATTTATCAAGTAGAGATAAGAAAGCAATTGAATCAGGATTAGCTTTGAGCTAACATCTTAATAAATCACTCACAGTATTATCCCAGCCTGTTTGTGAGAGGGTAAGAATTCATCTAAAGTTCATAGTTCATAGTTAGTAGAGCTGCAAGAAAATATGAATGGACTTACCCTACTAAATAACTTTAAACGTACATGTTTACCTCATTATATTGAATACACTTCTCAGCCATTAACTGATGAGTGAGAATGAATTTGTTATTTATTCTTGCTTACCTAATAAACGCTCTGGCTCTTTACATGCTAAATGTTTTACACCTCTAAGTACTCTGGGATCATTTGGTTCATCACAGTATCATTGTGGATGATCAATGTAACCTCTGTTTCCCTCTCCTTTTTCTATATAGTAATATTGTGCCATGTGTTATAAGTGGTGTCAAACTCAAATAGAAATAGATCCCTACTGGGAACATATTGGCTTAGATAATCACAAAAAATAACCCTATTTCTGTTGCATTGTATTTTTATTTATATTGCTAAACATTTCTCTGTTATATTTTAACCTAGTTTGTGGCCTGTTCAGGCAAAGAGTTTGACAGCTCTGGTGTAGCCCCTAAAAGAGGATTTAAGTCCCGAGTTAGATAGATGCTAGCTGTGTGATTTTGGAAAGTTACTTAACTTCTCAGGGCTCAGAGAATTCTCTCAGGTTCTAACTTACAAAGAAGGTAGCAACAACCTACATTGGTAGAGGATGTTCTTCACCAGGAACTCTTTATATCAGATGAAATCATAGGTCCTGTTCCTATCCAAAATATTAAGAACTTGATACTCAAGAGGGCATACAGCCCTAGGTATAATCATGTCCCCTTTTCCTCTACATTCCTTTGGTGCTGGTAGTGATACAATCGCCTGTCTCTGTGTTAAGTCCGATCTAATCAGATTTTTGTCAAGTTGTTCTGTAGTTGGAAGGGCAGCAGAAAAAGGCAATCAGACATCTCTGATCTGGATGAGATGGTGACTATGGAAACAATGGACTGGAAATTCCATTGTCCTAGTGAGGGCCACTAAATCATTAATGGGGGAGGAGTCAGGAAGGGAAAGAGTTGAAGAATTTATCAAATAAAAGGCTTTAAACAGATGAAGACATAGATGCTAGTTGGCAGAGTTCTTCAATGCAGCTATGATCTCATCATAGAGGGTATTTCCAGCCCGTCTATATGTTCACCCCAAGATATCCCCCCATCAAGGTGATGCTGGGAGCTTTCCTTCCTTCCTTTTGATGTCCTGAGGCTTGCAATGGAGCACATGAACTATTTGGTCATTCTTAACTAGCCCATGCTCTTTATACTCCATATATCCTTTACACTGCTTCTTACTAATTCTTATTTATAATATGTTAGACTTTTCACACTTATCATGAAACACATCATTACCAATTATTAGGAAATACGGTTATTCCATGGCTTATAACCATACTGCTCTGGCAGAATATTTATATTCAAAAAATTGAAAATGCAATACAGGGGATACAAAACTGGATCTCAGTGCAGGAAGACCTTTATTAATTGTGTAACTCTGAGGAAAAGTCCCTTCATCTCTCTGAGCCCCAGTTTTCTTGTCTGTAAAACAGAGCTAATCAGAGCATCCATCTCACAAGACTGTTTGGGGAAATCAAATGAGAGAGTGGATGTTAAACCACGTTGAAGCAATAGTGAGCTATATTTCCAGAAGTTTGGGTTTGGTATTTTGGGGAAAACCACTGCAAGTTTTCAGGAAGAAACACAAAGATTTCTTTTCTTTCCTTTTTTTTTTTTTTGTAAATTTCTCCTTCTTTTTGCTTTTTCATGATGAAAGAATTTAAGGGAGACAAAGGGAATATATGGAAGGTACTTTTGATGAGGAAGGCTAGAAAGGCCACTTGAGATTGTCCCTCTCATCAGATCAAACTGCTTAAGTTGTACAATGACCATTTGTATGGGTATAGAGAGAAGCCGACTGCTCAGTGAGTCAAGTGTCTGGAAGGGCTTTTGATGCCTAACTGGCTTGAAGTTCTGGAGTCTCACATAAGCCCCCAGAAGGTATATCTCCAAGAAAGATTCAGGGTTCTATTTGAGCCTAGTTAGGGTTAGAGGGGTAGGAAAAGGGAAAGGCAGGTTAGATTAAACATTGATTGAAGGAAAGGTTAAGGATTAGTGATAAAAGCCTCATTTTCTATTTTGTTTATATTTTTTAAGTTTTGTTTTCACTCTATAGCATATTTAAATTGTTTTGTGCATCACTACTATATAAGGAGTTCTGTTTTTATTTTAAAAAACAAAGCAAAACATTGAATGGGAATACATACTAATTTCTAACCATCACCATATCCACCCCACCCCCACCCCCCCACCCCCCACCCATATCACAAAATTGTAACTCAGAGATATTGGCCATCTGGTAGTTTTCTCTGATTGTAAATGAAGTATAAGGGATGAAAAAAATTGGCTTTGCAGATGTAGACTTAATAAGTCAAAGTATATGTCACCATAGCCCTGATCATCAGCGTTCTTACTTCAGGACTCTCTCTGGCCCACCACTGCCCCATGCTAAGAACCTTTTATAACTATTTCTCTACCGGGGTCCCTTTCGCACTCTTTCAAATGTATACATCTTCTGTCTTTTTTTTATCAGTATACTTTTCTGTTGTGTGGCAGTGAAGGGCAATGTCTTAATTTGGTACATGAATTTCTCCTTATATGATCATTAATTAGTGCATTGCACCATTTAGCAAGATTATAAATACACTTGGGCATTGGGGAACATTACCTCTCTTCTCTGTCTCTGTCTGCATCTGTCTGTCTCTCTATCTCTCTGTGTTTCTGTCTCTGTTTCTCTGTCTCTCACATACATGCCACCCAGTGAATGGCCAAGCTGTCCATGTAACATGATAGCTCATTACAATGAAAATCTAGATTTATCTTCAGAGGTCTCTGAAAGAATTGTGCCAATATAGCAAGCTGGAAGGAGAGAAGATATTAGGTAGACCATTTGGCATCCTTCATATTATTCCATGTAGGCAGGTGACCACACCAAATGAGCATTGGAGAATTGGTCTGCTTAATGGTTGTAATGCCAATGAGATACCCATAGCAGCTGCTATGAATATGCAGACTTATTCCTAGGGTTTGTTTGCAAAATATGATAAACTCTTCTCTTCCAAGATAAAACCAAAATGTTTATTTGAAACATCCCTATTGGGATATCAGAAGGCAAGATTTACTAAGGTACTCATCACTAATCCAGGGAGTGTAGACATTAAACCTCCCCACTAGCAAGTTCAACTAGGTAAGTTCTTTCCTCTGCCTTCTTCTCTCTCCACCCACTCCTTTCCCTCCAAGCAATACAATATATACTGTTTCTAATCAAAGACTCTTGATTGGCTTAGTGTTGAGAAGCTTGGAAATCCCACAGAAAGGTGTAGGAATCCCAGTTGCCCAGAGCCTAATTGACTCTGTACCAGGACTCCATGCCTATTAAAGGGCAGAGATCTTATATCCCATTAATCTTACAATAGTGGAGCTCAAGCTAATGCCCATGGTTCTTCTGATCTTGAGGAATATTTCCTTGATAATATGACTTCCGTGGAAAACTTTTGGCCTGAAATAAACACTAAGTAAAAGAAAAATATTTTAGAACATAATATGGGGCTCAATGAATCCTCTATTGGTCTTAAGGTAGACCACTATGTTAAAATATGGTCTTTTATGCCAGGATAGGGCTTAAATATACCATTGACCAAGGAAACCCTTGGATGAAAGATTATTCTCATTTGGAACAGGTAAAATTCAAAAGCTAGGCAAGGTCAGTTACTGATTATTTATAGGACACCGATATAGAGCAGGCTAGAGACAAAGAGCCAGTAATCAAATAGCAGTTTAATTAATTGATTTCAGAGTACAAAATGCTCTCCAACCTGGAGTAAAAAACACAACTTATATACATAAATCATACATGGGGAAGAAGGGGGGAATGTAGATTACAAACAGTCCTTTCTCAGGGCCTACATGGTTTCCTGTGATAAGCCCACAAAGTGGAGGAGAATGCAGCAATTCTTTTATTATTTCCAATTTGGGGGGTCATGACCACCATGTAAGGCACAGAACCAGAGTTCTGTGATAAGAACAAGTTCTCATCTTTGCTTCGCTTCACTTAAGGTACACAGACGCAAGAATGTAGTGCTTGTGAGAGTGTTGTCAATGGTTTGACTGAGGACTTCAAGCTGCGTTGTAAGACTGACTTCCAAGTCAGAGTCTCCTGAGAAATCTCAATTATTAATATATTTACTACAAATTCCATATTAATTATAATGGAAATCACAATTCCCTTCACAATATTAACCATTTAACATGTAACTTTCAAAACCATCTCTCTTTTTATTCTGTGATTTTTGAAAGATTGTGGCAGATGAGAGAGGTGTCATAGGAAAGGAGGAAAGCAAAGAGTATATTGATTTTCAAAAATAGGGAAGAAATGGAATGTTTTGTCTCTAGGCCAGTGAGTTTGATTTAATTTCCTGAAAAAATTCTATTTTGTGTTATTAAAGAAAACATCTGGAAATGCAGAATGGTGGCCCCAGACTGGAATTTTAAGAATACTTCAAAGGATCAAGTTGTGTTGATACAGTACAACTGGCACATACTAGAGATAGTAGGATGAAAAAGTTTATTTTATTTTTAAAATTTTGTCAGTGCTGGTTGCACTGGGAGGTGGCAGTCATGGTGAGTTGACCCTAACACAGACACATTCCTGGACATCAAGAACTAGTACGTGGTAGATAGGCTAGCAGCTAAGAACATGTACCTCAAAGCCTTGGTGGTCCTGGAAGTGGACCAGGACTTGGAGAAGCAGAACCGCTGGCTGGAAGGCATAGACCAGGACTTCTCCAGGGTGATCAGCTTGCTCAGTGGGAGCATGAAGCAATTCTCCAGCATGACTTGCTAAGGGTGGAACAATCAGCAGTTGCTTGCTGGTGGGGCTCATCATCCTGTTCTTCTTCATTTCCTACCTGGTGTTATAAGCATGGACATAAGTGGGCCCCACACCCTAGTGACTTGGATGCCAGCATGGGCTCGGGTGCTACCTGGTGGAAAGATGTCTAAGGAGCAGGGAGGCCCCATTCCCTGGGAGCTAACCCCAGATCTTCTTTTTGTGTCTCTCCCTTCCCTTGTTGATGAGAATGAAAAAGGAAAAAGCAAAAAAAAAATTTTATTTAGTACTTTGTTTTCCCCCTGTTATATGAAAAACAATTTTTAACATTTATTTTTACAACTTTGAGTTCCAAATTCTCTTCCTTCCTTCCTCTCCTCCTCCCACATTGAGAAGGCAAGCAATTTGATATAGGTTATATGTATGTAGTCATGCAAAACATTTCCATATTAGTCATGCTGTGAAAGAATATGTAGACAAAAAACCCTCAAGAAAAATAAAATTAAAAAATAGGCTTCAATCTGTATTCAGACACTGTCAGTTTTTTCTCTGGGGATGTGTAACATTCCTCATCATAAGTTCTTCAGAGTTGCCTTGGGAATAGCTAAGTCTGATTATCTTACAATATTGACGTTACTTTGTACACGGTACATTTCACTTTGCATCAGCTCTTGTCCCTCCAGGTTTTTCTGAGAGTATCTTGCTCATCATTTCTTATAATATAATAGTATTCCATCATAACCAAATACTATAATTTGTCCAGCCATTCCCTAATTGATGGGCATCTCCTCAGTTTTCAATTCTTTGCCACCAGGAAAGAGCTGCTATAAATATTTTTGTACATACAGGTCCTTTTCCTTTTTGTTTTGTTTTTTATCTCTTTTTGGATATAGACCTAGTAGTAGGTAAGTTACAGGGTATGTATGGTTTTATAGCCCTTTGGGTATAGTTCCAAACTGCTCTACAGAATGGTTGAATCAGTTCACAACTCCACTCACAGTGCTTTAATGTCTCATTTTTTCCACATTCCCTCCCACATTTACCATTTTCTTCTTTTGTTCTAATTAGTATGAGGTAGAATCCCAGAATTGTTTTAATTTGCATTTCTCCAATCAATAGTGAGTTAGGGCAGACCTTCATATGGCTATATATAGCTTTAATTCATCTGAAAATTGTTCGTAGCCTTTGATCATTTATCTATTGGAGAATGGCTCTTGTTTTTATAAATTTGACTCAGTTCTCTACATTTGAGAAATGAGGCCATTATCATAAAAGCTTGCTTCAAATTTTTTTTCAGTTGCTATTGCTAACTATATTTCCTGCCATCCTATTCCCTGACCCTTTTATTCTATTCTGTCTTTCCTTTCACCCTGCCCCCCTCTTCAAAAGTGCTTTGCTTCTGACTATTACCTCCTCCAATCTGCCCTCTCTTCTTTCACTCCCCTTTCTTTTATCTTCTCTCCCTCCTACTTCCCTATAGGGTAAGGTAGATATCTATACCCAAATGCATGTGTATCCTATTCCTTCTTTAAGCCAGTTCTGATGAGAATAAGATTCACTCCTCCTTTCTTACTTCACCCCCTTCCCTTACACTGTAAAAGCTTTTTCCCTTTCTCCTGATACATTCCTCTCTCACCCCTTAATTTTATTGTTTTAGATATTATCCCTTCATATTCAACTCACACTTGTGCCCTCTGTCTATAAGTACTCCTACCTGCCCTAATAATGAGAAATTTCCTATGACTTCCAAATATCATCTTCCCATGTAGGAATGTAAACAGTTTAACTTTCTTAAGTCCCTTGTGATTTCCCTTTTCTGTTTACATTTTCATGCTTCTCTTGAGTCTTATATTTGAAAATCAAAATTTCCATTCAGCTCTGATTTTTTTCATTAAGAATGCTTGAAAGTTCTTTATTTCACTGAATATCCATTTTTTCCTCTGAAGGATTATACTCAGTTTTGCTGGGTAGGTTGTAATCCTAGCTCCTTTGCCCTCTGGAATATCAAATATATCCAAGCCCTCTGTCTTTTCATATAGAAGCTACTAAATTTTGTGTTATCTTGACTGTGGCTCCATCATACTTTAATTGTTCCTGGCTGCTTGAAATATTTTCCCCTTGTCCTGGGAGATCTAGAATTTGCCTATAATATTCTTAGAAGTTTTCATTTTGGGATATCTTTCAGGAAGTGATTGGTGTATTCTTTACATTTTTATTTTACCTTCTTGTTCTAGAACATCAGGGCAGTTTTCCTTGATAATTTCTTTTTTTTTTTTTTGACAGCTGTCTTGCTTTTATTTTTTAAAAAGGTTAATTTGTCTTCAGTTTTTAACAATCATTTCCATAAGTCTTAAATTTTCTCCCCTTTCCTCCCCCCTTCCTCCCCAAGATGGCATGCAATCTTATATGGGTTCTACATATACTTCCTATTAAATACATTATCACCTTAATCATGTTGCATAGAAGAATTAGATTCAAGAGTTATAAATATTTTCTTTCCATGTAGTAATTAAATAGTTCAGCTTTAGAAGAGTCTTTTATGATTTTTCTTTCCTGTTTACCTTTTCATGCTTCTCTTGATTCTTGTATTGTAAAGTCAAATTTTCTATACAGATCTGGTCTTTTCCTCAAAATGAATGACTGAAAATCCTCTACATCATTAAATGACCATTTATTTCCTTGAAGTATTATACTCAGCTTTGCTAGGTAGGTGATTCTTGGTTTCAATCCCAGTTTCTTTGACCTCTGGAATATCCCATTCCAAGCCCTTCAATCCCTTAATGTTGAAGCTGCCAGATCCTGTGTTATTCTGATTGTATTTCCACAATACTCAAATTATTTCTTTCTAGCTGCTTGCAGTATTTTCTCCCTGATCTGGGAACTCTGAAATTTGGCCACAATATTCCTAGGAGTTTCTCTTTTTGGGTCTCTTTCAGGAGGTGATTGGCGGATTCTTTCAATATTTATTTTGCCTTCTGGTTCTAGAATATCAGGGCAGTTTTCCTTGTTAATTTTATGAAAGATGATATATACGCTCTTTTTTTGATTATGGCTTTCAGGTAGTCCCATAATTTTTAAATTGTTTCTCTTGGATATATTTTCAAGGTCAGTTGTTTTTCAATGAGATGTTTCACATTATCTTCTGTTTTTTCAAACTTTTGGTTTTGTTTTTTAACTGCTTGATTTATCTCATAGTCATTCATTTCCCTGAACTCAGTTCTCTCTTTCAACTAATTATTTTGTTCAGTGATTTTTTGAACCTTCTCCTCCATTTGGCTAATTCTGCTTTTTAAAGCCTCCTTCTCATTGGCTTTTTGGACCTCTTTTTCCAATTGAGTTCACCTCTTTTTAAAGCTGCTATTTTCCTCAGCATTTTTTTGGTTCTCTTTTAGTAAGCTGCTAACTTGTGTTTTAAGCTCTTCTACTGCGTGAGCCCAGTTTAAGTTCCCTTTGCCTGGAGGCAAAAGGAGGTCCTTTGGAGGCACTGGAAGCAGAGACCTTAACTTCCTCTGACAGCATGGCTTGTTCTTCCTCATCTGAAAGGATGGGGGGAGACACCTGTTCCCCAAGAAAGTAACCTTCTATAGTCTTATTTTTTTTCCCTTTTTGGGGCATTTTCCCAGCCAATTACTTGACTTCTGAGTTTCCTCTCCACAACCACCTCACCTCCAGTTCTGCAAAGCCAGCCCTGGGGGCTTAGATTAAGATCAGCTACTCAGGTAGGGGCAGGGCAGTCACACAGGGCTCAGTTCCCTCAGGGGGTTTCCAATGAGACCTTCAACAATAGATTTGGGCTACTGCCTGCTTTGGGAGCCCCTGTCTGCTGCTGCCTCCACTGCTGCCACCTGGGGAGAGCCAAGTTATGGGGATACCCTGCTCCCTTCTCAGCCAGCCGAAAAGACCCTCTCACTGAGTTTTGGCACCTGTGGATTGAGGGATCTGCACTGCCACTGGAGATTCTGTCCCTGAAGCCTCCTTGGATCTGCTCCTCTCTGTGCTGCATGGCCAAGGCTGGGCTGGGCTCTGCTCCACATCAGGTGTGACAGACCTTTCCCATTGGTCCTTCAGGTCACTCTGGGCTAGAAATCTCCTCCACTCCATTGTTCAGTGGCTTCTGCTGCTCTAGAATTTGTTGAGAGTTCTTCTTTACAGTTATTTTATGGACTGTGAGGTAAGAGCTAGTGTATGTGCTTCTACTTCCCCATCTTGGCTCCTCCCCTGCATAGAAGAATTCAAGTGAAAGGGAGAAACCATAAAACAAAACAAAACATAACACAAAAGAAAATGGTCTGCTTCATTCTGAGATCTAATTCCATAGTTCTTTCTCTGGAGGTGGATGGTATTTTGTCTCAGGAGTCCATTGGGAATGTTTTAGGTCCTTGAATTGCTGTGAAGGGTTAAGTCTATCAGAAACAGTCCTCGCACACTGTGGCTGTTGTTGTGTACAAAGTTTTCCTGGTTCTGCTCTTTTCATTCAGCATCAGTTCATGTAAATCTTTCCAGGCTTCTCTGAAGTCTTCCTGTTGATAATTACTTATAGCACAACAGTACTTCATTTCATTCATAACCACAACATATTCAGCCATTCCCCAATTGATGGGCATCCCCTTGATTTCCAGTTTTTGGTCACCACAAAGGGAGCTGCTATAAATATTTTTGTACATGTGGAACCCTTTCCCATTTTTATGATCTCTTTGAGATATAGTGTTAGAAGCAATATTGCTGGGCCAAAAGGTATGTAGCCCTTTGGGCATAGTTCCAAATTTTTCTCCAGAATGGTTGGATCAGCACACAGCTCCACTAATAATGAATTACTGTTCCAACTCTCCCACATCTTCTCCAACATTTATCATCTTCCTGTTTTTTCATGCTAGTCCATCTGAGAGGTGTAATGTGATACCTCAGAGTTGTTTTGTTTTGCATCTCTCTAATCAATGGTGATTTAGAGCATTTTTTCATATGACTATAGATAATTTAATTCAATTTAATTTCTTCCTTTGAAAACTGCCTGTTCATATCCTTTGACCATTTATCAATTGGGGAATGACTTGTATTACTGCACTTTTGACTCAGTTCTCTATATAGTTTAGAAATGAGGCCTTTATCACAGATACTAGTTGCAAAAATTCTTTCCCAATTTTCTGCTTAGCTCCTAATGTTGGTTGCATTGGATTTGGCTGTGCAAAAACTTTTCAGTTTAATGTAATCAAAATTATCCATTTTGTACTTCATAATGTTCTCTATCTCCTGTTTGGTCATAAATTTCTCCATTCTCCACAAATCTGATAAATACACTATCCTTTGCTCCCCTAATTTGTTTATAGTATCAGCCTTTATACCTAGATCATGTACTCATTTGGACTTTATTCTTGTGTATGGTGTCTATGCCCATTTTCTGCCAAACTGTTATCCAGTTTTTCTAGCAGTTTTTATCAAACAGTGAGTTCTTATCCCAGAAGCTGGGGTCCTTTGGTTTATCAAACAGTAGACTGCTATATTAATTGACTACTGTGTTTTGACCACCTAACATATTTCACTGATCTACCCCTCTATTTCTTAGTACCAAGTGGTTTTGATGATCTCAATTCTAATTTTTTAAGGAATTATTTTTTTTCAGTGAGCTTTTGTACCTCTTTTTCCAATTTGGCCAATTCTACCTTTTAAGAAGTTATTTTCCATAGTGATTTTTTTGTGCAATAGTACAAAACTTTTTCCACTTGACCAATTTCACTTTACAAGGCATTCTTCTTCTCATTGGTTTTTTTGTATCTCTTTTACCATTTGACCTAGTCGGTTTTTTAAGGTATTATTTTCTCCAGTATTTTTTTGTGTCTCATTCAGGCTATTGACTCTTCACTATTTTCTTGCATCATCCTCATTTCTCTTCTTCTACCTCTCTTAGGTGATTTTCAAAATCTTTTTTGAGCTCTTCCATGGCCTGAGACAGATTCACATTTTTCTTGGAGGTTTTGGATGTAGGAGCTTTAACTTTGTCATCTTCTTCTGAGTTTGTGTTTTGATCATTCTTGTCACCATAGTAACATTATGTGGTCAGAATTTTTGTTGTCGCTGTTTGCTCATTTTCCTAGTCTATTTCTTGACTTTTAACTCTTTGCTAAAGTGGGACTCTGCTTCCAAGGTGGAGGGAACACTGCCCCAAGCTTCAATAGTTTTATGTATGTAACTGTTTTCAGAGATACTTCTAGGGACCTGTAAGTTTTCAGTTCTTCCAAAGTAGGATGATCTAAGGAGAGGTGTGTTTACAACTCTCCTGGCCTGTGCTCTGGTCTGTGAGTGACCAAAAGTACTCTTTTCTACCCTGGAACTGTGAGGAGGGTTCCTGCTCTACTGCGGCTACCAGTTCTTATGTGCTAGTGCTCCTTCTTGCTACCCAGGACTATGACTTGGATCCATGTATGGGCAAAGCAACAGAGTCCTGCCCCCAGTGCCAGCAAAGAGACCCTTGTAATCTCCTTCTGAGCAGTTGTTGACCCCCTTACTGTCTGTGAGCTGAGAGCTCCAGAAGTAGATGCTGCCACTGCTGACTCAGTAGCTCCCAAGGCCTACTCATTGTTTGCTGCACTCCGTCTGAGCTGGACTGTACTGCATTCTTTTTTTAATTTTTATTATTATTTTATTTTGTTTTCAGTGTCCTATAAACACTTCCATATAACTTAGATTTTCTTTCCCCCTCCTTCCTTCTTGTTCCCTTCTCCTTTCCTGCTACCCTCCCCAAGTTGGCATACAATTTTATATAGGTTCTACACATACATTCCTATTAAAAATATTTTCACCTTAGTCATGTTGCATAGAAGAATTAAAATGAATGGGAGAAATCATAAAACAAACCAAAACATAATACAAAAGAAAATGATCTGCTACATTCTGCAGTTGAATTCCATAGTTCTTTCTGCGCATGTGGAAGGCATTTTGTGCTGCATTCTTACATAGGTATGGAAGACCTTTCCTACTGGCCTTCTAAGATGTCTTTTGCCAGAAAATTGTTTCACCCTACCCTTTTGTGAATTCTGCCTCTCCAGGAATTGTTTTATAGCATTATTTAAAGGTGTTCAGTGAGGTTTTAGGGAGAACTCAGTGCCTTTTCTGTGCCACCTTGACTCTGATCCCATTAGGAGTTTATTTTACATGAAAAGCCATGAGTTAAATCACAACTGCTCTAAGTCTCTAATTAGAAAAATTCATTTACTCAGAGTTTGGACTGTCTGTCTAAATATCTATGTCTAGTTAACCCCTGACTTCTTTGTGATTTTAACAAAATTTAGGTTACTTGAAATTTGGGGAATTAAATGATTAATTATATTCTAGTGTCTGTACATAGAGAAATAGTAGGAAGAAAAGTTAGTGGGGAAATAGAACTTTTCTTAGGATTTCCCTCAATCCTTGAGTTACGTGAGTATAGTGGTAGTATGAGCACGAGTCTTCTCCAAGATGACTGTACAGTCAGTGCCCCTCCTCTGGTACTATGTTCATCCCCAACCTCTACTCATAGAAGCACCATGCCAACCAACCTTATTCCAAATCTGGTTCAGCTCATGACTCCCAGACTCTTTCTGGACTTTTCCTCTACTAAGTGCCCATAAACTCTTGTTGACTTGATCAGCTAGAGGGCCAGGATTGTTGGATTGTAAGGTATGTAAAAGAGGGCAAAGTAGAATGGAAATGTGGTGTTACAGGAGCAATATGTATCAGGGTACCCCTGTTTCCTCAAAATAAGGTGTACAAAGTCCACTACTCCTGCTGAGTCAGCCTGAGTGACTCCAGGTTAAACTTTGTTTAGCAGCTCTTGGGTGCTAATCCCGTCTCCCTATGATACTGTAAATGACAGAAGATCTGAGGTGGCATCTCCTCATAATATTGTGCACCAATCAAAATACTTTTGTCCTCACATGGAAATTGTTTACTCCTTTTTTTTTTTTATAAATTTATTTATTTATTCAAATTTTTTACATTCATTTTCACAAATTTTTGGGTTCCAAATTTTCTCCCCTTTTATCCCCTCCCCCCACCCCAATACCCCAAGCAATCTAATTTTCCCTATCTCCAATCTGCCCTCTCTTCTGTCATCTCTCCCTTCTCTTGTCTCCATCTTCTCTTTTCTCCTGTAGGGCCAGATGACTTTCTATTCCTCCTTAACTGTATGTCTTCTTTCCTAGTTGCAACAACAATACTAAACAGTTGTTCCTAAAACTTTGAGTTCCAAATTCTCCTCATCCCTCCCTCCCCACCCAATCCCTTTGGGAAGGCAGGAAATTCAATATAGGCCCTATCTGTGTAGTTTTGCCAATGACCTCCCTGATAGTCGTGTTGTGTAAGACTAACTGGATTACCATCCCTCCTAACCTGCCCCTCATTGTTTCTCTTCTGTCTTTTGATCCTGTCCCTCCCCAAGTGTTGACTTCAGATTGCTCCCTCCTCCCTTTGCCCTCCCTTCCATCATCCCCCCCCTTGCAATATCTCTTTCTCCCCCACTTTCTTATACTGTAAGATAGGTTTTCATACCAAAATGAGTGTGCATTTCACTCCTTCGTTTAGTCAAATGTGATGAGGGTAAACTTCTTGTTTTTTGTTTTTTTTTTTCTCAGCTCTCCTCTTTTTCCCTCCACTAAGAAAAACTCCTACCTGCCTCTTAAATGACATACAGTTACCCCCTTCCCTTTCCCTCCCCCTACATTTCTCTCTCCCCATTTACCCTAGTTTCTTTTAAGGTATGGTCCCATCCTATTCAGTTCAATCTGTGCTCTCTATCTCTGTATGTGTGTGCATGTGTGTATGTGTGTGCATGCGTGTACATGTGTATGTGTGGTCCCACCGACTACCCAGATACTGAAAAGTTTTAAGAGTTACAAATATTGTCTTTCCATGTAGGAATGTAAACAGTTCACTCATGGTAAGTCCCTTAAGACTTCTCTTTGCTGTTTACTTTTGCATGCTTCTTCTCATTCTTGTGTTTGAAAGTCAAATTTTCTTTTCAGCTCTGGTTTTTTCATCAAGAATGATTGAAAGTCCTCTGTTTCATTGAAAGACTATATCTTCCCTTGAAGTATTATACTCAGTTTAGCTGGGTAGGTGATTCTTTGTTTGAGTCCTAGTTCCTTTGCCTTCTGGAATATCCTATTCCACGCCCTTCGATCCCTTAATGTAGAAGCTGCTAGATCTTGGGTTATCCTGATTGTATTTCCACAGTACTGGAATTGTTTCTTTCTAGCTGCTTGTAAGATTTTTTCCTTGAGCTGGGAGTTCTGGAATTTGGCCACAATGTTCCTAGGAGTTTCTCTTTTTGGATCTCTTTCAGGTGGTGATAGATGGATTCTTTCAATACTTATTTTGTCCTCTGGTTCTAGAATGTCAGGGCAGTTTTCCTTGATAATTTCATGGAAGATGATGTCTAGGCTCTTTTTTTGATCATGACTTTCAGGTAGTCCCATAATTTTTAAATTGTCTCTCCTGGATCTATTTTCCAGGTCAGTTGTTTTTCCCATGAGATATTTCACATTCTCTTCCATTTTTTCGTTCTTTTGGTTTTGTTTGGTGATTTCTTGGTTTCTCATAAAGTCATTAGACTCCATCTGTTCCATTCTAATTTTGAGAGAGCTATTAAATTCAGTGAACTTTTGAGCCTCTTTTTCCATTTGGCTCATTCTGCTTTTGAAAGCATTCTTCTCCTCATTGGCTTTTTGAACCTCCTTTGCCAATTGGGTGAGCCTATTTTTCAAGGTGTTAATTTCCTCAGCATTTTTTTGGGTCTCCTTTACCAAAGTATTGACCTGTTTTTCATACTTTTGTTGCATCTCTGACATTTCTCTTCCCAGTTTTTCCTCCACCTGTCTAACTTGCTTTTCAAAATCCTTTTTGAGCTGTTCCAGGGCCTGAGCCCACCCACCACCCCCCTGGGGTGTCTGGGGTACTGAGGCCCAGCCCTCCACGTCTTTCCCTGATGGCAAGATTACATCCTCATCTTCGTCAGATCCGAAGGTTGGGATCATTTGCATTTGTTGGAAAAACTCTCTAAAGTCTTATTTTTCTTCCCTTTTCTAGGCATTTTCCCAGCCAGTTACTTGACTTCTGAGATTCCTTTCCACCCCCACCTGGATCCGCCCAGCTAGTGCTTGGCCTCTGAGATTTAAATGGGCTTTCCTCCTGCCGGCTGTCAATCAGTGAGCTTTAGTTCAGGTGCTGGGGTGGGGCCAGGGCTGCCTCCGAGACTGATCCCTCGGGGGCTTTATGCAGAGACTTTCAGGAGTGGAACGGGTGGGGGCGGAGTGGGGGGCCCGCCTCCCAAATCCCGCTCCTTTGGGGGCTTTAAGCAGGAGCCTTCAGTAACAGAGCGGGGTGGGGGCAGGGCCGTCTCCCAGGCTCAGCTCCGTCCGGTTTTATGCGGGAATCTTCCGTAATGAAGATCCTGCCTGCTGTTGGAGGATTCCTGAGTCTTGGGCCGCTGCCGCCTCAGCCGCCGCCCACACTCTGCCTCCGCCGCTTCCTGCCCCGTCCCCGCCGCCGCTGCTTCCTCCTGAGGGGGCCCGAGTCACGGAGACGCCCCGCTTCCCCTCTCCTTCAGCCCGGCTTTCTTTCTCACTGACCTGTAGCTTCTGTGGGCGGAGGGACTTTCCCGGCAGCTGGAGCTTCCGTCTCTGAAGCCTGCTCTGATCAGCTTCTCTGCGGCCTCGGCCAGGGCAGCGCTGGGGGTCGGGTTTACTTTCCGGGGCGCGCCGGACCCTGGGGACGGGTCTTCAGGGCTCCCTGGAACGGAAATCTCTTCCACTCTGCTTCTGCATACCTTGTATTCACCCAGAAGCTATGGGGGACTCTTTTTACATTAATTCTATGGGCTTTGGTTTCGGAGCTCGTAAATGTGCGTCCTTCTACTCCGCCATCTTGGCTCCGCCCCCCTGTTTACTCCTTTCTATAAAAAATCAGGCCCAGTTTGAATGGGGGTGGAAACCACCCAACTACAAACTATTTTGGAGCACTAAATAAAATTCTTTTCACTTTCTTGAGTTTGCCTTATTAACCAGTTGAGATCTGAACAGGCTTTTCTCGTAACAATTGGTTCATTTTCCCTAAAAGGGGACAAAACTATCTCTGAGACCTTGTTGGTTCCTGCCGCATTTGACAAAAGTTTTGGCCATCTGATAATATAAAAAGTCCTGTTCATGTGAAGTTTATACCCTTCTGACTTGATGGATAGCTGAAAACCAAGCAAATTACCATACTCTGTCCTGTTGACCAAATGTATTTCTATCTAGAAACAAAGTGGGCTGCATCAATAGAAGCTGAATGCCACGGCGTCCTTTTTTGCATATTCTGGCTATGTTAGGACAAAATAAACCTTCTTTTGTTAACTGTTCAATTACTTAATAATACCTCATTTCTTTTAAAAACTGAGCCTGAACTAACGGGGTACTGGTGTCAGGTTCGCCCCTAACACATAGGAAGGGGCAACATTTGTAAAGAGTTTTAAAAGTCAAACAGGATATTTTGTATTTTATTCTAGAGGTAATAAAGAGCCATGGAGTTTATTGATTAGGAGGGTGAATTAGTTAGACATTACCTTTAAGGAAGATTATTTAGCAGCAATGGAGAATAGTGGGGAGAGACTTCAGACAGAGACACCAGACAGAAGGCTACTGCAATAGTCCAGGCATGAGATGATAAGAACCTGTTTCAAAGTGGTGTCTATGTGAGTAGAAATAGATATATTTTCTCATAAATATATTTTCCAAGACATGTGGAAAAGGTAGAAATGGTAGACTTGGTAACAAGTAGGATATGTAGGGTGAATGTAGTTGGAAAATCAAGGATGACATCAAGATTGTGAACCTGGTTCTCTTGGAAGATGGTAGTGCCCTCCACAGTAATAGGTAAGTTTAGAAAATAGGAGAGTTTTGGGGAAAAGATAATGAGTTCTATTTTGGACAAGTTTAGTTTAATATGCCTGTTTGGCATTCATTTCAAGACATCTACTAGGCAGTTGGTAATACAAGAACTGAAGTCATCTGAGAAGTTAGAATTGGATATGAGAATCATTTGCATAGAGATGATAATTGAACCATGGGAGTTGATTACAGTACCTACTGAAATAATACAAAGGGAGAAGAGATGAAGGCCAAGGACATATCTTTGGGAATATTCATAGTTATTGGGCATGATCTTTCTAGTCAAAGTAGAAAGAATCAGAGAGGTAGGAAGGAGGAGGAGATAGGGCATCAGAAGAAAGTTATGTGTGCAGTCAATCTATCAGGAAGAGAACCATGAGAGAGAGTGCCATGAAAACTAAGAGTACCTACTTTTACATGCCTATTATGTTCAAGCCACTGTGCTGTGAATACAAAGACAAAAATGAAATAGTCCCTGGCCTCAAGGAGCTTACATTCTCCTGGGAAGGCAGAACATGGAAATAGGAAACAAATGCAAAGTATAATGCATACAACAGGGGGATGGGTCAATGAGGTCCTGGAAATATATGCAAGGAACTCTGCCTGATGATAACCAACATGGAGAGTTTGGTGAGCCTGCTTCTGGAAATGCATGGTGACATGGAATGCAGTGACCTAGCTCTTCACTTCAGAGTATGTACAGGTGTTCCGTGACTGTTTCCTCTTCATTTATCCCATGGCAAAAAAAGAAAGAAAGCTTTTACTCTATCCAATTCTATCAAACATTCAAAGAACAATTTTCATATTATATAAATTGCAACAGTAAGAAAAGAACGATTTTTCTATGGTTTTCATACCTTAACTAAGAAGAGATGAAGAGAAAGAAAACTACAGATGGATATCCCCAGTGAATACTGCTGTAAAAAGTTCAAATATGCCATTAGTAAATAGGCTAAAATAACATATTTGAAAGATGACAGGAATGCAGCATTGGTTCAACATAAGGAAAAAACATAAATGATAAAAACTCCATGATAACATCAGTAGATGCTGAGAAGAGTTTTTGACAAAACCTATTACCAATTTCTATTTAAAAGGAATAAAAGGACTTTCCTTAATATGATAAATAATAACTACCTAAGCCTAAGAGGAAAAAATAATGTATAATGGAGAATGCTTTTCCAAGGTCTTTAGATTCCTTAGATCTTTCCAGGGCTTCTCAATGCCTTCCCCTTAAGATCAGAGGTAAAGAAAGTATTAATGCCCATTATCACTAATGCTTTTGAATAGTTACAGAAATGCTAACTGAAATTATGTATTATAGAAAACTTCTAGGGCCTTTCCAATAAGATCTGGATAAAGCAAGCATATCCATTGTCACCACCATTATTTAATACAGTCCTTCAAATGCCAGCTATAGCAATAAGACAAGGAAAAAATCGAAGGAATAAGCAAAAACAAGGAGGAAATAAAATGATCTTTCTTTAGGTCATATAGTAATAATAGTTTACTTACTGCTCCCTAGTCAACTAAAAAATTAAATGAAAGAGTAACTTCAACAAAGTTGCAGAATATAAGGTAAGTCCATCTAAATCATCAGCATTTTGGTATATTACCAGCAAAACCCAGCAGGAAAAGATAGAAAGAAAAGTTCCATTAAAAATAACAAAACGTATAAAACATTTAGGAATCTATCTATTAACACACACAAGAACTACATGAATAAAGCTACAAGAGACTCTTTATATAGAACTAGAACCTAAATAATTGGAAAAATAGTAATTGCTCATGGATAAAGTCCAGTCAAAATAATAAAAATTATGATACTATTTAAATTAATTTATATATTCAGTTCCATACCAATACAAATTCTTTATAGAGAAAGAAAATAATAAAATTAATCTGAACACAAAAAGTAAAAATATCTCAAGAGAAATGAGGAAAAAAAAAGTGAAAAAGAAAGGAGCCTAGCAGTATCAGATCTCAAACTGTACCACAAAGCAGTAATCATCAAAACTGCTTGGTACTGGTTAAAAAATAGAAAAGTAGATCAGTAGAAAAGATTACATAGAACATGTATGCAAAACGTAGAAGCAAACAAACATAATAATACAGTATTCAATAAACCCAAAGAGTCCAGCTATTGTGGTATGGATTCACTATTTGACAACAGATTGCTGGGAAAACCAGAAAGTATTCTGGTAGAAATTGAGTATGGCCCAACATTTCACCTCAGATACAAAGATAAACTCCAAAGAGATCTATGACTTAAGTGCAAAAGATCACATCATGAAAAAATTAGAGAAGCAGGAAAGAAAATACGTCTTACAACTACGGATAAGAAAAGAGTTCATAACCAAACAAAGGATAGATAGGATCACAGAAGATAAAATAGATAATTTAAATTTTTTAAAACTAAAAAGTTATTTCACAAAGAAATCTAATGTGGTTAAAATGAAAAGAAAACAGTTAAGTGAAGGGGAAAAAATTTTGTAGCAAGTTTTTCTATAAAAGTCTCATTTCCAAGATACGTAAGGAACTGAAAGAATAAGAACAAGAGTTACTTCCCAATAAATAAATGATCAGAGGGTATGGACAGATAGTTTTGAAAGAAAGAAATCCAAGATATCAACAACCACATGAAAAATGCTACAAATAATTGTTGTTTTGGTTATTTAGTGATTTTCAGTTGTGTCTCATTCTTCATGATCTTTTTAGGGGCTTTCTTGGCAAAGATACTGGAGTGCTCTGCCACTTACTTCTCCAGCTCATTTTACAGATGAGAAAACTGAGCAAAGAGGGTTAATGACAGGTTACACAGCTAGAAGGTAAGTAAGGTTGGATTTGATCTTCCTGACTCTAGGCCGGGAATTCTATCTGCTATGCCACTTAGCTGCCCCAGTTTTAATGAATTAGAGAAATGAAATTAAAACAGCCTTGACTTTCCATCTCAGACCCATCAGACTGGCAAAGATAACTAAAGTGGAAAATTATAGTTGTTGGATAAGATCTTTGGTAAAAACTGGTACACTAATATATTGTGGGTGTACTGATGAATTGTCAGTCATTCTGGAAAGCAATTTGGAGTTATACAAAAAAAATAATTAACTATGATTAGCTATTAACCTTTTGAACCAATCATATTGCTACTAGGCATAAAGAAGTAAAAAACAAAAAGAACCAAAGGACCTTGATGTATAAAAATATTTCTAGCAGCTCTTTACATAGTAATAAAAAACTGGAAACCAAGAGGTGCCTTAATTTAGTGAATTGCAAATGAAATTATAGTATATGAATGTAGTATACTATTACACTATAAAAATGATCAGAGTTGATTCTGATGGGGTGCTTGGATACATGTGCTTGGACCCCAATTCTAAAATCACATTTCTCTCTAAAAATCCCATTTCTTCCTAGCCTCAAAACACTATCCCAGGCAGTTTCTCCCCAGCCCAAGGACACAGCCTGCCCCAGCAAAAACTGTTATCTTTCTTCCTGCTATAATAGCCTGCTGCACCTATAGAATTTATTAGTTTGAATCACCTGTGTACTGGCTGAACTGGCTGTGTAATGGGTCGTAACAACATTTACTACTCACAGACCAATCATATGTGTCCTAGACTTAGACGTATATATACTCCCTTACATTTACCTTGTTTAACAATACACTGATAAGAGCAGCCTGGTATTAGTCAGTCCTGACAGTTAATTGATTTAGTTTCAGGCCTAAAACCATACCTCCCTCAGGGTATTTCCTGATGAATGCTGGGTAAAATACCTGTGCTGTAGATACTAAAAGTGCATGTTCCTTTAAGAACTAACCACTCCCTAAACCATGCCCTAATCCCATCACACTTGGCATATGTTATGCTATAGAACAGCTTACATAAACTTTCCCTGTACCCCTCTAAGATTGCAAGTTTCCTAAGAACTCTTGCCTGCTAAAAAGCATAACAAATCTTTCAATCAACAATGCTTGAATCCACAAATTCTTTTCCAGACGGCCCAAGTAGCAAATGCCAGTCTTGGAGTTACTCTATTTTTCCTCTATCCTTCCAGCCCTCATCAGTTCCAGAGAAAACTGAGAAGACTATTATCAACCAATGTGGAGTGAATTGAGTAGAACTGGGAGAGCAATTTAAACAATAACATATTTGTAAAGATAAATAACTTTAAAAGATTTTAAAAACTCATCAATTAAATGACCATCGAAGACTCCAGAAAACCTATAAAGAAGCCTGTCTCCTGACAGAGATAATGGATTTAAGACACAGGAGATATACATTTTGGGCTGTAGAAATTTGTTTTTCTTAATTGTACATTTTTAAAAATCAAATTTCATCTTTTTTCAATTTACAAACACTTATTTTCCCTCCTCATCTACTTACCCCTCATTGGGAAAAAACAAACCAAACCCTCACAAGGAAGCAAAGACAGTCCCTGTCCTCAAAGACTTCACAATCTAACGGAGGAGACAAATATGCAAATAAATATTTACAAAGCAATCAGCTAGACACAGGATAAATAGGAAATAATTAAAACAGGGAGAACACTGGAGAGTTAGGGAAGGCTTCTTACAGAACGTAGGATTTTGGTAGGGACTTAAAGGAAGCCAGAGAGATCAGCAGTTGTAGCAGAGGAGGGAGAGTGTTCCAGGCATGGGAGACAGTCAGAGAAAATGCCTTAGTCAAGAGTCTTACTGGTGAAATAGCCAAAAGACCAGTGTCACTATGGAAGAGTACCTGTTGGGGAGTAAGTTAAAAGAAGACTGGAAAAATAGGAGGGAGGTAGGTTATGAAAGGCTTTTAATGTCAAGTATAGTATTTTGTATTCGTACTTGGAGGCAATAAAAAGTCACTGGAGTTTATTGAGTAGGTCGGTGACATGATCAGATATGTTTCAGGAAAATCACTTTAGTGGGGAATGGGGAATGGATTAGAAGGGTGGATTGAAAACTTGGAGCAGACAGGCCCACTAGCAGGTTATTGCAATAATGAAGGTGGGAGGTGATGAGGGTCTACCCTAAAGCGATGGCAATTTCAGAGGAGAAAAGAGGGGCATATTCAAGAAATGTTGCAAAAGTGAAATTGACAGGTCTTGGCAACAGCTTGGATATAGGAGGTGAGAGATAGTGAGGAATCCAGGATGACTTCTAGGTTGTGAGCCAGAGCAAATTAGGAGGATGTTGTTGCCCTCTACAGTAAAAGGGAAGGTAGGAGTCAAGCAGAGGGTTTAGGGGAAAAGATGCTGAGTTCTGCTTTGGATACTTGGAGGACCTTATCATCTTACAGGGAATCTTTCTTCCATTGGAGTTGGGAGGGCTTTGCTGTTCAATAAGAGAATAGGTTGGAGAGATATACACAATTAATGATTGTTTAACTGTGAATGTGAATGGAATGAGCTCATCCATAAAACAGAAGACAATAGCAGAATACATTAGAAAGGAGAATGCAACATTGTATTGTTTAGAAGAAATACACTTGAAATATAAAGTCACAAAGAATTAAAATAAAGAGGTAGATTAAGAGTCAGAGAACCTGGCTCAGCTACTTACTACCTGTATAGCCTGGGACAGGTCAGTAGTCTCTCTAGACCCAAATTTTCTCATGTATAAAATGTGGAGTTAGACAAGATCTTTTAGGAACGATCCCTTCCAGTTCTAAAGCTATTTTCCTGTGACTGTCTGGAAACTAATGATAGAATCATGTGGATTGTCCTAGAGCTTCATTTAGCCACTGCAGAATAAGAGAGAGATCTGGTGAAGCCACGCTTGGGAATCTGGTGAGCTGCATTTGACATTTCTGGTCTACACATTCTTAGCTTTTCTTCTTGATCGTTTTTCCCAGCTTAGCTGTTTTTGACATGATTCCGATCTTAATATATCATCTCGTTGAATCATTGACTGGTTCGGTCTATTCTAGTTTTCATGGAGTCTATTACTTGGGAATGGCTTTGTACCTCCTGTGTCTAAACTCTTAATTTTCCTTCTAAGTTTTTCCTTTGAATCTCTTAATAACTTTCCCAATTCTTTCTTCCAGGAATAATTCATGATATTTTAAAATTCTTGCTTCATACAGACATTCTAGTTGACTTTGCTGCTAAGCTATATTTTTCTTGATCGTTTGCTTGTAGATGTTATTTTCTTCCTCTGGCTTTCTGTATTGGGCATCCCTGGCTCTCTTGTGGCTACTTGTCATTAGGCTTTTTTTTCTTCCTCCTTTATTCTCCCAGCCTTATTTCCAGAATTGGGATGTTGAGTTAGGGCCCAGCTCTATGAACTTCACGTTTTTGCTGGAGTAGGTATGTGGAAGCTAGACAATCACTGCAGTTTAGACATCTTGGTCGCAAGTATTCTGGTTGACTATGAAAGATATATTTGTGTGTGTGGAGTGTGTGAGGCTTATGGTTTTGTGGTCTTTTGTGAATACGAAGAGTACTTTGAATCTTGGATAGCAATCTTGGGAACTTCCCCTCGAAGTTATGTAGTAGATGCCTTTCAGGAGCTAGTTAATACGTAATTTTAATCACTAGAAGACCAGGATTAAATTATGATAACTATTGTAAATCATAATGTTTTTTATTGTTTTCTCCCCACTTTAGGCATTCCCTTCCTTTTTGCCTATGGTGCTTCTTCGTAATTCTCCTTTAAATAATGAAGTTATTGGAAATTATTATTATGTTATTAGGAAATAAGGAGAAGGGTCATAATCTAACAGGGAGCCTTGGGGTTTGTAGACCTTGATGAACAAGAAATAAGGACAACTTGAAATCCGAAAGGAAGCACTGGAAAGCCAAGGTGGGGCCTAGGCCTGCTGATGGTAGGGTACCCCATGTCACAATAGCTTATTTCTGGTCCTATCATTTTCCTGGCAAAAAACCATCAACATGTCCCTATTCCTTATTAAGTTCAAATATCTTTTTCTGATAGTCAACAGCTAACACAATCTAGTGCCAGTCTACCTTTCCAGCTTCATCTCATAAATGTTGCATCCTGTGTACTCTATACTCCAACAAATTCCCTCACATTTCTTCACATTACTTTACTCAAGCTGTTCCCTATTCTCTAAAGCCCACTTCAAATCCTACCTCCTTTGGAATACTTTCCTAGATCCAACTAGATCCCCCCACCCTGATCCTCACATAATTTTCTCTTTCACTTGTACATAGATTGCTTTGTATTATAGTTGTTTCTGTTTACCTGGATCTAGTCCAGTATCACTCACATAACAAACACTTAAAAATGGATTTTTATTTTGAATCCCTTGGGGAAACATTGCTCAAAGTGGGAATTACAACTCTAGGGGAATGTGAATCCCAATCTGACAAACATTAAGCACCTGCTACTATGTAGTCCTAAGGATACTAGGGTTAGAGGAAAAAAATATAAAGAAAAAACAAAAGTTCATTCTCTAAAGGATTTTACCTTTTCCAGCGAGGGATCAACATAAAATAAAAATTTGAGAGAAGTCAGAGTACAGCTGTAGATGGGGAGCCCAGGGATGCTAGAATGTGTTAGAGGAGGATAGTTCATTTTAGATAGGAGGGACAATGTGTACAAAGGCAGGGAGACAAGAGATGGAATACTAAATTTGGGGAACATCTAGGAGTCCAGTTTGGCTGGAATAGAGAGAATGCAAATATTTAACTCATCTGATAAACAGGTTAGAGCAGTGTGATTAATCTCAGATAGAAAAGGAGACCATTAAACTGTACAGAGCGGGAAGCCAGGTAGCAAAGTGGATAGAGTGCCAGGCCTCCAAGTCAGGAACTCTTCCTGAGTTCAAATCTGGCCTCAAACACTTACTAGCTGTGTGATCCTTGGCAAGTCACGTGATCCTGTTTACCTCGGTTTCCTCATCTGTAAAATGAACTGGAGGGAAATGGCAACCACTTCAGTATCCTTGCCAAGAAATCCCCAAATGGGATTAAAAACTAAAAAAAAAAAAACTAAGACATGACTGAAAATGATGAACAACAAACTATGTAAGGATCTCAATGGACTTCCTATTGACTTAGTTTTAAAAACATAGTATTATCTTTTATTGTATTTTTATTTATTTTGTTAAATGTTTCTCAATTACATTTTCATCTGGTTCTGTTGGCCTATGGGCATAGTATATTTGACACCTCTGTCTGGGTTTGAGCTCTTGATAGGGCAGAGAACAAAACCCAGGACGGAAAAAATTTAGAAAATTTATTAAGTTATCTGGCAGAGGGGAGAGTCAAAAATGTGTTACTCACAACCTAACACCCTCCCCACACCCCCTCATCTTAAGTTAAATATCATATAGGATTCAAAGGAATAAAGAAATGACAGCTGCTTGGCCAGCACAGACATTTATTTTCCAGAAAAGACATGTGGGTTGTTTGAAGTATATAGTGGGACAAAACCCCTCACCTTCCTCGCATAGATTTTCAGTTCTACATCTAGAGTGGTTTTACAAAGAGATGTACATGGAAATATACATTGTGCTGGAGCCAGATTATGTTGGACCTTGTGGGAAAAATATTTTATTTATTAATACTGTTTGAACCTAGCATTATGTATCTCGGAAATTGTCTAACCCAAAGCTTATGGTACAGCTCAGGCTAACCTCTGACAGGCTCCTACTGCCAGAAAGTCATAACTGCAGGGAATGCTTAGAGTTCACTCAAAACTCACATTAATTTGAATGATTATACTTACTACGGAAATATATCTCTGGCTGCTTAACTGCCTACATACGACCAGTCAAGCAACTGTCCTGTCTGAACTTTATAAAATTTAATCTCATGAAGACTCAAAATTCCCTCTTTTAGGTTTTTCTCCTTTGCCACTAACCCAATAAAATTTTTTCTAAAACTATTTCAGGTTTTGAGATTTGTTCTCTATTGAAATTTACCAATATTCTGGAGAGTTGTTAAATTTTCGGGGTATTAACACATCAGAAATCATCAACTGCTGAATTGTAAGGGAATTGGCAACCCCCAGCCTCTTGGACGGCGTTCACTAGTCACAACTCAGGTAAACTGAGGGGAGACTGGTAAGGCATGAACAAGATGGCACTGGGAGGAAGGGTTCCACCCCTGGTTGTTCAAGGCTATGTCCTGGAATTTGGGAGAATAAAGAAGGCTCAAGATGTTTTGCTAACTAGGGGCTACGTGGCAGTCCTGGTACAAAGTATAGGGATTTCCTTATTAGGGCAAACTATTAGCTGATAGGTCCACTAAGGCCCACTAGTGCAGGGAAAGAGATGCTGTCACAATAAACGACGGAGTTGCTCACTATCTCGTCTACCGCCTCAGTCATTACTTACAGCTCGCTCCACCAAGGCCAACAGGCACTGCTGGTCAGATAAGGCCTGTTGGTCTGAGGGCTCAGCCCGGACACCCTAACACTGAATCAGAGGTTGAATTACTGTTTTATTGATTCCCTAGACTTAAGACAAGTGGTGGAGAAAATGTTAGTTGGGAACATTAAATTTAAAAGTGCGTCTTGAAGACATTGTTTTGCAGAGAGTCAGTTATTAAATATTTACCAGCATACCTGATTGTGTGAAACAGCAGGTACTTCATGTTGTCAAATATAGAAAGGACTAACAAACTGTTTTCCTAAATATACATTTTGATATCCAGTATATATTTAAACAAATAAAACTTTAATATCCATTGTAGTTGGTTTTTATATAGATGGAAATACTGACTCTCCATCACTAAACACAAAACAGATCAGATTAAAGAGTAATTTTTATTGGATTTGGCTATGTGACTTTCTTAGTTGAAATACCACACTGACAAACACTGTTAATACAGCAGATGTTAATACAAACTTACAGTAAAGAAACAGAGTCCTTGCTAGCATAATAAAAATACAGAGAAACACACACGATTAAAATTAAATCCAATTTTATACTTTGTCAACACTTAAAACCAACCTCTTCCAGATTTCCTGTTAAACACTTCCCTTTGTGCTTTCAGTCCAGTTAGAAATTACAAATGATTATAAATCTTAAGAAGAGTCTGATACAAAATTGTACAAAATTGACCAGACCTGTGAAAAATAACTACCCTTTACAAAAAACTGTAATTCAAGGTTACCAACATTAGTCATTTCCTGTTTTTGGCCTTTTAAAGTATTCTTGGCAATTTTCTCTACAAAAATAACATATACTCAAAACAGAAAGCTGTGATTTTCAAAATACGTTTTCTTTAGGTTTTACATTTCTTGAGTGTACAAGGGAATTCAAGTAAATGGTACCTGTCTCCTTCCTTTGCTGTTCACATTTAACAAAACAAACTATCAAACAAAAAAAAAAAACAAAACCAAAACCCTAGAATAAACTTTTTCAATTTACTCATAACATGAAACAAATTCAGAAACTTGAAGAGAAAGTAAACTACCTCTTGGAAATATTCATATATGACAGAAGACAATTTAATATTTGATACAAGCATATTTACAGGTTACTACAACAATACCACAGTACAGATAGATGACTCTATAATTGAGGCCTTCAATTCTGTAAAGGAAAATAAAATCACTAGTCACTGTAAAACCAATGCCTTCTTATCTTAGAATTTCTTGCCTTTTTTAAAAAGCATTTTTGGGCTAGAAAGAGCACATTTGATGGTAGGATTCAGGATCCCAGTGCTTAATAAAAATTAGACATTCTTTAAAAAGACAATTTGATTAAAAGTTTAAAAATGACTTAAAACAAAGGAAAAGTTAAAACCAATTTTGTTTGTGAACATACAAATCCAATCTTTCCAATACATACTGGCTATTTCTTAAAAACGACAACCAAATGAATATAGAACGTAATGTTAAAAAAAACATGCATTTTATACAACAAAAACTATTAATCTATATGTAGTAACATAAGAGAACTGTTACCACAAGAAACAAGATAAAGAGCACAATAGCGACTAGTTCTTTCTTCACTGGCTTAATTAGAGTAAATCTATGCAATCAGGCAAAGCAAAAATCATCAAAGTTTAAAAAAATGTTACTAAACCATACTGTCACTTCTATCAGTTAATTTACAGATATGGATAAGTTGGTTCAGTTTTAGTTTTTGTAGTTAAAAGTTTCTTCACTGATTATGTGAATTAACAAGAAAGGAAAGAAATACAACTGTAGATTTCTGAAAATTTTGTCATTCTCAAAAGCATTCCTGTCATGGCTGGTTTAATAGGAAGCACCTTTTGTGACTCAACCATGGAGCATGAGGTGAAGAAGTCAGGGAAAAGAGCCTAGTGGTTAATGTAGAAATTCAAAATTCTTAGGCCTCCTATACAAATGTAAGCCTCTATTTCCATGATTCATGGAGTCATTTGAAAAAGCCTTTACAATGAAGCAGAATGAAAAATACATGTTAATATGTTTGGTTTCAATGTCTGCTGCTGCCTGACAGGCATGAAGTGTATTTTTACAGAATAAACCAAGGAGAAGGGCCCTTAATGATCCCTTTCTTCTCCCTTTCTACCTAACCCAACTATGGGGATTTAAAGAAGAGATGTTCTGAATCTGCATTTCATTACAGGTTCAGTTGCAAGGTAGAAATATATTTTCCTTCATAAAAAACTGAATTACCAACAGAACATCACAATCTTGCTTACAAAATGCAATCTAGACAAATGAAATTCCTGGTGGCTGACTGAAATAGGGGAAACTTTAGAATCTTAAATGTTTAAATTCCAGAAAAAAAATGGACCAAATAAAATAACCGATAATTACAATCAATTTTGGGTCATATCTTAAATAAAGTAGAATTAATATCCCCAAACAGAATCTTCACAGGCTCCTTGTTTTGTGCAGCTTGGAAAGAAACTGGGATTCTAAGAAAGTGCGACACTGCCTTACTGCAATATAAAAAAGCCACTTTAAGGATCACGAGACCTTGGTTCAAACAGTCTGTTAATAAACAACATGCAACAGAACAAAGAATGAAACACAGATCCTTAAGTAAGAATACAGAAGACATCAGTAATTTTTTTTCACAAAAACTCAGCAGTAGGGTCATTTTGAGGACTGGCCTTGGCACGTGCCTAGCAGGTAGGAAAACAGTGCAGTTCTAGTAGACGACAGAGGAAAACAACGAACAGGGCTGAGATGGATTTTTTGTTTGTTAAACTGGATGATCACATAAATTTTGATAGTGCTAATCCACCAAATTGAAAGAAATTATGTTCTACCAGCAAAAACTACCAAACATCAAAGGTTACATGAGGATAACAACACCATGTGGTATTTTTTTCCCTCAAAGCCAATCACACAGAGCTCATTAGGACTACAAATAAGCGGAAAACAATCAGCTACCACAACACGTACAACAACAGTAGCGAAGCTCCATATAAAACAGCAACTGGCCAATAGGTTTTGTTTTATACTCTTAAAAAAAAAAAGACACAGAATAGAAAAAGTTTGAGTTCCTTCATGAATAGCTTTTGCTGAAGACAATAAAGAGAGGGAAATTCCCAGGGATTCAAGCAAAGATCAGGTATAATCCAAATGCAAGAATATATTATACAAAGCATCTCCATGGCCTTAGACTTGAAGGGATGGTGAAGTAGCAAGTGTCACAGATCACAACCAGAACCTTTTATATACAATTTATAGGAATTTATAAAATAATAATAATAAAAAGGCCAAAAATTTCCAAAGTTATAATTTACAGAATATTCTGTACAAAAAGCAGTCCTGAAAGAGAAAAGAATCTTGCTATGCTCAAAAGAAGTCCATAGCAGTTGGTCTTCTCTTTGGAGGTGCAATAAGCAATTTCTTAGTCACAAGGGGAGTTTCTGGGGGTGAACTCGTAGGTGTCTTCAACACTCCATGGAGAGGCTTCTGTTCAGGATTAAAAGCTACTCGGGAGGGTCCTGTTGGACTTACCAAGATACTTTTGTCTGTTTTCTTGAATTCTGTCAGAAACAAAATGGAATCATATCTTGTCAAATATTAGAGAAAAGAATGAGGCTACCAAACTGATTCACTAAAGTCATGTCTTTAACATGCTCCCTGTTCTATGCCTCCATTCCTGGAGGAATCTAGACTTGGGTGATTCAGTTCCTAGGAGAAGGTAGAAAAGATCAAGAACTTTAAAAGATTAACTCTGGGAATGAAGTTGTTAAAAGAAGTCAGGAAAAGTACCTGATCAATTGTCTCGACTATCATGTGTCATTTCGATTTTGTTTTAGTTTTACAATAGCAGGATAAATTTTAGAATAAAAGTTTTAGAACAAAAATAAACAGATGATATTCTCCTGTGCAGCATTTTCATTCACTCCTTGCTCCCAGCTTTAAACAGCCTGAAATTAACTCTGCTGGTAAAGGATGTGTTCTTAAATACACAGTATCAGGGACATTTTTTTTTTTCAAAAGAATGACGTAACACCTCACCTCCAGCCCCCAAACTCAAGCCTTTTGACTTTTTTCTAATTATTGTCTTAGTTACAGTAGAGGCAGCAATTCAATTACTTGCTAGCGTCCGAGTCCCACTGCTTATGTGATCATTTGAGAATAACATAAAAAAGCTCTTGGGAAAACTCTGTTGGGTGAATGGAAATGAAGAGAAAACCTGGAAAAGTCTAAGAATCTTCCTTTATTGTTTCAGGATGGTACAGTCACTAAGTAGGGATAATCTAATGGAATGCTTATCTTTGTTGGAGGAACAGGATAAAAAGTGGAATCTCCTGATCCACAGTGAATTTTATGTACATTTTAATAAGACGCTTTTGGGGGCAGACGTTCAACTCTTGAAAAGAGAACCCAAGTCCAATCAAAGCATATCTGCATAGACTTGAAACGTTCCCCGTCCCCAATACACACACCCTCTTCTCACCTGCAGTCATGTTTTTGTTCAACCCAAAAGTGACCTTTTTGGAGCTGGATGATGGTTGCTTGTTCAACTGTAGAAGACAATAAAAATAACAAGCTAGGATGTTTAAATCCATTTCATACATATTTCTGATCTTTTAAATTTTTTCATTATAAGATTAGCAAATGAATATGTGAGTACACGGAAGACCTTCTTAGCCATTTGACTTAAAGAAGTTCCTGTCTCTTTGCCCAGTGTAATTTACCAGGGAGTAATCAAATTCTTATCTTACCAGCAAAAGCCACAGTTGAGTACAAGAATCACCATTAAGAAGAAAACTGGTTCTTGGGGGAAGATTTAATAACTCTGATTCAAGTCAAAGAGTGTGGCAATCTTAACTTGGAGATGATCATAACCTAATGGAGTTCATCTCAGATATGATCCAAGTGAGCTCCAACTCTGTTGTAGACATTTTCAAATATTTCTTTTTATAAATTATGGTACGTTGAACCAGATGGCAGAGGAAGCCCAGGGGTAATTTAGGCTATGGCATGGCCTACTACTATATTATTTTACTCTTGTTTACTCATTTCAGTTGCCAACTCTTCATGACCCCATTTGGGGTTTTCTTGGTAAAGATATTGGAGTTGTTTGTGATTTCTTTCTCCAGCTTATTTTACAGAAACTGAGGCACACACGGTAAAGTGACTTGCCCACAGACACACAGCTAGTAAATAAGGCTGGATTTGAGCTCAGGTCTTCCCTGAGACTCCAGGCCTGGTTTTCCATCTCCTGCATCACCTAGCTGCCCCACTATAATATACCATACCAAGGTACCATCAAACTGGCCCACGGGACTAAGAAACTGCTAAGATGATCAGTTGTGTAGATGAAGGCCTTCAGGTATCTGATTGGGAGGGGCCCAGCAAGGAGGATAAAAGGACCACCTATGTATCCCTACTTGACTTCTCAGACCTTATAGACTCTCTGACGTTATCGTCATTTGGAGACAAGGCAAATTCACAGGGCAATTCAAAGAGATGGGGAAGCTCTGCTCTCTATGTAAGTGTGTTTATGTCACATACATACACTGTGTATTGCTTCTTGAAAACTATATTCTATACCTCAGTAACCTCTTACTTGCATACTTAGGCTTCAAGTGCTCCACTGGCCCCAATCAGAACCCTACTTAGGACTGGGCAGGAGGCAGTGCAACGAATAACAGTTCACAAAAGGCAATTAAAAGATTAAATGCCAGAGCCTAAAATGAGGTTAAATGACAGATTACACACACCTGGTATTTGGTTGTGTAGGAATACTAGGTGCTTTGGTGAGATAAATCCTACTGGTGTGACCAGGAAAGATGGGTCATGGAGTCAAGGATTATGACCCTTCCCTGGATTTGGAAGGAAGGGCTGAGGGAGAGATAAGGAACTTCAAAGAGTACCAAGGGAAATAGCTAGACTAACTCTGTCAGGAGCCAAAAGCAGAGAGGGTGAAGATTCACCTTTTCCATTCTGATCCCTTTCTTTCCCACCTCCATAACATTGGTCACTGGAACAGATAGGGGAACCACAAGAATTAGACAACAAGTCAGCTGACAAACAGCACTGGTGAATGGTGGAACCCTGCAATCTCAAGTTTGGCCAGCTGGACTATAATAAAAGCCCAGGCAGGAAAGAGGCCTGCCTCCTCTTCACCATCACCATCAAGTTAATTCCCAGGTTGGGACAATTATCAGTTAGGTCTCAGAGGTGGTACAGCATTCTGTCAAGGAATGAGTCAGTTTCAGACAAAGCTTGATGAATCAGATGAATCCAACCGAGAGTGAGTTTAAGCCTCTGGAAGCATTAATGACTTTATTGTAGCTGTACTTAACAGAACATCTTGTTTCAGTGGAGTGAGGTGTCAGCATGGAAAAAAATGGCTGGAAAAGGGGAACCTTCCCCTGGAAACCAAATCAGTCCAGTGAACCGACCCCTTCACAGGGCTGTTGTTTTCCTCAAACGATTGATGAGTTAGACCTAGCAGAATTTCCAAACAAGAAGAAACACCTGTGCCTATGCCCTGCTGCCCACCAAAAACAAACACACACCCCAAAATACTAGAAGTCCTGGGAATGTCTTGTTTCTGAAGATCTCATTGGGTCTTACTAATGGCCATTCTAGTACCTAGCAAATATCCTGCCTATGAACCTAGATGCAGGCAAGCTTAACTACTGAACATCAGATCTGAGTGGTGGAAATAATGACAGTAATGAAACCCAGGACAAATTCCAAATGAAAAAGGGGTCCAGTAGGCTATTAAAACAACGGATGTTCAAGCAAGAAAAAACAAGACAAACAGCACTTTTGTGTGGAAGTTTCCAGAAGTCAGGGCAGAAAGCTGGGCACTGAAAGCTACTACCCTCCTTCCCCCAAAAGATGCCCTTGTATATAGTCCTAAAAAGTTCCAGAGGGGTGTATGGCCCATAGGGAGGGCCAACATCCATACATTTGACTGGTTTTAGCTCATGGGGAGATCTGGAACATCAGATTTGAGAGGTCGGAGCAAACATGGAGCAAAGGGAGGACTGAACTGTGGCCGAATAGGGAGAATGAGCAGAGTCCTTGGCTCTAGGGGAAATCCCAGGGAGGAAAATGCAGGGTGAGAGCATATAAGCTCTTTTCAAATTTCCTTATGTCACTCTCTTGCCAAATGTAGAGTATGGACTGTGGCAGACACTTCTCATTTGATGCTGTGCACTCTCTACTACACTAAGGCCATTACTTCTATGCATTTCTTGAATATTTGTACTTCCTGTTGGATCAAACTTTTCAGCTTCCCATAGGATGCCTCACAAAAGCTATCTACTGAGGACAGCTAGCACTGATGGGCAAAGTAAACTCACTCCATCAGCCATTATGCCCCAGGACTCAAAATTCTCTGAGTAAATTGTCAGTTTAAAAAAATATGCTTGTTTTTCCTCTCTTCAGAAAAACCCTGGAAGTCTAGATATTTAAAACAATTTATATTTAAAATATATAACTATATATTATTATTATATTATAAATGATATATATAAAGTTATATATGTGTATATATTATATACAACATATACATAAACATAAAAATATACATATATAATTAAGAAAAACAAATAATTCTTAGCTTTCCTCCTAGGAATCACCATTTTTGTGGGCTTCTATATTTCTATTTTGTATGCAGGAGCGTACTGATAAATGTTCAACAACCAGCTTGGGGCAGGGGAGAGGAAGAGGAATTCATATATGACATACTTTTAAGTTTAATATGCATTATCAATATTTCCCCCTTCATTTTCTTAAGACTAGATAATCAACAAAATAATAAATCAAACCCTGATTTGTGGCATTTGCAGATTTCCTAGGTATAAAAGCTCTGAAAATTTAACAACTGGTTCCACTCCTACCTGTACATTTTCTGCTTTTAGACCTCAGGACAAATAATACCAAGTTTCGGTAGCAAATATAAGGAAAAGTAAGTGCATTTTTACTTCATGATGCTTTGCACTGATCCATTCAAGTTGTCTAATGAGGATATAGAATGTTCACACCTCTCAAGACTTTCACTTGTTTCATAGGTTTCTTAGTTGGGCCTGAGTAAACCAGAGGGAAAGAAGTGGTAGCTCCACCAGCCATGGGTAAAAAGCTTTTAGATTATCGCATAATCAACTCATACTTTACACGTTTCACTGGTTACCATTTTCCGACTCTTCCTTTCAAGGCTCCCCTTGAAATATATATATGGGGGGTGGGGGAGTGAGGAGAAAGGGAGAGAATAATCAAGTAAATATGATGATAAACAGGATCTCCTAATTCTCTGTTGTCCTTAACTGTTTGTTCAATTAATTAAGAAATAAAACCAGAAGCTGCTTCACAGCAGTCCTTTATTAACACCTTCAAATATTAAAATGCAGAAATAAGAAACTAATCCTTGAGGACGGTCTTATATAGTATATTTATGTACGTATCTATATATACGAACGATTATAAATACATCTAAGTATATGTATAAGTGTAAGTATAAGTGTGTGTGTGTATATGTAGGCATGTTAACAGAACAGGAAGATCTTCCCTGTCCATTAATAGGCCTAACACATGGAGATTGTGGTCACATGGAGCTCAGACTGGGAGGAGCTGGCCCAAGGAGGAGGGAGATGGAGGGAGGGAGGAAAGAAAAAAGGGAATGGGGAGAGAGAGAGAGAGAGAGAGAGAGAGAGAGAGAGAGAGAGAGAGAGAGAGAGAGCAAGCTGTGAGTGTAGGGAGAAATTTGTCTAGGAGAACTTGTTTTTGTGGGGAGGCCTCCACAAAAGGTTTAAGATGTCGGCTGCTCCCTGGATTAGTGATAAGTACCCTCTTAAATTTTACTCTTTTATGTTCTGTTTTGCATATGGCAATGCTTTTTTCCTTTTCCATTTAAGTTTTAATATTTAAGTTTATGTTTCTTTTACTTTCCTTACTGTAAAAAAAAAAAGAAACGGATACTAAATGAAACTATAAGGTAAGTTGGTAGTAAATGTAGTAAGGTCTGATCTCACTTGGAGAACAAATTAAGGGTAAGGTCAATAAACTCAGGTATCAGACCACTCAAATTTTTATCTCTGGAAATCTCGCCTTTTTTCTTGTGAATGACTGATAAATGCCAAGAAAGAAAACTAAAGACCCATACCTATTCAGTGAAACACAATGACTTCATTCAGTGCTAAGGCCTTGTGGCTATGTCACAAACAGTTCCCATTTAATTCTGGCAATGATGAAATTCCACTGAAGTCAGCATTTTAGAAACTTTTTGTTTTTAAACCTTCTAAACCTTGTTTCTAAGCAAAACTCTTCCAGACTCTAAACAAAGGGGCTATGTGGGGCTATGTTCTACATGTCTGGCATAGAGGTTGTTTTCCTTTCTTTGACACTTGCTGCCTGTAACCTTGTATGAGTTTAGTACCCAGTCCTAGACTTTCAATTTAAAAAGAACTTTGAAGTGAACAGAGTGGAGTTGTAACTGACTTTCTAATACATTACCACCATTCTCTAGTTCCCACAATGAAGTATTAGAATTTCATTCTGCACCTCTATTAGAGGCTTCTCCCAGGCTCTCTAGTTTCCTTTCCGTCCTATTTTTACACAGAACATTTGGTCCTTGATGCTTTCCAAGATCCTGTGAAGATCTTTGTTGGAGGACTTAATGCAGAAGCTACAGAAGATAAAATCAGGATTACTTTGGAGAGACTGAATCTATCAAACTTCCAAAGGATCCAAAAACAAACAAAAAAAGAGGATTTTATCCATCACCTTTAAAGAAGAAATCCTGTTAAGAGTTTAAAAAAGAAATTTCATAATGTTGATGGAAGTAAATCTGAGATCAAGGTGGCCCAGCCTAAAGAAGTGTACCACCAGCAGTACTCCTCTGGGAGCAGCTGAGGAGGCCAGCACAGAGGAAATGAGAATCCAGAAGTGGTGGAGGAGGCTGTGGAGGGGGAGCTCAAAGTCAAAATTGAAATCAAGGTTTTGGCAACTATTGGAGTCAGATATATGGCAGTCAGGGCTAGTGCCATCAGCAAGGCTATGGAGGTTATTGTGGCTAAGACTATCCCTTTATGGCTATTAGGGCTATGGACCAGGCTATGACTATAGGCAGGGCAGTACAAATTATGGAAAGACTCCAAGGTGTGGTGGTGGTCATCAGAATAATTATAAGCCATGTTGATGCAGATCTGTGCTGTATGCAGCGGCATGCTCAGTGTTCAGAGGGGCTGCACACGTTTTATATGGAAATGTTCAAGGTAGGCATTAAAATTATGTACCAAATTTAACTTTGCAAGTTTTGCATAGCCTATTCAATGTGCATCTTATTTAAATTAAAATTCCCTCTTAAAAAACACCTTTCATGTTGAATATTTACAGATCTCTAGTTGTCTTAGTGTGTGGTGTGTAAATGCCAGTCTTAAGCAAGTTATTAATGAATGAATTTATTAACAGGTTAAACAGCAATGATTTTAAGGGTCTGCTTAAAGTCCAGTTCAGCCTCTTGGCTTGAATGTGGCTTCTGCAATGCTGTGTTGTACAAATGAAAATGCCTCCTTTTCTCACTTTTTTTATTTTATATTATTTGTGTCATACATTTCTGGCAATGGAAGTACTTTTTGCTACCTTTTGGGAATCTAAGGTATTGTAAGTTATTTCACGTGTCCTGATTACCATGAAATGGATATTAAAGCTATCCTAGCTTTTGAAATAAAAAAATTAACACCCCCCACCAAAAGTAAACAAACAAAAAATGAAATAACTGAAGGAAAGAACTAGAATAAGAAGCTTATTAAAAAAAGTGGTACACTTTACCCAGGAAATGGTCTTGTTGAAAACATTACCAAAAAACCCTCCAATAATTTCATGAGAAAACAAGAAATCTTAAAATAAAAAAGATAGAAAAAAATACAAGAATATTTAAGATAACTGATATAAAAAGGTCTGGTTTGGGCATGCTTAAGTACACATGAAATCTCTGCTACTGAAAGAGGCTGAGGCCAGTGGATTCCTTAACCTTGGACTGCAATAGGGCTAAGCCAAACAGGCACCTGAAATTGGATACCAATATGGGATGCCCCTCAGAATACAGAACTATCAGGCTGCCCGAGGAGGGATGAATTGACCCAGATCAGAAATGGAAATCAAAGTTCCAGAAATGCCATACCCTAAATCTGTAATACTCCAAATTAGTGTATTTCCATATAATGGTTTCCTTTTGAAATCCTATGTATTTTATGCCTTTAAAATCACTCTGAGTTTATAAGCTTTATCAGACTGCCAAAGTACTTTATGATAAAAAAAAAGCTTAAGAATTTTGTCACTGAAGGTTATGGAGATATAGCACAGATGACTCTCGAGGATCAGGATACAGTATAAACCTGGGCAGATGTAGGTCACAAAGCAGGGTTGACTACCCCAACCCAAAAGGGCAGAAGGAGGAAGAGCTTGCATGTGGCAAGAATCCTCAATTCAGGAAATAAGCTAGAAACATGAATAAACCAAAGATGATCTCAACCAGCAAAATAAAAGAATTATTGCAAATCCAAAAACTTCTCCTTAAGAGTACTGTTGAGGGAATTGGGGGGATTAGGACAGCAAATGGTTACTTGAGAGAGCCACAGTGACTAACTACCTTGTGACTCAGTTCTGGAGCTAACTCAGTTCCCTCTCTATTCACCTATGGGTCTAATCCAACTTGCATCTTGTGAGAAAACGTTATTCAATTGTGGGAGCTGGGAGAAAACCTTATCATACTGTTTCAACCTCGTCCTTGTGTGACTTGGACACTGAACCACTTCTCCCTGCTGTTTAGAAACCCTTAAATAAGGACCCAAGGTTATGCTGACTGGAAACCTGGTTAGATTCAAAGACTGATGCAAGGCATCTTCTCACAATTGTACATCTCAAGCAACCCATATGTCTTATTTGAAAACTGACCCCATACTATTATTGCTTCCATCTTTCTTTGACTGTTTACAGATATTTGGGGAGGGGACATTTTTTTTGAATTTAGGGAATTGCACATGTTCATTCTCCCCCTTTGGAAAGTTCCTAATCTTTTATCCAATTAGAAATCAGATTACCTAATATTGTATTATTTCTTTTTAATTAGTTGGCCTTATTTCATGAATTGTTTTTAGTGTATAATAGTCTGTCTCCTCCTGTATGTGAAGTGCAGGCTAAGCCAACCTGTTAAGTAAGTGGCAAGCATTGCTTAATAAATCAATGTGCTCAGAAGATTGAACCTGTTTCCTCAGTTATTTCATCTTTGATTCACCACACTATAAAAACTGCAAGCAGAAAGTCAAAGGAAAAAGTATTTAAAAAAGATTTTCTATAAGGACTATATGAATGTTTAGAAGAAATAAGGCAATAAATTAAAAAAATAAAATAACTGCAGGAAAGGTCTGGAAGAAGCATAAGCAGGTATGAAGATACCCAAGAAATGGACTCCATGAAAAGCAGGATAAACCAGAGAGTAATCAATGATTTCATGAAATATCAAGAAATATTAGAAAAAAATCCCAGAAGCTTGAAAGAAAGTTAGAAAAAATAAATGATTATCAACAAAACTGGGTTAACAGATCAAGAAGAAAAAGATCAAGAATCATTAGGCTACCTGCAAGTAATGATCAAAAAGGGGCCTGGATATACTATTCAAAAAACCAAAAACACATGAAAGCTACCAAGATCTGTTAGAACCAGTAGGCATACCAATGGAGAATATACCAACGGAGTGGAGTCTCTTCGTAAAAGGAAGTCCAAGGAGAAAAATCTCAGAAATGCTAGTGCTAACACAGAACTCCCATGTCAACATGTCAAAAAAAGAAAAAATATGACCTGTAAATGCTACAATTATTAACAAAGAGTAGGCCAAATACCAAGGAACCATAATAAGAATCACTCCTGGCAGCTTCTACCTAAGACAGAACTTTGAGTACAATATTTCAAAAGGTAAAACCAAGAATAACCAACCTGCAAAGGAAGTCTGCCCGACCTTGGCTAGCCACAGAGAAGACAAAGCCTTGATCTTGCCATCACCCATATGTATTCTTTGGAGTTTATGAATTTACTCTTACCTCTCCTCCTGTCTTGTATCCCCTACCCCTGTTCTGTGTTTTCATTGTGACCTCCAGTTCCTCTAACTCTCAAGTCCTCTTTCAGGCTCTCGCCTCTGCATTACATCTACTCTCTTCTTGTCTCCATCTTGACCAATACATTGGTAACCAGCAGTCCACCTGTACTCTACCCTCTTCTCTCCAGTCTCTCAACCTAACAAAGAAATTGCTCAGTCAAGTGTCGGCTTTGGATCACTTCCACTAGCCACTGTCCTTCCTTCTACTCACAAGCTAGAGAAAATCATGAAATTGTGTTGATTGGATACACTACAAATTTATGTTACGTAATCTTAATATGCTCTCACTGTGATAACACTTTTACTCTATACCTCCCATTCACCACAGATCTTTTCCAAACTTTCTGATCCCTCTTCAAATTTCCTAAGCCTCTTCCCACACCTGCTCTCATAGTTGAGAACCTTGACTCATTTCACTGAAAAAACTGAATCAATTCACTTCATCATTTCAACAAGAGCTTATATTAACACTTACATATAGAGCTTACTACATGCCAGGCACTGTCCTAAGTGCTTTATAATTACTCTCTCATTTGATCCTTACAACAACTGTGGGAGGTAGGTGCTAGTATTATCCCCATTTTAGATGAAGAAACTGAGGCAAAGAGATTAAGTGGCTTGCTCAAAGTTATACCACTATTAAGTACCTGAGGTAAGATTTGAACTTAGGTTATCCTTATTTCATGACTGCTACTTTAGCTACTGTACCACCTCAATGCTCCAGCCTTCCACTATTAACCTCTAATTCTAACATTAACAGGTGGCCCTTTCTCCTTGTCAAAGTCAAACCCTCTGCATTCGGCAGTGATCCCATTCCATCCTCTTCTCCATGAGACTGCCCTCTCCAGCATCCTCACTTACTTTCTGTCTACTGACTCATTTCCTATTGTCTAAAAACAAGTCCATGTCTTTCTCACCCTCAAAAAACCTTAAATTGATCCATCACCTCTAATTATCATTCTATATCTCTTCTCTCCTTTATGGCTCAACTCCTTGAAACAGGCATCTACAATTGTTACCACTACTTCCTTTCCTCTTATTTTCTCTGCAGTATGACTTTTGATCTCATCATTCAAATGAAACTATCCTCTCCAAAGTTAGCCTTTGACATTGCAGATTACCCTCTTCTCTTCTCTATACCTTTTCAGGACACTATTCCCTCCGGGTTCTTTTGTCTGACCACTTCTTGGTCTCTTCTGCCAAATCTTTAGTCAGATCATACCCACTAACCACAGGTGTTCCCCCAGTCGCTGTCCTGGGCTCTCTTCTCTTCTCTCTAATCTACATAATTTTGCTTGGTGGTCCCACTAGTTCTCATGGATTCAAGTTTATCTCCATGCAAATTATCCCCAGGATTTACTTATCCTACCCCGACCTTTTTCTCCCCATCTCGTCTAACATCTATTGCACATTGGGAATCGATGTCTTGTAGACATCTTAAACTCAGTATGTCCAAAACTGAAGTTATCTCCTTCTCCCAACCTTCCTGTCTTCTTAATTTGCCTATTACTATGGGGGGAAATCACTATTCTTCATGTCATCCAGGCTTGACTCTGACATCCTGTGACAGACCAGCCTCTTTGCTCCCCTAACACACCATTCCAGTCTTTGGGCTCTGTATGTTTTCACTAGCTGTCCTTCACCTGGAACCCTTTCCCTTTCCAAGTTTCAACTCAATTCCCACCTTCTACATGAAGTCTTTCCCAGGCTTCCTTAACCTCAGTGTCTTCCTTCCAAGATAATTTCCAATTCGTCCCATATTTATTTTGTTTTTATTCTCACATTAGGCTTGAGCTCCTTGAGAGCAGGAATAGTTATTTTTGTTGTTTTTTCACCTTTCTTCGTATTTTCAGTACTTAGCACTGTGGTAGTCACACAGTTGGTACTTAATAAGTCCTTGATGACTTGATCTCATTGCAAATATAATCCTATTGGGGGGGGAAAGGATTTTTGACGGAGTAAAGGATTTTCAAGTATCTCTGATGAAAAGATCAGAGCTGAGTAAGAACTCTGAAATATGAAAACAAGAGTCCAGAGAAACCTAGAAAAGTAAATTTATTTGAGCAACTTGAAGTTGAATGCTATAGTGCTAACGTTCTAATGGGAGGAAAGACACAAGTTTTCCTTTAGAACCTAAATGTCTTCAAAGAGGATTGAGAGAGTTAAAGAAGAAAAACAGAGGCTTCTGTTCTGAGGAATTAGAGGTAAAAGAGAAGTGAGAATAAGAGAAAAGCACTAGTTAGTGTAAAAAGGAAGAAGAGAGTAGAGCTTGCTATTTCTGGGGTGTGTGAGAAGTTTTCAAAACCATGGAAGAAGTGTGGGAAAGGGGGTCAGAATAATTTCACTTCTATCTGAAAATGACAAGGGAATACACACTGTGTTGTACAGAAAAATATCAAACAATAGAGAAATAGATGGGAAAGGGGGGTGCCTTAAGCTACTAGCCTCTTAGACAATTGGAGACTGGATAAACTGTTACATATGCATATAGTGGAGTCAATGTGTCATAAGAAATGATCACTGAGGATTTCAGAGAATTTTAGGTAGTCTGAACAGATGCAGTGATATAAGCAGAACAAGGAAAACAATTTATATAAAGACAATAATATTGTAAAAACAAACAAAACCAAAAAACAAATTTGAAAGAACTGGTCAATGGAATGTCTCTTAAGGGCCTATCATAAATAATACCCACCTTGGGACAGATGTGATCACTTTGCATGTGACTAGTGAGTAGAAGAGTTTTTGACCATGCTTATTAATACAAGGTTCCCCCTCCTCCCCACTCCTTTCTCTAGGATTTCTATTTTGGGGAAAGCGATAGGAAAAAAAGAGGCCACTGGATCATTTAAAAAATGCATAGAAGAGAACTGAAGTGCAGAAGGAAGCACAGAGAAGCATAGCAGGCTTGAAAGCAGGTGTAGAATATATTATATACTTTTTAAAAAAGCAAGAGGTATAAAAAGGAGATACACAATGTCATAGAGTATCCACTTTTTGTCTTCTGTCATATGTACAGAAATTATTTCCTTTAGATGTTTAAAAGTTTAGAATTTTAGAAATTCAACAAATTATTTAACAAAAAAAAAAGAAAAGAAATTCACCCATGTGTGTACTCTTGTTGGAAAAAGGTAGTTATAAGAAAAGAATTTTAAATTTTAGATAAGAGGTGCTATTTGGAGTATAGAATTACTCAATCGAAGTGTCCACAAGTAAAAAAAAACCAGTTATTGAATTCCCTGAATTCCCATGGCTGCCATAGTTCTAGCCAAATTAAATCTCTTGTGTTTAGGTTAGAATTGTACTGATTTTCTAGTGGGATGTTTGTTTTCACTGGCATCAGTCCGCTGACCCCAGCTTGATTTGTTTCATCTTTACTCTTACACTTTACCCTTTACACTTGCATGAGTATGGATCATAATTTATTAAACTTGTTTCAGAATGGTTGCCCCAAAGCTATCCTCAAGTTATTCAAAGAGTAACCTGAATTTTATACCACTGATATCCCTAGTACTTAAAATAAACTGAGTTACTGTAGACAAGCAACTAATCCTATCCCCAAGAAAGGCCTAGGTTAAACTTAATCCCAAAAGTTTTAGTGTGAGAGATTTGTTTTGAAAAGGAATTGTCTGGACTTAATGTGATAGACCTCCTACTGGTCATTAGCAAAGCATTCATTACCAGCTATGGACATGAAATTATGAATATATATGGATGTGGCAGGGATAGCTATGAGAAACACTTTAAAGTATAGTTTGGAACAAAGGCAGGAAATACATATATATTTGTATAAAAACATAAAATATATATTTAAAAGAAATTCTACTATACCTGAATGGTGGGGCTGGGGGATGAGATATTAACATTGCTTTTGGATTTTCTAAAGAACAAGGGCTTAGGTAAGGCTGTATTTTCAAATTTCACAAAGTCATTTTCAGTCTTTAGCTTCTTTTTCTTCAGTGGGCTGAAAGTTGCACTGCTTCCCTACCAGGAAAGGGAGAGAAAACAAAACAAGTCACGACTGTGAGTAAGCAGTTTAGTCACATCTATGTTTCTATCAGGCAGAAAGGGACAAATCAGGATCCCCATAAAGACATCCAAACGAACGGAGGGAGAGCCTCAAGGGCTAGGATACTGATAATTAGAACTCACCTGTTCCTGTTGGGCTCCGTTAGTACTCTTGTCTCCCTTTTCATGTCTTTTTTTTTTTTTTTAAGAATTCACTGCTTTACTAGAACCCAAATTTCATATGCAAAAATTGTGTACTCTTCTGGCATTCTATTCGTCCACAGAGCTGAGGTCATGTAGACAGGGCAGTTGAGAAGTATCAAATCATTACTGATAAGGAGGAAGAATCCCTCAGGCAATTTTTAGTGAGCTGCTCCAGCAGATCAAACGCTGAGAGGCTATGGGGGCCACCACTCTTTAGATACAACCCAATACCATGGAGATATGTTTCTGAAAAAAGTGTGCTATTCCCTTTATCTACAAATATATACCTCCTTACAAGAAAAAAGATTCCCGAGACCCTGGCAGCCCTTTCTCCTACCTGCAATGACCAAACTTCATAAAGATGTTGCCTGTGTTTACTGCTCCTAGACCTTAACTCTTTATGGTCTAGAAAATGAGTTGAGACCCCATACGGGGTTGCAACTCACAGTTTAAGAAACACTGCAGGGGTTGGGAGTGGAAAAAGGTTAAGAAGCTCTGGTCTAGATTAGGTTCTCCTCACAACTTTACTGAAAGAACTCTAAGCTAAGGGTGAAATACAGTGACCTTTCCTCAGTCACTCATTCGATCTGACTTGCAGTACTAGCCACTATTAGACCTCTGTGCTTTTCAAAACCTGCCTCCTCGCTCTGTCTTCTCAGCACTACAATACCCTGGCTCTCCTTCTTTCTTGGCTCTAACACTGACTGGTGGGAGGAAGGAGGGAGAAAAAGAAATGGTGGTGGTGTTAAGTGTGGTTATGGACAAGTGGAAGGAGAAAAGAAAGGGGAAACAGGGAGGGAAAGGGAAAAGGTGGGACTAATTGAACCTGGGTTCAAATCTTGTCTCTAACATGTAACAGTTAAGTCACATTGAACACATTACATAACCTCTTTGTGCCTCAGAGGCTTAGTGCACTGTCATTCTGCATGGAGAAATTTTACAGAGTGTCTGGTGAGGGCATTTTACTAGGTATGATTTTTTCTTTGACTAGTCCCATGATTTCATCAATCAGTTGGTCAACAGGTATTTATTAAGTACCTACTACTGTTGGAGCTACTGTGCTAAGTGCTGGGGATATAAATACAGGGCGTCCCATTCCAGCTGTGGGTAGGGAGAAAATAAGACCAGGACAAAGAATCTGATATGGGAGATAGAATGTCTTTTGTGGGGAGCGAAGAAAAGGCTAGTTTATCTGGATCATAGAGGGTGGGTGAAAAAATGTATGCAGTGAGTCTGAAAAGATAGTTTGGGACCACATAGTGAAGGGATTTAAAAGAAATACAGAAGAGGCGTTATGTTATCCTAGAGGCAACAGAAGTCATTGGAGCTTACTGAATATGGAGTACATCACCTCTATGCTTAAGGAAATCACTTTGGCAGCTTTGTGGAGGATGGAGTGGAGAGGGAAGAAAGCAGATTTCTTCAGTGAGGAACTTTCCCAGCCAATGCAGATCAACCCATTCTCTGGGGCCCTCAAGGGTGAAAAGCCTGATTACAAAGCTAGTGTTCCACCCACCATGCAAAGCTCACTCTCTCAAACAGATGTGAAGTACCTACACACATATAATTACACATCAATGACTTGGGATTTTACTGCTGAAGGTAATCTCTCCAAGGAGGTAATTCTAACTTCTCTGACTTGGCAGATCTTGGAAAGCTGCTGTGGTTGAAAATTTTATCACTCTGTGCTAGAGTAGGAAGGTGACAAATGAGCCATCCTTGAGATTCCAACCTGAGGGTTTCAAATCAGTTCAATCAATATTTGCTAAAGGCATGGTACTATGCCAGGTACCTGGGAAACCAAAAACAAATTCCACAAAAGTGCTGATCTCAAGGAGTTCACATTCTAATAGTGGCATACAAAGAACTACGATGTAACTGAAAAGTACAGGCAACAGCTCTAAGTTGACCACTGGTTACGGCTAGATTTCATTTCATGACAATCCAGTCATCTCAGTGAATTACAGTAGCCAATTCACCATACTTGGCATGTAACTAGGTTTCAGTCTGATGCTAAACCAGATCTTTCATATCATCACAGAGACTGAAAAAGTACAACCACCTTGAAACTGTGTGCTAAAACAATTTGCTGGTATATCAAGAAGACAGATAAATGAGTAAAAATGACAAGTGAGTGGCACAAATATTGCAATATTTAAAACAAAGCAATGATATTTAAAGAACAAGATTGAGGCCATGTTTTTAGTTTACACCTGACATCTGTATATAGAATGCCAGGGCAATTTAAAAAAGATGGCAATGAAGTCACCCACCCATCAACATGTTAAGTTTTTATTTTCCCATGTGCAGAAAAGACTCATGATTGGTTAACGTCAAAAAGTTAATAGCTTTTAGTTTAGCTACACATTTGTGTCATTTTCTAGTCCATGGAGCTGTTATTATAGTATTATATAGAGTTATTACTAAGACTGATCTGTAAACGGTGAGCTTGTTCCACGACTTCTTCACCCCAGAGGTCTATGGCATCTAAGGACTGTATCATCACAGCAAATGCTCCAGAGAAAGCAAGAAAGCTACCCTGGAGAGTTGACTGGGACTCCTGCAGGAACCAAACTCTACCCCCAAGAACTTGCTTTTCTTACCGTAGACTGGATTTTCTTCAGTTCAGCCTCCAGGGCTCCATTAGTTTCCACCAAGTTTAATACCTCCTTTATTTTCTTCCTCTTTTTCAGAAATGCAACCTTCTGATTCGGCAGGCCAACTGGCTCAAGGCTGTCCAGCTTCCCCTTTTTTTTCTTTAGCCTGACACTCTGGGTCAGGAGGGATGGGCAATCCCCTTCTCCAGCTGGACTCTCTAGCAAACTTTCCCTCTCTGACCGAACTGCCACCAATGGGGATAAGCCATTGCTACCGACTGTCAGAGCCCCAAGTTTCCGCTTCTTTTTCACAATTTTGACCCCACCTGTTGGTGGACTGCTGATGACAGATTCCTGGACAGCAGTACTACTGGGGCCATTTTGAACAGCAGTCTCAACAGGTGGCATTCCCATCTCGGCAAGTTCTTCCAGGACCTTTAAACTCTTCTTTCGTGGCCGTTTCCTTTTATTTTGTGTGTTGGTAGTTGGGGGACGTTCCATGCCACTTTCCTCAGCTACACCAAAGGATGCATCTGTTTCATTCTCAGGGGAACTTTTTTTGGGGTCTTTTTTCTTACATGGCTCTGGTTCACTATTCCCGTTTGGTTCAGGGGAGAGAAAAGAATCACCTGAACCTGAGTTTTCAGGATGGGAATTATTTTTCTTTTTCTTTCTCCGTTTTCTCTTCTGAAGGTTACATTCACTTTCTTCCTCAGCTGCATTGAATTTCTTTGGCTTGCACAGACCTGCAATCAAATTAAAACCATAAAGAAGAGTCTCGGTAGATAGATGAGATCCCAGAGAGTAAAGATTCTGACGCAGACACAGGAAATTTTTTTTTTCTTTCTCTCAATACTACATTGTAATTCTTCTGTGTGGTTGGCATTCATCTTGTGAAAGAAACTCAGAGAAACATTTGTTCTGGTATTCATATCATCAAAATGAAAATGGGGAATGAAAACTCGGAATGCCTTTTCCTAGTCTGCCTCAGAATAGCTGATGATCATCTTTCTTTGAAAACCATAACAAAAATGCAACTATTTCACAAATGGGTTTTCTCTGGGTTATTTTAAACCCAGAAGAATTTTCTTGAACTGGTAAAACTGGTAAACTCTATTAAAAAAAAATCTACTCAGCACTTAACTTTCTTTTTTTCTGGAGATGAATAAATAAACACTACCAGCAGCTGCAGTAAAACTTTTGAAAAAATTGCCCTTTTTCCCTCCAGTCTCTTGTAAATGAAAAATTTTACTTTCACTATGATAAACAAAAATTGATCAAACAGAAATGGGCATGATGCACCTGGGTGTGGTACACTAGATTTGAGGTCAGAAAATCTGAGTTTAAATCTCTGCTTCATTTATCTTTCCGATCATGGGCAAGTTACCTTATCTCTGTGAGTCTCAGATTTCTAATCTACAGATGATTTCTAATTCCTCTTCCAACTCTATCTAAAATCCTCTAAACTTTCCTACTTTCTGCACTTCGTTTTGTGTTTTTCAGCTTTACACCTTACCTTTTTCTTTTTCTAATTTGGCTTTCTCTGGAAGTTTATTTCTTTTTTTCTTACGCCTTCCTCGACTAAGGGTATGCTCATCTTCGTCTGTTGAAATGTCATCAGGGAAACTGATTTGAGGGAAAATGCCTGCCAGAAACAAAGTCATATACATCAGTGATGCTATTTCTCTAAGCACAGAGCACTACCTAAACTTTCATTCACGTCTTTCAGACTTTCCATTCCACCCTAATTTTCTCCTGAAAGCTAGCATTTTACCTCATTTAAAAAGCAAAATATCAGGAGGAAAACAATTCCATGGACTTGTGAAACAGTGAGGGCTAATAGTCTTAGGAAAATTTTATTCCTGCAGTAAACAACCAGTCCTAAAATTTAGGGAGACCATGTTTGAGGCTGAACAGTAGTCTTTATACTTGTAAAATCTTATACCAGACATGGTATAATTTTTGGAATAGCATACAGCAAACATGATGGTTTTAGTGACACAGTTGCTTTATTTCTTGAATTTCTGAGATCATAAGTTTTCCCCCCTCCTCACTCTTTCCAGTGGAAAAATGAATAATTTACAAATCTCTGGAAGAAACTTTGACAGGTAATCCTTCATTTTTCCCTAAAGGCCGGACCAAACCTAAACCACCCCAAATCAATAAAAACTGACTTTGTTCTTAATCAGAGTCCCAAAAAAGCAGACTCTAAATATTTTAAGATATTTCTTAAAAATTAGGTGTCTCTTCTTGAAACATGTAAACTGGTTCCTGATAAATACTAGATAAATACTAGTATTTTACTAGTGGTAAAATACTAGACATTAGGATGGTATAAGGCTTAGGAAAAGTTATTAGGACATGTTCTAATAGTCACATTACAATAAGAAGTAATAATTCAGTTTTTTAAAAAGAAACTGATTACTTATGGAAGAATATTGTGTATGTTTATTTTAAGTCTCACCTTCAGATAAATCTTGAAATCTGGAAGAGGAGAAAAAAATTTAAGATGAGTTCAATGTTGTATGCAAAAAAGAAAAAAAAGGGTTACACTTTAGCAACAACACAGCTATTTCCACAACTGTCAAATTCCAATTTTGCCTAACTTTTTCTTTTTAAGCTGTGGGGAGGGTTTGAAAGGAGATGGGAAGAAGAGCTGAAAGAAATAACTTTCTTTCTCTGACACCAATCTTCTCAATTTTATAATAAACAATATAAACAGTCGTGCTCCAAAGACCTTCTGAAACAAAGATCTAGTCAGTCAAAAAATAAATCTACTAAAGAATTCCTGATTGCTTTTTTTCATCTGTTGATTGCAGACAGCATAACCAGGGACTTAAGAGCTTTATTTCGTAATTATAATCATACTGCTAAAGAAAGTGAAATTCACAGCATGCTGAAGAACTGACCGTAATAATTCGGCCCAGTGTTGACTAAGGGGGGGGGGGGGGGGGGGGGGGGGGGGGGGTGTCCTGGGAGTAAGGAAATATCAACAGCAAGTTTCCAATTACAATTAAAGAGGACTTACTTTTTGATTAGTTTAAAGAGATGTCTCCTGTTGAAAGGCGGTATGTTTTTTCTGCTGGTCACTTCTAGGAGTCGATCAGCAACAGCTTTATAGTCAAACTATTAAAAAAGAAAATTAAGCATAAAAATAGAAAAACTCTATCTGTGAACTTCGATTTAGCACTGGAAAAGACTTTAGATGAATAAAACTTTAAGTGAAAGACTGAGAAGTCTTAGGTTGCAATCTCAGCTCTTCCTTTTAACAGCCAATAATTATGCTTATTTAATTTTTCTGGACCTCAGTATCCTCACCCAATGTAATAAACATTTATTAAGCATACCAAGAAGAGGGGATACAAATACTTTAGAAAAATAGCTGCTGCCCTTAAAATACTCACAAATTCCTGATGGGATTAATATGGATGCAGGAAAGTTAATATATTTGTAAAACTGGGTTAATTAATCTCTGGGATTACTTCCAGCTCTGAAATTTAACACTTGCCTTGATGAATTTGAAACAGTAAAGCTTTTACAAAGGAACTAGCAGGATTTTAATGTAACTAAGTATTGGGGAAGCTAAACTTTCCTTTTCTCTTTCTGAATGGAATTCACAAATGCAGAATTTTAATTTAGGAATATTTGGAAAGTTGATTATAATGCTTTAATTAAGTTATTAAAATTTTTGAAATATTCAGTAATGTTTAATAGAATATAACAAATAATTAAGCAAGTTTAGTTTCACTTTTTTTTTCAATTGCATAACATCATTAAAATAATCTCTTTTCACAAATGAATATCACAGGGAAACTAAAAAAGGAAAACAGGCTTCTTGTCAAGATGACCACCTAGAAATTGGGCATAAGCCAGTAATTTAAACCATGCACCAAGACAAGGTCAAAATGGACACATAGATATAAAGAGAGATATCACAAAAAAATTAGAACATGGGAAATTAGGACATGTTACGTAACTCACGGAGAGAAAAACTTACGAATAAACAAGAGATAGGGAACACTGTGATATGTAAAATGGATCATTTCAATTATATTAAATTAAAAAGTTCTTGCACTAATAAAATCAATGTACTAAGATTAGAAGGAAAGCAGAAAATTGGAGAAAAAAACTTCATAGACAGTCTGCCAGATAAAGATCTAATTTCTCAAATATATAAAGAACTGTCAGATTTATATGAATATAAGTCACTCCCCAACTGAAAAGGGCAGTTTCCATTGAAGAAATTAAAACTATAGTCACATGAAAAAATGCTGTAAATCATTACTGATGAGAAAAATATACTTAAAACTATTATGAGATACCTTATACCTATCAGGTTGGTTGAAATGACAGATGCCTTCAACTGGGGAATGGTTAAACAAGTTATGGTATATGACAATGAAGTACTACTGCACTCTAAGAATTGATAAATTCATTGATTTTAGAAAAACACAGAAAAGACTTAGACCAATGATGAAAGATGATACCCATTTTCAGAGATAGAAATAATAAACAGAAGCATGTATAGTATGATTTTACACGTATGCATATATGTATGTATGTATAAATATATATATGTAAATTTGTGTTTAATTGCAGCCTTAGAAGGGAGGGAGAAAAAAAATACAGTCTAAGAAAACTTAGGCAAACCACAGAAGAGCTGGGTAGCTTCAAAAACAATGTGTAGTATTTATTACGTAGTTTTTCCAAAAACGGTAAACAGTCTGAAATGGAAATCCAGGGTTTTATATTGACTCCTCTCACTTATATTTTGCTGTGTACATGGAAATGTTTTTCTTCCCTCTTGGTTTTGCATTTAAATTTAAAATGAATAAAAAATAATTTAAAAAAAGACTTCTTCAACACAGGCTGACTTCCCAGCTCTTATATACCTATAACAGCAAAAGCATAAAATTTGCAGCAGACCGAATAATGATTGAAAAATATATATAATGAAAAACTACAGTAAGACATTTCTTCACTTAGAACTAGAAAAATAGCCCAATGGCAAGAAAAAGGTGCCAACAGCAGAGGCAAATTAGCCAGCAGTTTCCAATGGGAGCAGAATTGGACTAGAGACACATGGATGCTGAAAAGTTCTGACATCAGAGAGAGCCCTACCACAGCTGCAAACCTATAGCAGGAACCACGGATGCCATGTAACAGTAGCAAACTGTAGACTGAGGGGGGCAGCAGTGCTCACACTCAACAGTCTAGTACTCTGAGGTCCCTAATACTCCATCCAGAAGTGCCAAAGAACATGCTCTTATCCTAGGATTCATGAAATTATTTTTGGAAAATATTTTGATAACTGATACTTGATAACTGGTTTTTGTTGCAGTCTTATGTATTTTATGTTAGGTATTCAAAAAAATTATTCTGAGAAAGGGTTCATCAGGCTTTACAAGACTGTCCATGATAATAATGATGATAGCATTTATATTTCACTTTAAACTCGTTATAAAAGTCTTTATAAATATTATCCTTTTTTATCCTTACAAACAACCTGGAAGGTATACATTATTTATTATTATTTTCATATTAGAGATGAAAGCACTGAGGTAGACAGAGGGCAACGTAATCTGCCCATGGTCACACAGCTATTAAGTGTCTGAAACTGGATTTGAACTTGGGTTTTTCTGACTCCCAGACTTCTAGATCTCTATCCCCTGAGTCACCTAGCTGCCAATAAATTGGTTAGCAAATGATACAAAAAAACCAAAACAAAACCAAACCAAAACAACCCACTGAAACATTTTAAAAAATGCACAGAATAAAATAGGTTTAGAAGAAAGCAGAGATGAGCAGGGCTGTTTTTAAAGTAATGTCTAGAATTTACTACATGCTTTCACAAAAAGGATAAAATATGGGAAAAGCTTTTTGCTGTTAAAAATTATTTAACATTAAAAAAAAGATTAAGAAATGGAATTTAAAAAATTTAAGAGAGGGAACACAGCACCCCCATTATTAACCTTATTGCTTAATTGGATTTGGCTCAGAATAAAATCAAATAAGCTAATGACTTTCAACTTATTAATGATAAATCTATATACTATGTAAAGTGAAAAAAGCCACTAACCTGGAGAAGTGGACTTGTGTCTTCAGAGGTCCCATCATCAACCTTTTCCTCTTCAACATTCCATTCATCTTTTTTTGTTGAACATTTGCCTACTGCTGACAAAATAAATCCAAGATATTTTACAAAAGGCTTGAAATACCAAGTACCTAAGAATTATCACTTGTAGGGGAACCTAACAATTCGAGCAGAAAACTGATACCTTTTAATTATTTTAATGATTGTTTATAACCTCCCAAAGTTTAAAATTTCTTCCAACTGTTCGGCCTCTAAAGACAAGTTATATATATATATATATATATATATATATATATATATATATATATATATATATATATATATTTAGAGCTATCACACATACATATATTTCTTCCTCTCTTTATTCAGTCTGACTTCCTACACAAGCAGTTGAAAACACACTGTCACAAACTTCCCCTTTCAGAAGTATTTCCATACTGTACATAGATCAAGGAAGAAAGAAAACAAACACTTGTTAGGTGCTAAGTTACAGGCACTGCGTCTAAGCACTAGGGATACACATACAAACTAAAAGAAAAACAATCTCCACCTCACTTCAAAAGAGCTTAGACTCTAATGGCAGAACCTACAAAAGGGAGGCCAGAAGGGGCCAGGTGAGGGGAACATGATTTTTTGAAGTCCAAAGAAAGCTAGGAACAGAGCCGGGAAGAGAATAAAGGCAAATCAGGGTTGGTCCCTCCATAAAATACAGCCTTCAAGAATCACTCACCAATGGGCCTTGAAGAAGAATACCTATGGTGTGTGGAAAGGGGGAGGGGTATATGGGAGGGGAGAGGGAGGCTGTTCTAGTGAGCTAAGTACCAAGATGAGGCAGCAGTAGAGAAAAGTTGGAATATTCCAGTGCAGGGATGCACAAAAAGATATCACCTCATTATCTTTTCCCCGAATCTCCCCCTCTTCCTAACTCCTTTATTTCTATTAAGGGTACCACCATCCTCAGACATCCAGGTTTGCAACCTAGTTGCCACTCGTAAATACTCACTCACTCCTCTCCTGCCCCATTATCCAAAACGTTGCCGTGTCTTGTTTCTACATTTATAACATCTCTCCTTTATGCCACCTTCTCTTTACCCATACAGACACCATCCTGGTTTAGATCTGCACTAGTCAAAAAAAAAAAACTTTTATATTATATTTCAAACTTTTTTAAAAATTCAATTTTCTTTTATTTTCAGTCCTGAATTCTCTTTCTTTCCATCTTCCCCTCTCTCCCAAAAAATAAAACCTGTTGCAAACATGCATAGGCAAGAAAACAAATTCCTGGATTATCCTTGTTCTAAAAACCCCCATGTTTCCATCTGCATTCTGAGTTTGTTAATTCTGGAGACAATTCTGGAGGTGAATAGCATGTTTCATCATGAGTTCTATGGAACAGTGGTTGTCATTTCAAAGTTCCCAAGCCTTTCAAAATTGTTTCTCTTGGTTCTGTTTACTTCACTTTGCATTAGTCTGAACAAATATATTCCCAGGTTTCTCTGACCATCCCAGTGCTTCATCACATTCACATACCATAATTTAATTGATGGCCTCTCTCCTCATTCCCTCAGTTTCCATTTCTTTGTCACCGTGAAAAAAGCTGCTACAAGTTTTGTGTGCACCTCTTTAGGGTATAGACCTAGTAGCAGTATTACTGGGTCAAAAGGTATGCACAGCCTAACTACTGCAGTGGTCTGCTAACTGGCTCCTTGCCTCGGGTCTCTCCTTTCTCTCATCTGTCTTCCATTAAACTGAAAAAGTGATCTTCCTAAAGCACAGATCTGACCATGTCCTTCTTTCAAAAAACTCCAGCAGCTCCCTATTCCCTACTAGATATAAGGTCCTTTACCATCTGTCCCTTCCCACCTTCTCAGTCTTCTTATACTTTATTCTCTTCCACATACTTTATAATCTACTGATGATGGCTTTCTTATGACTCTTCACTCAAGATACTTCAACTCCTGACATCATGCTGTTTGGCTAACTATCTTTAATGTTGGAATACCCCCTGGTATGAATTCCCCACCTGGGCTGCCTGGCTTTCTTCAAACCCCACTGTCTCTGAGACCCTCCTTCACTGCTTCTGCATTTCCTCTAAAGTTACCTCTCATTTATACTATACATGCCCTGTATGTACGCACAATGTTGTTCACATGTTGTCTCCCCCTTTAGACAGTACAAGCTTCTTGAGAGCAGGGACAGTGGTATCAATTATACATGTGAAGTAAGGCAAAATATATTTCCATATTAGTCACTATCAATTAGGAAATTAAGTAAAAACTTTTTGAAACATAAATACAGGAGACAAGAAAATCCTAGTACTTTTAAGGAAGCTGAGTGGGTTAAATGATGAACAAGTACCTACAGTCTAAGAGGGGCAGAAGAGGCAGGTCTGCCTTTAGAATTCCACTTCTTCAAGATTCACAATGAGTAAAGAAAGACAAATGTGAGGGTTAGATGTAGTTTTATTGATTTTAAGAGAGGAAATAAAAGAAAAGAAGAGAAAGGAATACATTAAGGCAAAAATGAAGAATAATGGGAGATAATTAACTATTTCTCATAATTGGGTCCAAGATAAAAGTATATAAACATGGAGAAGGAAATAGGTATCCATCCCATGAACCTCACTCTTATTTAAAGTAGATAAAGATGGTTGAACCCATACAGACACACAACATAACGTAGAAATGAAAGAAATTCATGGTCATTCAGTGAAATTCAAGAATTCTTGTTGAAACAACCAGAGTTGAATAGAAAATCTGACTTTCAAACACAAGGATCAAGAGAAGCATGAAAAGGTAAACAAGAAAAAGAAATCCTAAGGGAGTTACTAAAGTTGAACTGTTTACATTCCTACATGAAAAGATTGTATTTGTAATTCTTGAGACTTTTCTCAGTATTAAGGTAGTTGTGGGGATTGTATACATATAGACAGGGGGGCACAGAATAAGTTGAATAGGTAGGGATGATATCTTAAAAAAATAAAATTAAGGGGTGAGAGAGGAATATATAGGGAAGAGAAAAGGAGAAATACAATGGGGCAGATTATCTCATATAAAAGAGGTAAGAAAAAGCTTTTTCACTGGAGGGGAAGAAGGGGAAGGTGAGAGGGCAAGAGTGAACCTTATTGCATCAGATTTGGCTTAAGGAGGAAATAACATGCACACTCAATTGGATATGAAAATCTATCTTACACTAAAGGAAAGTAGGGGGGAAGGGGATAAAAAGAGGTTGAGGGATGATAAAAAGGCAAATGGCAGGAGGGAGTAATTAGAAGTAAACACTTTTGAGGAGGGATAGGGTCAAAAGAGGGAATAGAATAAATGGGGGGCAGGATAGGAGGGAGGAAAATATAGCTAGTCTTTCACAAAATGACTGTTACAGAAGTGTTTTGCATAACTACACATGTACAGCCTATATTGAATTGCTTGCATTCTCAGTGAGGACGGAGGATGGGAGAGTAGTTGTAACGCAAAGTTTTTAAAAAATGTTAAAAATTATTTTTACATGCAACTGGGAAATAAGATATAAAGGCAATGGAGTAAAGAAATATGTCTTGTCCTACAAGAAAATGGAGGGGATGGGGATAAGAAAAGGGAGAGATGGGATAAGAAAAGGGAGGGGTATAAAAGAAGGAAGGGCAAATTGGGGGAGGTGGTAATCATAATGCACGCTGTCTTGGGGTGCAGAGGGGAGAGATGGGGAGAAAATTTGGAACTCAAAATCTTGTGGAAGTGTCTGTTGAAAACTAAAAATAAAAAAAAAAGAAATAAAAGAAATTCAACAGGAAAATAGATGAGGATGGAGAGAGGAGAATTTAAGAACCAGTGATTGTCTATATGAAAGTATGGGCAGAGAAGTGGGATAAGACTACAGTTATAGACTATTAATGTTGATCCTATTTCCTTTCTTTCTCCACCTTTTTATGGGAAAGAGGGGAGGAAAGGTCAAAGAAGGAAAAATTATTAAGAGCATATGATGGAACAATTACAATTAGGAATGTGAATGGGATGAACTCACCCACAAAATGAAGAAAGGTAGCATAAAGAGTTAGTAAAAGGAACCCAATAATATGTGGAAACATTTGAAACAAAAACTCACTCAAAATTAAAATGAGTATATAAAAAGAAAAATAAAAACTGTTTATACTGTTTGTCCTAGAGACACTATTATTATATATACAACTCCCAAGACAGAAAATAAAAGAAAGAATCCATATGTATACAAATATCTATGGCAACACTTTTCATGATAGCAAGGAGCATGTCAATCAGTTGAAGAAAGGATAAATCAGGGCTTAAGAATATAACGGATTATTATGCTGTAAGAAATGATGAAAGGGATGGATTCAGAAAAACCTGGGAAAAATTGCATGAACTGTAGAAGAGAAAAATGAGCTGTTTAAACAACTTAAACAACGACTACAATAACAGAAAGGAAAATAATTTCAAAAGATTTCATGAGACATGCCATGACCAATCATGACTTCAGTAGACTGATTATTAAGGATACTTCCCAGCTCTTGTTATAGTCTACAGCTGTAGAATTAAAAATATATTTTAAAGAATAGACAAAGTATGATTTATATTGTTTGACTATACTTACAAGAGAGGCCTTACATTGGAGTGTGGGACAAAACTAGTAAGATAATTCAAATCCTGCCCGCCCCACCAAAAACTTGCAAATAAAAAGAGCAGAAGGAAAGGTCAGAAGGGGATATAGACAAGAAGGAAGTGTTGGAACTCCTGCGTTAAATTTAATATACAATTTTAAAGAACTGTATATAATAGGTCACAATTTCATACATGATACTCTTTTTGCATATTAAAATGTTCATTTCTATTAATATTTGCCAAGTTCATAAAAATAAATTTTAAATAAGAAAAAATTTGAGAACAGGGGAAGACTCACACTTCTGTAGATTTAAGGAGAAAGATAATTCCAGTTAATGATCATTATTAGCATTTTCCCCAATTACACAACAAGAAAAAACAGAGATTCATTGGATTCTCATTCTAAGTTAAAAAGTTCAAACTGATGCCAAAAATGTTTAAATTGGCAAGGCAGAACTCAAAGTACAAATAGTGTATCTTAATTGACATACTGTGTTTCTTGGTAATTATGGAATACCTTTCATATAGCAGCCTTGAATCCCCTCTCTCCAATTCCAAATCATTTTTCATGCGGCCTTCCATATTTCATAGCTCAGAGTGATAAAAGACAAAAGGGAAGATCCTATATATACCGAGATAATCACAGTAACACTTACTTTATGTCATAGCAGAACACTGGAACCAAAGTGAGCATTCAATCAATTAGGGGGAACAGCTTTAAAGTTGTAATATAATTATCACTGCACTGCAAGGAACATGATGTATGAGAAATTTAGAGAAATTTGGAAAGACTTTGATGAGCTGGTGGAAGAGTTTCATAATAATGAAATTATTAGAATAATTTTTAAAATGTAAAAAAAGACAACGTGAAAAGATAAGAGAATTCTAATTAACGTAATAATCTTGATCTCCAAAAGTGTTAAAGGCTGAAGCAAATTCAATAAAGATGGGATTGAGAAAAGGACATTAGATATGGCAATTAAGAAATCATTGGTAACTTTGGAGAGAGAAGTTTTATTTGAATGTTGAGATCAGATTCCAGAGAGTTAAGAAGAAAATTCAGAGGAAAGAAGTTTCTGAAACAAACTTGCTGTCCATTTATAATGCTTGTCATCCATGAGATATGGGTAAATGCAACAAACTTATCGACTATCCACTCACACAACTGTCTGTAACACCAATGCAATACCCATAGCAGCCTCTATGAATATGCATGCGCATTTCCAGGGTAAATTCGCAAAATATAATAAACTCTCTTCCTCAAAGGCAAAACCAAAATATTTATTTGGGACATCATTAAAATACCAGGAGGTAAAATTTAACAGGGTACTTATCACCAATCCAGGGAGGAACCGACATGTTAAACCTTCTTTCTGTCAGGCATTCCCACAAAAACAAGCTCCCCTAGACAAATTCCTCCCTCAGCCCACTCACAGCTTGCTTCTCTCTTTCTGCTCCTTGGGCCAACTGCTCCCATTCACAGCTTGCTTCTCTCTGCTCTGCCTGCTCTCACTCTCTGCTCGTGACTGCTCTCTCCTTGGGCAAGCTCCTCCCAATCTGAGCTCCATGTGACCAGGCTCCAAGTGTTAGGCCTATTAATGGGCAGGGAAGATCTTCCTATTCTATTAACATTTCATATCAGAGTCATCCGAACAGGCATTTTTCATAAATTTACAACCCCACCTCTCCCCACTCCCCAGGACTATCAGGCTAATTTCTTCTGAGTGTCATGTATCTGAACTATGACCAACTGGTATTTGAGGATTAATTAAATAATCACAATATCCACAAAAAGGAGCTTTTGGAGAATATCTATAGAAATTCTTTGAGGATTCTATAGAGAATATTCCCCATGAAAATGACAGAAACTCTTGGGGAGGATCTATCTTCCTATTTCATGACTGATGTTTACAATTAATGATGATGATTATAATTATAGGACTACTGAATAAAGTTATCATAAAGCTACATTTACCATATTTTATGATCTTAATATATACATAATAATAACATTAATAGATAACATTTACATAGAGCTTACTATCTGCCAGGCACTGTGCTAAGAGCTTTACAATGTCATCTGATCTTCACAACAAACCTGGGAGGTAGGTGTTATTATTTTCTCTGTTTTACACATGAGAAAATGGAGGCAAACAGATTAAGTAACTTGTCCAGGGTCACCCATTAAGTGCCTGAGGCCAGATCTGAACTAAGGTCTTCTTGACCTCAGGCCAGATCTTCCCGACTCCAAGGACAGTGTCCTACATTACTGATATAGTTCAGTTACTTTTACCACTCACTGGACAAGAATTTTTCCAATAGTTAAAGTAACGTTTTAAAATTTTTGATTCTTATCACCTAATGCTTTCTTTTTATTCTATCACTAATAGGAAAACGAGGTTACACAGGGTTGAAACCCTTTCGGTATTTTTCTTTGTTTCACAAGTTGTAATGCCCACATCATTTATCACCTAATAGCTAGTCTGATAGAATGTGCTCATTTGGCATAGCCTTTAGAACCTAGGGTCAACCCCCAGAGCCAATGAAGCATCAGACGTAGGCTTATGTGGAATACAGATTTTACTTGTGTTCTGTAATTTCTCACTCTAAACTTGGCAACAGCCCTTTCTTAACAAGAAGTCAACATAAACAGAAGTTTTCAACAACATGGGTTGTCCCTTCCTGCTACACCACGATAAAGACCCCCTTCTCCTACCTCAAAAAGAACTTTCTGAAAGAAAGTTTCAAGCTTTTAGTTTACACAATCTCTTTCATATCCTACTTGGAAAAGATAGCACTTAAATTTCATACACCTATTATACTTAAATTTTCTCTCAAGAAGTACCTTAAGAACCTAAGACTGTAGGAAGATTATCTAAAGATAATGAAATCTAAATTACTTGTAGGTCCCACAATTAAAAAATTTCATAAAGAACACTTTGTTCTTTACCTAAGTTGTTCATATAAATAGGAATACCATTATTTGAAAGTGTTGGTATGAATAATGAAAATCTAATATCAGTAGCACTGAGGGATGTCCAGAGAACATTAAAGGAAAAAATGTTGGAAATACGAGTAAGGCCTGGTTATAACATAACTATGCATATTTTAGCCTAGATAGAAACAGTATGGCATTGTCCTTGGTATCAGTGTTTTTATACTGAAAATTTGTTAAGGAGCTTCCAGTCCTAGACTCCATCATGTCTCTGGCAAATGTATAAAAGGCAGTTCAGGCTGATACTTAATGAGTTTCCACCAAGGGTTTTCTTGGCTTAGAATCCAGAAGATCTGGGTTTGAAAGTCCTGCCTGACATTAGTTAAGGGGAAGTCACACAATCTGAGAACTGGTTTTCTCATCTGTAAGATGGGGATAATAACAGCACCTCTCTCACAGTTTTGGAAGATTAAATGATTAACGTAGGTAAAATGCTTTGGAAACCGTAAAGTACTAAAATCAATTTTTATTATGTAAATAAAAATTCAAGGCATTCCTTACCTGGTTTCTTTTTAGTGACTGCTTTTTTAGACGTCAACTCATTATCAGATTCTTCTTCCTCAGACAGTTCGCTGTCACCATTAGTTTTCTGTTCCTCCGTTAACTCTTCAGGGGCAAAGGGGGACTGATCTACAATGACTTCAAAGATTCCTCTAGCTATCGTTTGTACCAAGGTATGACTGAGGGTGGAAGCATATGGAAAAGAATGAGATTAAAATTAATGAGACCTATTGTGCAAAGATGCATAAAGGAAGGAGAATGATTAAATTTCTGATTCTGACTCGTGTTTAAGGTTAGTCTGTCGGTCAACAAGCATTTGAAATGACCAAATACAAAGAAATATCCATTTACATATTAACCAACCATAGTGATAAAAGCGCTAAGTGACCAGTAAAGTATAACAGAAAACAGACAGTGGAACAGACTGCTTGAGTGATTAGAAACAAGGTTAAGCTAACAGCTAAACTACCAGTAAAAACTTTCGTGTCTAACTGGCATTTCAGATTTCTCTTCCACTAACAGCTGTTCCTCACTTTTAACATAGCACTTAAAGGTTTACAAGCACCTCCTTCATAACAACCTTGTGAAGGAGGGAGTACAAGTATTGTCATTTGGTAGATGAGAAAACAGATATTCAGAAAGGCTAAATGGTGATGCCAGAGTCCCAAGATGTTTGTAGCTCTATTGCAAGGCCAAGGTCAGTGCTCTTACCACTTGATGACACACATGATCGGCTATATAATGGTCTCTCTCCTCTACCCCCCATACTAGGAGAATTCGAAGAAAAGTTATGCATAAGGCAGTAAACGTAGGTTTTACTTCTTAGTGACTTACTCCTTAGTTTTAGCTGCAATCTTGCAGAATGGATCAATAAACTTGAGATTCTGATCTGCCACAAGCTGCAATTTAAAAGTATGAGGAAAGAAGAGAAAATAAGAACAAAAGAAAATAGCCTTTGTCTGTTTTTCAAACATATTGCAGGCAGTAAGTCTTTTGGGAAACACTTTACATGCTATTTTTTAAAAAATGCATATATAAGAGGTGAATATGAAGTGCTCAGATTAATTTCCAAACTGTTCTTCTTTTTTTCTTTTCATTTGGGGAAACACCTCAAGGGAACAGTGGGAGCATTTGTTGTTTGACTTAGAATTTTTTTTTTACTTTAGAATTTTAAAAAGTCATTTCTGCATTCACAGGAGATATTTCTTCATTGTTTACGCATGCATCCACAGAGCTACTTTGTTCACTCAGTTACTGTGCCATGGCTCCCATCTCCCATATTCAAAGCCAGGAATTAGAGAAATTCTGACCTATCAAATACTTCATCTTCTCCTAGCCAGCAAGTTTCCAAACCCAGCTCTCTGGGTTATCAATGTTATGCCATGAATGGAGATTTTAAGAAAGTAGGATAATTCTACACCAGAGAAAAACTTCATTTCTTAAAGGACAGTATCATATAAATATAAATTAACGTAACTTTAAAAATGTATCAGGTTAGTGCAGCTACCTGAGTGGCTAATACAGTTGTCTGACCAGCAACACAAACCACAAACAAGATAAGATGCTGGCCTTACCTCTTTCGCTCCCACTTTTGCTAGTTCATCTAGGTAGATGTCAATGAAGTGAAATTTCACTCCATTTGGAGAATTACTCTCAGGGTGCAGAATTTCCTTCATCAAGACATCCAGAAAAAGCTTGATCCGGCTAGTGAAAAAAAAACCCATAATTATCTCTCCATTATTATATGTGTAAAACACATATAATATATATATATTATATATATAAAACACATATAATATTATAATATATATAATATAAAACACAAAGGTAAAAGGTGAAAATAGTTGTCAAACAGCTCAGAGTGTTAGTATTTTCTTTTTAGTAACAACTCATATTTCAATCAATTAACAATATTTATTAAGTACTACATACTAGGCATTATGTTAAATACGTTAACAAACACAAATATAAAAATACAAAGTATTTATAAGGTAGTTTTGGAGGGAGGACATTAGTAAATGAAGGGACTAAGAAAGGCTTCATGGGGAAGATGGTGACTGAGATGCATTTTATAGGAAGAAGGGGAATCTAGGAATGAGTGCGTTCCAGGTATGAATGAGAGCCAATACAAAGAAATGGAGAAAGGAAATGGAGTGTCACGTCTGAGGTACAGAGAGGCAAATCTGGCTGGATCACGGGGGCAGGAAAGGGAGCAATGGCCAATAAGACTGGAAAGACTGGTTGAGGCAAAGCAGTATAAGACTTTTTACCTAGCTGTTAATTTTCTTTTCATATTTTTCTTCCCAAGCTCGTTTCCCGTTCTTTCCTCTACAGCTTTCATTTGGATTTTAAAATATTTTTACTTCCTTCTTTAAACTCTTCTAGGAATGCTTGTTGGACTTATATTCAAAATGCATTTTTCTTCGAGGCTTTACTTACAGATTTTTATAGACTCCTCCCCTCAATGTCTTTCTACTTAAGCTGCCTTGGGCTGGAAAAATGACTCACTGTGACTTCCTGGCTTTCCCAATTAGAATTCAGTCTTGTGCAATCTCTAGATCTTTGTTGAGGAAGTTGGGTGTCAGGGCTGAGCTAGGCCTTCTCTTCTCTGACATCTTGGGTGCTACCTGCTGTACAAGGTTTAGGGTTTTTTGGGGGCGGAGGGAGCAATTGGGGTTGAGTCACTTGCCCAGGGTCATACAGTTAGTAATTAGGTCTGAGGCCACAGGCCACATTTGAACTCAAGTCCTCCTGACTCCAGGGCCAGTGCTCTACCTACTGTGCTACATTGCTGCCCTTAGTATAGGGTTTTAATGGATAAATGGCATACTTTATATTTTATCCTAGAAGCAACAAGAAGCTACTGGAGTTAGTTTAGCAGGGGAGTCATATGATCAAATCTATGCCTAAGGAAAATCACTTTGTAAACAGCAGGTAGCATGGCCTAGAGAGGTGAGAAACTTGAGGCAGGGAGATCACTGCAGCAGTCTAAGTAAGAGCAGATGAGGACCTGAAATAAGGTGTAGTTGTTTGAGTAAAAAGGGGGTCAGGTCAGATGCCAAAGATGTTGTGGAAACAGAAGAGGTAAGATTTAGCAAATGACTGGATATGTGGGGTTGAAGAGGGAGTGGGGGCAAGTGAGAAGTCAAGGATAATGCCAAAGTTACAAAGCTGAGAGACTAAAAGGATGGTGCAGTACCTTGGACAGAAGTAGAAAAATTTCAAATAGGGGAGTTTGGGGAGAAAAACCAGTTCTGGACATGTTGAGTTTAAGACACCTCAAGGACATTCAGTTTAAGTAAGTGGGAGTAAAGCTCAGGACAGACTAAGCTTGATACACACATAGAGACTCTGAGGTTTACAGAACACTTGCTCAGTTTTTTTTTAAAACTGAAACCTGGAAAGGCCAAGTGACTTGCCTTAGCTCTGGAGGAACACAGCTAACACCTGAGATATTAATTCAGGTTTCCTGAGTCTTAGATGAGGGCTGCTTCCTTTTTTTGTAAACAGAGAAATCTGAACAGTGCACGGGGTACTCCTGGTACCCACAAAGTTCACCTCAGTGGACATCTTTGAGCAAAGGTTGGACAGACTGTTAGCCCATCCTTTTCTGGAGATGAACCTTTCTATTTTGGAGATATATTTTGCATATATTTGTGTTGGAGATTTCTTCTAACTGGAATCCTGTGATTTACTTATTTTTTGCATTGGGGCTTTTTTTTGGGGTCCTTTGCTCTGATTTTTCTTGTAATTTCCCTTTGAAGGTTTCTTTCCACTCTTGTTTTCTTTGTTACATCCTTTAATCTTTAATCTGGTACTCTGGTTGTCTTGCAAAGTGGCATAGGAGTGCTGATCCAGGTAGATGTTCTGAGTGGTCCAGCAGAACCACCACAGCACTGGCCTCCTGTAAAGACTCCCTGCACCAGTAGTTCTTGTAGCCAGCGTGTAGGCTAAATAGGGGCAGGGGAGCCCCAACAGCAAAGGGCACATAAGAGTAAAGGGAGGGCATTTGTTGGCTTAAGGTTGAATTTGGGTTTGGGAAAATAAACTGTGCCATGAGTTATTCATAATCCAAGTGTTCTTCATTCAAATGCCTTTGTGGGAGTTCATAATTCAAGAGCTACATGAATACTGATGATTGTATTTGGGCTCCAAAATACAAGGAAAAAAAATCTAATTTTATCCCACGACACTGATATTATCTCAAGGACTGCTGACAGTCAGAGGATCTGGATTATACTCCCAGCTCTGTGACCTATTACTTGTGAGAATTTGAGTAACTTGCTTAACTTGTTTGAACCTCAGTTTCCTATCTGTAAAATCTGACATGAGATCCTTTCTAGCTATAAATCTATGACCCTATAATAAATGCAAAATAACCGAAATGAAATAAAATTAGGAGAATTTGGACAAAGAAAAAAACAATTAAAAATACAAAAAGACTCTTCTCACTATCTTCCCCACTGCACCCCAAGTCCATTATGTATTTCTGCTTATTCTGTCCCCTCTGTGCATTCTTTTCCCTGGAACATTTATGTTTTTCATATTCATCCTGAAAGGGCCACCTCAAGTCCCACCTACTGTATGGAATCATCTCTACCAGACCACACTGATCTCTGCCCTAATTCCTTTTGTACTTTTTTCCATACTGTATCATCAGAACCTTATTAAATATTTCTATTATTTAATAAATGTACTACAGAAATCAGAACTTCTTATTAGTATGCACTACTATTTTGTAATTAACTTGTATGTGTGTGTATTTTTTTTTTTGAGGCAATCAGGATTAAGTGACTTGCCCACAGTCACACAGCTAATAAGCAACTGAGGCTGGATTTGAACCCAGATCCCCTGACTCCAGGGCCTAATGTCTATCCATTGCACCACCTCCCTGCCCTCAATTAACTTTCATTTATGTCTCGTTCTGTAACTGGATCTCAAGTCCTATATGGACAAGTACTGCAATATACTTCTCTTAAACCATAAAATGTCTTTAGCACCATGTGTGATATTCAAACACTTTCTGAGTTGGTTGAAGTGTTAAGTGAATCCATGATCTTGGAGTTTGCTATTAACAGAGTCATTCAGTAACTGTTACTAACTGGCTACTCAGTGCAAAACACTGTGCTGTGATTAAATCTCGTGGATTACTAACCTTTCATCCCAACCATTTCTCTTCAGCACTTCAAAGGACTGTCTCAGGACCAAACGAATTAGCTAAAGATAAAAAAGTTTGTTACACAAGAAAGTATACATTTACAACTAGTTCAGTGGAAGGGTACTGATACAATTGTTGCGGCCATGCTGATGGCTTACACTATAATCAAATGTAATCCCCAGTAACAAGGTACCAAAGTAGTATTTCCCAAATCTTCCTTTTACAATAGCACAGAAGTGACCCAAACCTTGATTTTTCAAAATATGCAAACAAATAATGGCTAAAGATGAACTTTATAACTTCAATTTTTATATTTGTTCATTTTACATTTTGTCCTTGTACTTGGAATAGTCTTTGTTGGCTAATTTAAGTTTCTGAGTATTTTCCCTAACCAGAGATTTTTTGTCTCAGAATGCTATACAATAAAAAATAAAACAAAACACAAAATAATCTAAGCTCTTACCATATAATATTTGTCTAGACGTTGCTGATCTATTCCTTTCCATTCTCGATTCATGGTTTTCCAAAAGGTTTGGATGAATAGGTGTTCTAGAGTAAACAAAATTACCTGAACATATGATTCCCAATATAATGCATTATGTTATCTTACAAACGACATACAAATATGTAGAAACACATTCAGAGTAATGTACCAATTAGACTAATGCTTAGATAAATGATTCTTTTTGGTCAACCTGAAATAAAAAAAATATGCTAAACAGGCCAATAATTTCTTTTTAGAAAAAGAGAAAACATGATTTTATAATAGGAAACATATGGAAGTTATGTTTTAATAAGCAGAATCCTCTAGGAACACATTTTTCTTTATGTATGACTAAGGTAATATTTGTAAAGTGCTTAACACTGGCACATTGTAGACACATAACACATCCTTGCCTACCCCCCTCCAAATTAAAATCTAACTTTTTTTCTGATCCATATTCATAGGCCTTTTAAAACTTACGCCTACATTCACAATGAATTAAAAATCACTTATTTTTATGAATACCCTTAAAGACTCTGCAAGATCTACCCATACATTTTCATCCCATATTGTATGTTAGTTGGGTGGGCAAAAGCACAAAACATTTTATCAATCAACAAGCACTTACTTAGCACAAAGCATGTGCCAGGAACTGTGCTAGGCATTTATCTTCTCAAAATTCAATTGGTGCTCAACTTAGAGCTGCTTTTTTCCACTTGAAAGTGAAGTGATCATTCTCTGTGCATGTAGTTCTCTGTAGAAATTTGCCTTTATTACTGGCTGAATATAATTCAAGTTCAGAAAGCTACTTTGGGTTACAAAGCCATTAGAATCATTAGGTCTGACTTGTTAAAACAGAACAAACTAACTTTTCTCTTTCTTTTTTATGTGCTCAGGGCAAAAGCTTAAATGTTTCAGACATATCCTTGACATGCTCTTCACTTTTAAAATTCGGTTCTCTGAATTTTAGCCATCTTCCAAAATGTATTATTACTTCAATTTGCTTTTATTAACTTTAAACAGTTCTCTGAACTTGAGAAAGGTCCATTTGGCCATTCAAAGAGGTTCTCTCAAATATGTGAAAATGTACATACAGCTATATAAATGTGCCTGTTAAAGTACTTCAATATTTTTAGTCACTGATAGTTATTTGTTAAAACAGCACTACATTTAAATGGATATTTGCAATGTCTGCATGTAGTTTACTCAGAAGCCTGTGACCTCATAACGTCAAAAACATTAAAAACTGACCCCATGGAGAAATCTTACACTCTAAACTTGCCCTAAGTCCTAAAGGTAAAGACCAAAACTTTAAAGGAAAGCAGAGAAAGAAAAGAACAATGGCCAACTATGTCACCCCAAATTAAATAAAGACTTACGAGCCTCCAAGTTGTTAATAACATGGATGAGTTGGGAAATGGTATCAGCTAATTCCTCCTGTAAAGGTGAAGTTGAGAAAAATGTTGGTGTTAATATATGGTAACAATGCATAGTGACAACATAATGACCTGTGTCCTCTCATGCCTGCTGAGCCTCCCGTTTTCAACATGCTATCTCATATAAAATATGTATAATAAGTATTTGTATATCATATGTGAAAAACCACATTTCCATTGATGCAAAATGACAGAATGTATGTCTCTGAGGTGTTGTTTAAGCAGTATGTAGGAAAATGATCCTCTGTCTGTCCCTTTAGCTGATCTATACTATACATAAATCAGTAGTCAGTATCTTTCTTCAAACACAGGAATTAATATTTATATTATGATTTTTAAAAAAAGTCAAATAATTAAAAAACATTGAAGCCTACAGCAGGATCCAATAATGAAAAGTACAACATAACTATATATGAAAAGACTCTCCCCCTGCCCCCACTATTGACTTAATCTGTGATTTTAGATAAATGAAGACAAAGCAGAATGATAAAAGTAAATTGTGAGCCACATGGAACTGAGAAACATCCGTTTAAGACTCTTCCTACTATCAGGAGGAAAACAGCACAGCACATGTATCAGTTTTATCATGAGCTACAAACATGGTTTAAAGGATACAATCAGGGGACATTTGTGTGGAAAAAAAATATTTAAAAAAAAGAAAATCTGTTCACTGGAAGAGAAAGCAAATCTTATTCATTTTAATAAGATATCTATGAGCTTTTCTGATCCTAAGTTTGGTTCTAGATCTACTTTCAAATGTTCTTGCTTCTAGTAAACCTAATGTTTTACCAGTCTTCAACGCAAGTAAAAAACAATTTACACAATCATCCTAACTGCAGCAAGTTCCTAATAGTAAAAATCAGTGAACAAGTCCAAACTGTTACATGCTCCAGAGAAAGCAGCTACATTAAAGGTTATACATTAAAGTAGTATTCCTTTATTTCCTCAATGACAGAATCAATGAACAGTCATATTTAAAGTGAACAATGAAAAATATCTTGTCCACTGAAACCCGTAAGACAAAATTCAATGAATTATGATTGAATATATATGTAAAACTTACGGGCATCTTTCATTTTAAGGTAACTTAACCCCTTTGCCCTTTCTGAGGCAGTGTGGATTATTGGAGAGAATACTAGAATTCCCCTGAAGGTACTTGCCTACCCTAGCTTATCCTGGGCACATCAATTAATTTCTTTGATCCTCAGTTGCCTCATATGTAAAATGAGAAGATTGGATTTAATGGCTTCCAACACCTTCCAGCTATGATCCTAAGGTTTCCTGAATAGTAATAATGGCCCACATTAATACATGACTTTCAGTTATTTACTTCACAACAGTCCTGTGAAGTAGGTGGCAATTATCCTAATGTCTAACTAACCAAACTAGGAATCTTTTCTACCTACCTTCCAGGGTTGTTAATTTTCATTTTAAAAGTTTTTTGTTAAGGTAGTTCAAAGTAAATGGTCTTACCTGTAGGAGAGATTCATCTTGCATCCACATGCAATAAAAAAGTCCTTTCCATATTTTTAATAGCTCTTCTTGACTGAAACCACCTAGAGCATAAAAAAACCCAGAAAATTCATATTGGAAAATGTACATATTTCTTTTCTAAAAATAGGAAGTAATAACTGAAGGAATAAAAGTAAAATATGCATGATGTAGATAAGACCTGTAGAACATATCTATGGGTGTTATGAATTTTATTTTCATTGTTTTGGGAACATGGGAGAAGAATTCAGATTTATTTTGCTTGGCTACAGAAAGGAGTTCTAATACCAAGTGGACAGAACCTATAGGAAAATAGATTTTGGTTCAACCAAAAAGCTTCTAGAAAATCAAAGCTATTTTTTTTTGTGTTGGCAAAGAATTGGAAATTGAGGGGATGTCCATCAACTGGGGAATGGCTGAACAAGTTGTGGTATATGAATGTAATGGAATACTACTGTTTAATAAGAAATGATGAGCAGGCTGACTTCAGAAAAATCTGGAAAGACTTGCATGAACAATCTGACACTGAGTGAAGTAAGTAGAATCAGGAGACCAATGTACACAACAACAGTAACTTAGCTTTTCTGAGCAATGTCAAAATCTAAGATAATTCCAAAAGACTTGTGGGTAGAAAAGGCTATCTAATCTGGAGAAAGAACCATGGGGTCTGAATGTAAATTGAAGCATACTATTTTCTTTTCTGACTTTTTTTCTTTCTCATAGTTTTTCCCTTTGGTTCTGATTCTTCTTTGCAACACAACTACTCTGGAAATATGTTTAATATATGATCATATATGCATAGCCTATATCAGATTGCATGCAGAAAGGGAAGTGGAGGGAGGGGGGAAATTTAGAATTTAAAGTCTTATAAAAGCAAATGTTGAAAACTAAAAATAAATTAATAAAAAAAATAATCAAAGTTATTGCAAAATGGAATAGGACTGCTTTATGGGATGTGGTGAGCTCTCTGTCCTGGGGCAAGCTTATTGAGGATGATGAAAATAGAATCTATTTATTTAGATGGGTAGCTGCATAAAATGACCTCTAAGGTTTTTTCCTAATGTTTGCTTTCTATGATGATCACATATTTAATCCTTCCCCATCATTAAATGCCTTTTTCATCCAAAAAACACTAACTTCCCTCTTCTCACTAACAATATAACTGATATATACTATTTAAAAATTGTTAGATGGTAAATAACTATTTTCTCTATTCCTGTGGTTAAAGTCTTATCGATAATATTACCATTGGGAAAATAAAATTTACTGTAAATATAGGAAATACTATGTAGTCCTGAGTTTTTCTAAAGGTGGTTACTAAATAACCAAGCAGCAAAATGTAATCCTTGCCGCATTTAAAATCTTGATATATTCTGTATATGATAGTATATCAAAATTTCATTAAAGGACAACAAGATAACCTCTTGGGGGTAGCAAAAGCAGGATCTAATGGATGATAGCAAACACATTAGGGATTAAAGAAGTATTACTAATATTCTAAAGAATAAAAAATACCCATGCAACACATATGACCATTCAAATCCTTTCCTGCACTCAAGCTTGTTTACTGTATTCAAAAAGTGATATTACCCTAGCTTTCTGATGATTCACTTCGTTCAAAATTTGCAACAATTTTACATATTCACAGGACAGGAGCATTTGCTTTCTTTGGGGGTAGATTCATCTCGTGCATTTAAAAAAAATCAGAGAACAGTTATAAAATGAAGCAAATATTGCTCAAAAATGAGGAAGATGCCATACCAAAAATTTACTCTTCCTTCAAGCTGTAGGACTTTTCATTAGTACAACTGAAATTGGCATGGTACCTTACACACAGTAGGCACTCCATAAATATTGGTTGAATGAACCAAAAAATAACTAGATTAATTTTAGGGGGTTCATGCTACATTCCAATAAGGCAATACTGCCACACAGCGCTCCAAACCAAGCCCCTTCAGAGGCAGTATCAAGATGGAAGGTTTGGACATAACAAAAATTGAAGCAAGGGTCACAGTGTCCACAAAGCAGGGGATTAAAATAACTTACATTTTCTAGAACATTTTAATTAGATTTAGAAAATGTTTTCCTCATAATAACTCTATGAGGTATTTCAAATATTACTAATTTCCTTTTATACATGAGGACACTGAGGCTCAGAGAGGTTAAAAGTGACTTCCTCTGGGGTCTGGCCTTGAAAGTTGTCTAATTTCCACAGAGAGGGGGAGTCGTAGTGAAGGCAGAGAAGTTATATCTAAGAAGTAGCAAAAAGAATCTCTAAGAAAAGGAAGGTATGTAGGCGGCAAGTGGGTAATTTCAGGAAACAGAAGCTGTCTAACCAAACTATCTTCACACCTGGAAAGGACATTTAAAGAGGAAGCTCTTTAGGCAGTTCATCAGCTCCACAGGTAAATGAGAGTAAGAGGATGTCAATTTCCTCATCTGTAAAATAATGAAGTTGAGCTAAATGACTTCTAAGGCTTCTTTCAACTATAAGATAATTCAATGTCTTTCCATTATAGGTAAACATGGTGAAAGTTTCTTTACAGGGAATATCAGAAGTGAGATTATGGGCTGTGCTTTTATCACTTCATTAAAAAAATGAAAAAGTTCCTTACACACATTCCTTCTTATCCTATACACAAATGCAAAAAATACTCATTTGTATTTGTAGACTTTGGTTCAAAAATTGTATGGGTGGGTCAGGAATCGAAGATATGCTCTCATCTTTCAAGAAAACAAAATTACCATTTTAAATCACACAGAGCTAAGATACAGTTTAGTATTTTTGGTCCATTACCTTTTGTGTATGAAAGATTGTTCTAAAAGAGAAACGCCCATATTACAATAAAAAATAATGAAATTAAAATGCAGTTCCTGCAATGATTTACATCCAGATAAAGAGACATATTTAATCTGAAGTACTATTCTCTTTTTGGTGAGAAGCAACATGGGCTAGAACATAGTTAACCTTGAAGGTAGTTAAAACTTGACATACAGTTGGTGTGACCCTAGGAAAGTCAATCATTTAGTCTCTCAATACCCTAGGCAACTAACTCTCTATGACTCTAAATTGCAGAGAAGGCAGTGGACTGGTTGATGGAGTTTCCTCAACTGGGAGTTCCCAATATTAATGAAACCACAGGTCTTGATCCTATCCCAATAATTTCAATTGAACAACAGAATGGGACTAGATTTTGGCCACTGGCAAGAAAGGGACTTAAGTGTACAAGTACACTCAAATCACTTCATATCTATGTCTTGGTTTTTTCAACTGTTTTTTACTTTATAGGAATTCTGTGAAAACAAAGTTCACTTCTGAAGTGTTTTCTGAAATGTGTAGTATTTAATTCATTTCAGTTGTAAAAAAAACAGGCTCAGGAAAATAAAGTAAAATGTTATGCAAACCATTTTCTTTCAAATTATTCGATATTAAGTCTTTATAGGTAAAGATCATTTAATGAATATGAACTTCACATAATTTTATTTACCTAAGAATGTTCTAAATGCTGGCTTTAAAATGATAAAATGGAACAATCATTTTCACAATGAAATGAAAACATATCTCTGGGTCCATCATAAGTTGGGATCTATCCCATCTATCCCCACTGTGATTATAATTATGAATCTCATTTATTATCACTACTGGTTCTATAACAGACCAATCAATATAAAAGAACATCTATATCCTATCACTTTTGGGAGGTGATAAACTTTATCTTGAGGATAAAAATTTGGGTGAACAACAGCTTAACAGCAAAATTACCAAATTACTGAAATATTACTAAATTATCAGAGTACTGAATGAATGAGTAAACTGTATATAACGTGAACATCAGGTCCACATGTCATCCCTACTCATCCTACATATGAATTCAAAGAATACTCATTTGTAGACCTAGTCCTATAATTGTGATGGCAGGTCAGGAAACCTGACCATCATCAGGAAACATCAGATTAGATGTTGGACACTCAAAATATGTTAAAAGTTTTGTTTTTTTTTTTAAACATCTATGATAATAATTTCTTGTCTTGATGGTCAGTTATACTTACTGTGCTGAGGGAGGCTTTGATAACACAAGTTCATTGGGGTGGTGTCAGTATCAGCAAAGAGAAAGTGGAGCTTTCAAAAGATGTTGTAAAGGTGAAAGCCTTATTAAAAGACTGAATATTGGGGGTGGGGGTTGGGTGTGTTAGAGATAGTGAGGAGCTGAGGATGATACCTAGGGGTTGTGAAACTCGGGAACTAAGAAAATGGTATTGGGGTTGGTGTGGGGAGCCAAAGTTTACAGGGAAACATAACGTGCTCCACAGATGTCTACAGGCTATCCAGTTTGAGTTGTGTAACATGCATCTGGAGATGCGATAAGAAGGTCTGAGATCATCAACATACAAATGATAACTGAATCCATGGGAACTGTTGAGATCACCAAGTGAAGTAATATATAGAGAAGAGAGATGACAACCCAGGACAGAACCCTTAGGGAGACACCTACAATAAGAAGGTGTGACCTGGATGAGGAGGAGTGGTCAGATAAGTAGAAGGAGAACCAGGAGAATAGAATCCTAAAAATCCATAAGAGAGTATCAAAAAAAGAGTGATCAAGTGTCAAAGACTAAAGAGAAGTCAAGAAGGATGAGAAACGAGAAAGGCCATTGGATCTGGCTTCCTTTGTCAGAGATCACTGGTAACTGTGGAAAGAGTAGTTTTAGTTGAATGATGAGGTCAGAAGTCAGACTGCAGAAAATTAAGAAGAGAGTAAGATGAAAGAAAGTGGAGGTACCTATTGTAGATGGTCTTCTGAGGGAATTTAGTCACAAAAGGCAGAAAAGACATAGGACAATTGTTACAGTGGGGACAGAAGAACAAGTGAGAGCAAACATATCTAGTAAAAAGCAGCAAGCTAGGCACTAAAGGATAATACACAAATAAATGGAAGGGTTCCTGCTTTCAAGAAACTTCAGGAAATGATATCTTTTTGGTTTCTTATCCTGAATAACTTTTCCAAGCCTCATATACATCAGTTAAATTAGAAGCAAAGCTCCAATTTCCTGACCCTACTCCAGTGTTACATCCATAAGAACATGTGACCTTCCTTTTAGCCTGTTTTGCTTTTTCTGGGAAGTCTTTTATCTTTCCTGTCAATAGTTCTTTCTTGAAGGAATTCAAAGAAATGGTACAAACAAAAATGAAAGGAAGAGAAAGGTTTCCAACAGGAAACCAGGTAAAGGGACAGAAGTAAGGTCCAACCAAATCATAATGTGGGGAGGCAACCAGACACAGCAGGCACTGGAGCCAGGAAGTAGATTCTAATTCAATCTCACACACTTTCTAGCTAAAAGACTCTGGGTTAGTGACTTGATTTCCCTGTGCTTTTCAGTTAACTCAAAGGGGTTGAACTTGACTGACTCTAATTCACTCTTTGAATTCTAAATCTAAGATCTTATGCTTATAATTAGTTCACAACTCATACCTGCTCCAAAAAAAAAGTACACTACCCATTTGCTACAGGAAGGCAATTTAAGTTAATGATCTTAATACTGACATAAAAGAATGTATTTATGTTAATACTTTAAGGATTAGGAGTTCCTTATCTCAGTGAATGACGCATAGGGACAGAGACAGAGATTACAGCACCTCCATGACTTTCATACATGGTCTTTGAGAATTCTTAAAGCCAAAAAACAACTTGGAGTCATCACCCTAGTGATGTCTGCGTGATGCATAAACAAAATATACCGTAAAAAGTAGCTGTTTTCTTGGAATACAGATATGTAAAGCTCTATAGAGAGGTAGAAAACGCCATAAACCTGGAATCGGAAGATGTAGGCTATGGGCTCTGACATTTACTAGCTGTTGTCATCTTTTGTAAAGGGGGCATAAATATATTGAACCTAGCTCAGCGGCTGAGGGGAGGTCCAGATGGGATAATATTATGTAAGAGAGCTTTGTCAGCTTTCAAACGCTCTCTCTCTCTCTGTACTGTTTACTATCAACTATCTAGCACAACATTCTATCCTCAATACCTTGTTTCCAAAAGTCCAGTTTTCCAAACTGGCTTCCAATACCTTGGCCCTTGCCCTACTGATGCCAACCAAAGCTGATTTCCCCATCTCCAATTCATAGTGGAAATTCCCGTCTCTTTGCCCACTGCCCCTGATCTCTGGCTGGGCTCTTCTCCTCCGCTGCCGCGACTGCTGCCTTTAGTTAAATAAAACAAAATAAAAATCCTAAGGCGCCAGGATCCCTGCCCTCCTGGGTGCCCCTGGCAGAGGCGCACCGCCTGGCCGCAGCGGGGCACGCACCTCCCCGCTGGCGCCCCATGTGCTTGCCCTCCTCCCACGGTCCCCGTCCCTTCCCCCGCCTCCCACCCCTGCAGTCAGCCAGCCATGTGGCGGGTAATCGGCCGGCCGCCTCCTTTCTCCCTCGCCCCCGGGGGGCACCCAGGGGTGGGCGGACGCCCCCGCCTCAGGGTTTACCTGTCACCCTCTGAGTTTTCACGCTAATGTACTGGCGCAGCTTCTTGGCCGCGCGATCCCGAATCAGCTTCTCGTTCGATGCCAGTCTCTGGGCGAACTGGATCTCGGCCGGCTGCATGGCAGGGGCCATGATGCCCCCGGAACATCCCCTTCCTTTCTCCCTCCCACACGGCCGCCGCTCCCCTCCGCCTCCTCAGCGCCGGCCGCCGCCGCCTCCTCCCGCAGCCACAATTGCGCAGAGGCCGCGGACTAGCCCCGAGCAGCGGCGGGCGGTGGAACCGAGCGTCACGTTCCAGGGAACGCGGGCTGATGACGTCATAAAGGGGTGGGGGCTGCGGCGCGGAGCCGGGGGCAGTCCGCCGGCAGAGCCTGGCCGCTGCGGGTCCGCGGGGTCCCCGGGCCGTCGGGGCCGAGGCTGCGTGGGCGCCCTTCGCGTATCCAGGCAACGACGTCCTAACACGCTGTGCCGCCCCGCCGGCCGCTCTCATTTCTCCCCTGGTCCTTCCTATGTTAATGCCCGAAGGGGACGTGCCACATCTTCGAGCTCTGCCTTGACTACTGAGTGTCAGTTTCACATCCTTCATACATGCATTAGGCTTTATTTTATGTTATAGTCATGTATTTATGTGTAATCTGCTATGAGAGGCAGCCGGTACCCTGGATAGCCCAGATTCGAGTCCTGCCTCCTGCCACACACACTGTGTGACCCTGGACAAGTCTATTAACTTCTCGGCGATTTAGGCAGCTAAAACTATAAATTCAGGGAATTTCTTAGACTGGTGAATCTGGTATATAGGGGACTGGTATATCCAGTCCCTATTCCCTTATTAGACTATTAGCTAACATAATTAAAAACCTTGGACCAAGAAAAAAACTGTAGTTCCCTTCCTTAATAGCAGAAGTGAGGGGCTTTGATTATGGAATATTGTATGTTCTTTCAGACTTGTTAGATTTGTTGACTGGTTTTGCTAAACGACTTTTGCAAAGAAAGAATTTTTATGCTTTGCAGCCAACCTATACCACCAACTGATTGAATTAGTGGAGATGTTCTAGCCCCCTGTGTTCAATTTTAATGGGAGTGGACCCTCATCTCTTATATACACACATAATACAGTAGAATTATAAGACTATAACACACGTGGGGTTGAAAAGCTATCAGTGCTTCCTGTAGTCTATAGTTTGCCAAACTGTTTTCTCAGTTTCTCATACATAGTATTGGAAATATTCCATTTCCTATCTTTGCCCTGTGCCTGGAATGCACTTCCTGCCTCACATCCATCTCATAGACTCCTTTACTTCAAGTCACAACATAAATAATACCTACATACTAGTACCTTTGTATTCATTCACTAGGTATTTATATAGGTACATGATGTTTCTCCCAATATAATGTAAACTCCTTTAAGTAGGGATTCTTGTGTTTTTTTTCATCCCCAGTAGATCAACTAGGATTTAAGAAGTACCAGCTAAGTGTCACAGTTGATAGAGTACCTGGTCTGGAGTCAGGAAAACTCATCTCACTGAGATCAAACCTGGTCTCAGATGTTCTCTAGCTATGTGACCCTGGGCAAGTCATTTTTCCCTGTTTGTCTCACTTTCCTCATCTGTAAAATGAGCGGGGGAAAGAAATTGTAAAGTACGTAAGTATTTTTGCCAAGAAAACCCCAAAAGGGGACATGAAAAGTCAGATACAACTGAAAAACAACTAAACAAATCCATCCTGACAGACTCCACATGGCTGTTCAGCTCATCCCTTCATCTCTAATCTCATTTTTTATGATGTGATAATAGGGGAGATGCTAAGATGAAATGGGCTATCCCCTTTTATAAAGCGTACTTGTCAGGTTTATCTTTTTCTTATAACAAAAGTCTTTTTTTAAAAATGGCTGGTGTCAAAATATTAGAAGACACCCTGCTTTCCAGCACTAAGACCCAGCTAAAATCATGAGTTTGCTATAACAACAATTCTTTGCATTCACCCTCTGGATGATCTCAGTCACAGCAAAACCCTAGAATTGGAACGTATGATTTCTCTATTTCCCAGGAGATCCTAGCCTGAGATTTGGGTCTATAGCCAACATGCTACAGCAGACCACATCTCCTGACACTGAACACTGAACCTATAACTGCTAAGTGAACTGAACCAGGTGCTGCACTCTTGTTTCTGCCATACTAACTCTGGTTCTGTACGCTGCTGAATGATCACAAGGTTCAATAACCCTTATGATTTGAGACAATCACAAGGTTCAGTGATTCTAATGACATGGAAACTGTTCCCACAAGACCCAAGTATGCCTGCATTGTCCCAAAAATGCCTGCACACATGGGCCAAGACCTAAGAATGATTTTGCTGAGTCCTAACTTTTTGTGGTTTTCATGCTGCCATAAGCCATAAGCCCTCCTTCTCAGGAGGATTTCCATTTGCAAGTATTTTCTTCAGTTTGAAATTAAACTTCTGTTTGATTCCTGATTCTCATGTCTCTGACCTGCTTGGTTCAGCTCTGACCACCCACAGGTTAAGAGACCTGCTCCAGTCTGGTTGACATTGGTGATTTGAATTCTGCACTGATATTCAGTGATCAGCCCGCCAATATGTTTTCTACATTGGTGTTATTTAACAAAATCCTTTTAATTCTTTTTTTTAAGGCAGCTAAAGACCACATGATGGGCATAAAGATGGGAATAAACACTATGGGCAAATGTGAGAGGCAAAGCACATTTTAAGGGCCTTGGTTCCTGCATTAGTATCAGTCCTGGGGCAGCTAGGTGGTACAGTGAATATAGCACCAGTGCAGGAGTCAGGAGGACCTGAGTTCAATTCTCACCTCAGACACTTGACACTCACTAGCTGTGTGACCTTGGGCAAGTCACTTAACCCCAACTGCCTCATCTTGGGTCATCTCCAGTCATCCTGATGAATATCTGGTCACTGGATTCAGATGGCTCTGGAGGAGAAGTGAGGCTGGTGACCTGCACAGCCCTCCCTCACTCAAAACAAAGTCAAATGCAAGTCATATCATCATTTCTCTGATGGCATGGTCTTCTTTGGCAATGAAGGATGAACTCGCACCAAGTATCAGTCCTAGTAGAAATGACAAACTGCTTACAGAATGGGTCCTTAACACAAACTGGGACTAACATAACAAAGTTGCAATAGGTGAATACAGAAATCCATTATAATAGTAGCTTTAGGGTTGTGAAGTCCTTTGGCAGCATCCAGGGTATTTAGGGGTCTGACAAGTGCTTCCTATATGTCTTTCAAACAGCTGAATATGATCAGGGCAGGCCTGTAGAAGCATTTCCTCAACTGTCTTCAGGTTCTGGGTCACTTGTGGAGATCCTGTAGGTAATGCTACTAAATGTAGGTACATATGTATCCTAGTCCTTAGGTTTCTAACAGTTCAATCTCATTGTTTTCTCAAAGTTTACTATCTCATTAAAATTGTTATTTTATTTTTCCTCAAAACTTTTACATTTTCACCCTATCCCTTTCTTTGAGGATACATACATTATCTTCATATCATCCTAAAAGAATGAAATACCTCAAGGCCCTAATGTTATACATGAATATATAACTATTAGCGAGAGGATGGCAAACCCAAGAACTCATTTATTTAGATGCTCAGAATATGCAATTGACCTCAAATTCACATTAAAGGTAGTAAGATCTTTCATACTTACCTCCTACTATAGTACCTCAGACATTTTAGTATTAATATGTAAATCAGTAGGTTTAATATTGCAACAAACTTTCACTATTCATCTCTCCTAATAGAAATTTGCTATGAAAGGAGAAAGGGAGGGACATGGTTATGATGTCAAGACTATCCCTTTAAAGGCACAGACCGATCTGACATAAACCATAGTAGGGAAAAAACATCCTTAGCACTATTTAATACCAAGCACAAGTCACATTTAACAGTCAGTTGCGCAGCCAAGTTCCACATTACTCAAAGGGTATCAAAGTCAGGCTCAATAGTAACCAGGTAGGAAAATTTCCTGTTCCGAAAGGAAATAGCACAATGGGAAACTGAGTCAAGAGGATCTTACCTTTGCCTGTGCAAAGTCTTCCTCTCAACTTTTCCCAGGGACAGATTTCCATCTGTAGCAGTTCTCAGGCTGTACTCCCTTTGGGCAGCATATGGCATTCCTCGTGAATGGCGGACTGTTGGCATAAAAACAGTTCAGACAATCATACCTGAAATCAAACTCAGAATAATATCTAACTACAGTCCCATGAGAGTTTGCCTCCAATAGCAAATTTAAACTAATCACGGCTTAGGGCTTACAGCATTGTCAGTTTTTCATATCGCAAGATTAGTTCACAATTAGCACATGTAGAAGGACTTCTCATTAAGCTTTCATTTATAATATAAGAATATTACATTTTGGAATTTCACCCATATGGTGAATACACAATAGCTGGCTCCAAATTGTAAAAAAATGCTGACTACGGTAAACATCCAGTTTTGTATTGCCTGTCAACCTCTGAGGCAAAAGGAAAACTTTGAATCTAAGGCCTCTTGTTACAAAGTTAGCCCAAAGATGTAACTTCAGTACTTGAGAATTTTACAATAAATGGTTAGTACAATTGATGAGGTCTTATGACTTTGCCCAAGTAGAAAGCCCCAAAGAACCTCACAGATAAAAACTTAAAGAAGTTCTTGCTACTTTTTCTCCCAACATTATCAATATTATCCATTTTAAAGCAAAATATATCCAATTAAATATTTAGTCTTTTCAACCATCTTGACCACATTCTTTTTATAGCTCAATTCATAATTAACCACATCTAGAAAAAAAATATTTTTCTAACAGTATTTCTGATACATTGGTTTCCCAAGTTTCACAATGTAAGAAAAAATTAGAAACTTAGTAACATATATAATATCATGTATTTAAAACATGAAACAAAACTTATTACCAGCCAGATGATATCAATTCAGTCAAACGTATTTCCAAAATTATCTTACATAGAAAATTATTCATCTTATCATTTTTGGCTTTCTACATTAATTACATTTAAAACCCAGTATAGAGTAATCCAGTATGTAGTAATTACATTCAACAAAAAATAAAAATAGTTAACCTTTATATAGTGCTTACTATGTGCCAGGCACTTTGTTAAGCACTCCACAATTATTACATCATTTGTTTCTCACAACAAGCCTGGGAAGTAGGTGCCATCATTATCCCATTGAACACATGAAGAAATTGAGGCAAACAGGTAAAGTGACTTTCTGAAGATCACATGGCTAATACATTTCTGAGATTTGAACTCAAGTTTTCTGATTCATGGAGTTTTCTCAACATGTCTCCTTATTGCCAAATATCCAACATATCTTGCATTAAGTTCTAATTTATCACAATTATACTAGTAGGAGAACACATCTCATTGTAAATGAGACCACATAATTTAATTTCAAGACAAAATTTCAGTGAAATCAAGTTTGGGTTTACAATCTCAAATGGTAATATTTGGAATCTCATTTTTCCCATGGGCCATTTATTGCTAGCACTTCAAATTACAGGGCCCCCTACTTTTAGTTAGTTTTGTTAAAGATTTAAAGTGATAGTCTTGAATTATCACCATCACCCCTTTTTAGGACACATGAAGATTTTCTGAAACATGGAAATTGCAAAGATACTTTCCCTCCCTTATGTAGTTATGAAATTATTAATGTATATCCCTTACATAAGGACTAAAATATATCTGTCCTTCAAGGACAGAATTTTGATATGTTAATCCCATATAATTCAATGCTGCAAATATATATCTATATTTTCTGTATCACAAAGAATAACCAAATAAAGTTTCTTACATCCTTCTTGACTAACTGAGATCAAGCTCCTTCCTCAAATCTCTCCAAAAAATTTCCAACTCTTAACTTTCAAATCTTCTACTCACACTGTCAGTGCAAACAGACTACAACTTTCTTAACTTTCTGCCCATTCCCTCTTATCCCTAGGTGCTTAAAATTTCTCTCTCTCTTTCTTTTATAACTTTCCAGAGAACTCAGATTAAAACCCTTCAAAATTGTACCTGTCTTGTTTCTTTTATATTCTGATCCAACATTTCTCTTACTTTCTTCTATTTGCTTAATTTCTCTAATCTTTATTTCCCAATTATATACCAGTCTATCTATAGAACTAATCTTCATTTAACTGAAGTTTTCCTTTACCATTAGCACAAGTTTTTATTACACAGTACCAATTAATTGCAACCTTTAGGGTTCTTAGAGGCTTACAATGTACGGTCTATTTCAATACCTTTTGGTGAGTTTTGCCTTTACTTTACATAAACAATTAAATTCTTTTATATCATTCACAGAAGAAAATATAGTGGTAACACAAAACATTCTTCCAAATTAAATTTTATTTACTTTTAAGTTGTACTCTGATTTAAACAAGTTTCTCCCTTTTTATGGTCTAGAAAAGAGTTAATAACAGGCAGTTCTTAAAATTTAAACTGCAAACCCATTTTTTTTTCTCACTTTGGAACTTTACTATCAAACTAGCTTCTCCCTTAGATCTTTCCTTTTGCGTTCTCTATCTCCCTGTGCCTCATTTCTCATAAACCTAGTCTTCATTTTCACTGTACCTTCCAGTCCCTCCATACCAAAGTCCCTTCTTTATTCATTGCCATTATTTACCCTATAGTAACCATTAAAACCTGGGTCCATCTCTTATTGCCATTCATGTCTAGGTTCCTTCTAGTTCTAGATCTGAACTACTCCAATCCTGAATTATTTATTCCCTATCTGCATCTTCTTTCTCTATTCCTAATCATTCAATGTTGAATGACTCTTAAGGAAATCACATTACCATGCTGAGTGGGCACACTCAAAATCGATGTTTTAATGACAACCGAGACCTCACAGACACAAGCCACAAGGTCATCCTCTTAATTTTGTCTCCTTGCCTTTCTACCATACTCCCCATAGTAGCTGCTCTTCTTTCCTTAAGTTTTCCAAACAATAAATCAGTCAACAAATCCTTGTATTGGGTGCTCAGTATCCTTTACCACATGGGTAGGTGTGGCGCCCTTTGACTGGCGGCATAGAAGGAACAAGCTTTGTTTTTAAAAATTGGTTGCACTGAGGCATTTCTCTCTTTCTAGCTACCATTCTCTCCTGAATGTTTCTTCCAGTTATATCAAGAGGATGAAGATCCTAGTGAACTCACAGGGCAGGAGCCATCAACTGAACAGGTGAGGGGGAAAGACTTCCTTTTTCTTCTCTTTTATCTAGGCTCTGAAAATGGGTCTTGGGGTCTTTTTTTCTGTTTTATATCATTTGTTTTTCTCAGTTTCAGGTACTGGCAGTGATCTCCAATGGACTCAGGAGTTCAATTCATGGTGACCTTGGAGCAGGATTCTAAGTAGAATGGTATGTTCTAGAGCATCTCAAAAATCAAAAGTCCTGGTTAGGTAATCTCTCCAGGGGTCTCTGCTAAAGTGAACAATTCGATTTTATCCCACATGTAACATGTTACCCTCACCCTCACTGCCTGAACACCTGGTAGATTACATTTACCCCTTCCATAAAGTTCTCCAGTACACTTAAGAGGAATTGGAATGTGTCTAGGTTCTCTGTAAAGGGCTCCAATCCCTACCAATGGTATTCTTAAAGAATAGAGAGTGAGTCCCTCACAACCCAATTCTATTTAACTACTGACAGTTGGATTAGCTTTTACAAATGAATATTTACTTTAAAATATATCAACAAATATACAGATAGTATCCCAACACATGGGACCTCTATAATTATTGATGATGATAATGATGATGATAATGACAATAACATTTATATAGCCCTTACAAAGTGCCAGACACTATGCTAAGCACTTTATAATTATTATCTCATTTGAGACCCTTAAGAGGTAGGTACTATTATTATTTCCATTTTATAGATAAGGAAACTGAGTAATTTGCCTAGGGTTACACAGCTGTCAAATTTGAACTCAGGTCTTCTTAACTCCAGGCCTGGTACTCAATCCACTGTGCCTCCTCTCTCTACCAAGTCAGTATCATGGAGGGAAAAAGATTAGGTTGACAGCTTAGCTCAGGTCCTATAAAGCATATTTCCAAATTTTACATTCCAAACCTTTTTTGGGCTTGAGTGCCAGGCATCCTGACTTGAGTGCCAGGCATCCTGACTTCCCTGCTGGACTGGCAGAAGGCTAAAATAATGGACTAAGGTGGGAGGGGAGGGATGAGACATCAGTGCCCAGCTTTGGGGCATCATGGAGTAGAGAAAATCCATGTGGAGTGTAGCCTGGAGAGAATGAGGCATGACTGCCTTGTGTGCCCTGCTTAAATGGAGATTCTGGGAAGAGCCAACCAAATCAGAGGATGAGCAGAGGCAGTGACGTACTGCTAATGTGTGAATTCTAGGGATGGAGTGAGCTTCCAGATGACTTCAGGCATGACAGAGGAATTATGGAGTATGATCTGAAGAGGAGTGAGAGTTGCAGTCAAACTGCCCTAAACATTGCTCGGCACAAAGAACATCCCATTTTCTGTCACTGTGCCTTTGAACAAGCTTTCTTCAGCTTGGTATGCACAGCCTTCTCACTCTTTCCTTTTTTTATTTTTTCTAAATTTTGTTTAATTGTTAAGCATTTATTTTTCTCCCTCCCTCTATCCTGAAAAAGAAAAACGAAACTTTTATAACAAATGTAGTCAATGAGCACAACAAATCCCCATAGTGATCATGTCCAAAAATGTGTCTCATTCTCTATGTCAAGAGATGGGTAACATTCTTCATCACTTGGTCCTCTGAAGTCATGGCTGACACTTAATTGACAAGACTTCCTAAGCCTTTCAAGATTGTTTGTCTTTATAATCCTAGGGTTTTCTGTAGCAATTTGAGGCAGGAAAGGAATTGTTTCTGAGTTTAGCTCTTCTGCCCTATAACAGTTCATTTCCTTTACTGGACATATCACTTTCAGTGCCCATATCTGGGCGAGAATCTTTGTACAACTGGTGAATGGTCTCTTTTCCTTAGTCAAACACAAACATGCTCATCATACAGAAGAGGAAGATTTTCAAATAGAATTTGAATCCAGGTCTTCTGACTCCAAGTGGAATTCTCCATCCACAGCACCTTACTGCTTTTACCTATCTTAGAGAAGTCTTCAGTGAAAGTCTATCGCTATTAATATAAGTTCTTTATGAAAATGGGATAGGAAAGAAGAGCCAGAGCCATGCTTCTCCTGAGTCACTTAAGTGATGCTTCATTTGGTGATCACTGGTGTTTGCTCTGGACAGGATTTATGTAACATGGCTGAATTTTGGCCATGCTTTTAGATGAAGTATAACTAAGGTTCATATCTGCTATTTTTCAGTTGTGTCAGATTCTTCCTGAATCCTTTTTGGATTTCCTTGGCAAAGATATTGGGATGGTTTGTCATTTCCTCCTCCAGCTCATTTTGCAGATGAAAAACCTGAGGCCAACAGGATTAAATGGTTTGGCCAGGATTCCACAACTAATAAGTGTCTGTGGTCAGATCTGAACTCTGTAAGATGGAAGTTAAGTCTGATTCCAGAACTTACACTCTATCTACTGCACCACCCAGCTGCTATTCAGATAATAGTAATAACTGACATATGAATAGCACTTTAAGGTGCTTTGCTTTCTTTATCTCATTTAGGCTGTATACAAGTTAGGCAACTGAAGCACAGAGAGGTTAAATGACTAGCCCAGAGGTGTGAAGTTTGGATTCAAAGAGTTGTACTTGAGGCTGCAGGTTCCCCACCCCTTGGCTAGGCAAAGGTGAAACATAGTTAAGTGTGGGTGGTACGGTTCAAAGGAAGGTCTCCTGACTTCAGTGCCACACTGCACTTTACTAAAGAGTAATTGTTTCTCTTTTACCTAGGAACCCTGAGAGTCTTCCCCTGCCAGTTTGATTTTTTTTTTTTTAATTAAAGAAACCTATTCGGTGAATGGGTGTATCTCACTCAAAGAGATAATATGGTAGGACCTTAGCCTGAAAGGGCCAGGTCTCCCATTGCGTCCTGGGCCATTTGCAGATGAACATCAAGGCCACTGGACCCAGATGGCTCAGGAGAAGAAGGTGAGGTTGGTGACCTTGCACAGCCCTCCCTCCCTCAAATCAAAGTCAACTGCCAGTCATGCCATCATCTTGAAGTCAAGATCCTCTCCGAAAACGAAGGACAAGCACAACTTCGGAAGCGTAGCCATCAGCAGCCGCACAGAGCAGCGCGACCAGAGGCAGCACCACGAGGTCTCCAAGAACAGCTCGCCTGATCTGCGGCAGCACCTGAGTCTCCGCCCCCTCCGCGACCGCAGCCCCTCCCCTCCCCAGCTCCTCCACTCATGTAAGGCGGAGCCTCACGTGACGCCGCCGCGCAGGCGCAAACACTAGAGGCTCTGGCGGCGATGGGGGACGCTGCGGGCGTTACGGCGGGCGGGGAGGATACCTACCGGGTCAGTGAGGAGGCCGGAGGCGGCTCCGCATCTTTCCCTTTCTTTCCCAGAGCCTTACAGCTGTTTATATTATTCCGTGCCCTAGAAGACGGGCTCCACATTTGAACTGCCGGAGAGCCCTGCGCTCGCGGCCCTCCCGCCGCCTTCCGGGCGTGTGTGTGTGTGTGTGGGGATGGGGTGGGTGCCAAGGTGGGGGAGGGGAGGCTAGGGAGCCTGGACCCGGCTTCCTCCCGGCCTAGCCCTGGTGGCCCCTTGGGAGAAGCCTTCCTCTTGTTTAGGGGTCCCCCCGCAAAACTGCCTTCTTCGTTTGAGGGGAGGGAGAAAGGGGCCAGGCCGGGCTGGCAGTAACCACTTCTGTCTTTGAAATGGGAGGTGGGCAAGGGTCGTTCTGGGCAGCCTCCTATTTGTATGCTTTTCGAACCCCGTTTTCATCTGACCTGCCGTTTCCGGGCGTGATGCAAGTAAAAGAAGGCAGCAAAGTTTACACCATCGCCTGGTGAAGCACACGGGTGGGAGTTGGAATCCGTCTACCCGGCATCCTGTGTTGATGTGGATACAAAGTTGCGTTAAAGGTTGGGCTGCCCTTTTCCCTGGCTTATCCTTTAAAGGCACCCTAACGTTGAGTTGCCCTTTCCCTGGCACCTTAAAGCCTCCCCTTATCTTAGAATACCATAAAATACCGTAAAACTTCCCCCTTGTCCTTGGAATTCCTTGTTTCCCCTCTTCCGTCCTGGGTCATAAGATTCCCTTGTCTCGCTTATCCTGTCTTTATAAAAACAAGCCCCTGCCCCTCTGTAATTGTTAGTCCTTCTTCCAGCTCAAAGCCGGCTGCTTTCACTGCAGTAAAGCTCCCAATGGCTACAGAAGATTATGCACTTAAATAAATTCTTTTTTTTTTTTTTTTGGAGACCCAGAATGGAGGCCAGTTTTGGGCCTGATTTCTTAGGGGGACAACCTAAGGCCATTCATGAGATTTTTGTACCAGAGAACACTTATACAGACTATGCATACATGCCATACTTCATGGAGTATTGTCATTTTTACAGTTGGGGGTGATAAGATGGGAAAAGTCATTTAAAAAATAGTTGTTGAACATCCAGAAAAGGAAGTGTTGATTACAGAGAGGGTTAGTTAACAGTCTATGGCAGACCAATTCCCTTTTTTGGTAGGATTACTGAACTGGGAGGGGAGGAGAATGCCATAGAGCTCATTTACGTAGATTTTTAACAAAGTTGATATAAAGTATTTAATACTACTGATGTGGAGGAGATATAGAGATGTACATTAGCTGATAGTACAACTGGATGGATTCAGAACTTGGGGGATAGCTGGAATTCATTTATCAGGAGGACTTTTGTGATGTGTTTTAAGAATCTGCCCTTAGCTTGGTCCTGTGACATTTTAATCAATGACTTGGACAATAATACAGTATTCTTGTCCATTTGCAGGTGGTATAAAGCTGGGACGGGTAGATAGCTAACACACAAGATAGTAGAGTCAGTATTCAAAAAAAAATCTCGACAGATTAGTAGAATAGTGTCTAATAGGATAAAATGCAATAGGGTTAAATTTACAGTTGTGTATTTGGGTACAAGAAATCAAGTTCACAAATACAAATTGGAAGAGGTATAGTTTTCAGTTTCAAAAAAAGTCTGGAGATTTTTATGGACTATTAAGTTTAATTTGAGTTAGCAGTAGTATATGGAAGCCCTCAGAGCCAGAAAGTGCTTGTGCTACATTAATAGAAACAGGCAAAAAGAGTAGATAATCTCACTAGACAGGTAGGTGGCAAAGTGAATACAGTGCCTGACTTGGAGTCAGGAAGACTCATCTTCTGGGGTTCAAATATAACTTTAGACACTAACTAGTCAGTGTGATCCTGGGCACGTCAATTAACCCTCTTTGCTTGTTTCCCTTTTATAAACTGAGCTGGAGAAGGAAATGGTAAACCACTCCAGTATCTTTGCCAGGAAAACCTCAAGTGAGATCATGAAGAGTCAGACATTACTCAGCAATAACAATAACAATCCCACCGTTGAGGAATAGTCTGTGTGATATGACAATCTGTCAAAAGAACTGAGGATATATAGATTAAAGGAGAGAAGACTCAAGGAGGACATGGTAGCTCTCCCTAAGTATTTGAAGTTATTACGTAGAAGAAGGATTAGATTTGTTCAGTTTTGTTCTGGAGGGCAGAGCCCCCAGGTGGTAGAAGTTACAAAGAAGCCCATTAAGATTTGATGTCAGCACTGTTTTTAAATGTGTGATGAGGTTGTGGATTTTCCTCCCTAGAAGGTCTTCTAGCATACTCTATATGACCTTTTGTCATGCATGTTTATAATGGGAATTCTTCTCAGGTATAGATTGGACCTGATGGTTACTGAGGTCTTTGCTCACCCTCAGGTTGTGTCAGTGTGATTCTTTGTCACCCAGTAGTTCACTAGTACTGCTTTCTGGGAAAAATGGCACATAGATAACGGAGTATGTGATACTGAGGTTAATTCTACTATAGATGAGTCATGAATATTGTATAATATGTGACGATGTGTTGTATAAATAGTATACATATATCTCGTGTAATTCACAGGGACTATTTTTTGACTAGGAAGATGATGTGATGGGGACATGGATTTTTACCAGTTCTTCAGAGGCAATTGAAAAGCTCTTCCATTCTATAGGCATACCTTGGAGATATTGTGGGTTTGATTTTGGACCACCACAATAAAGCAAATATTGCATTAAAGCAAGTCATGAAGTTTTTGGTTTCCTAGTGCATATAAAAGTTACATTTATACTACACTGTAGTCTATTAAGTGTTTTATGTCTACACTAACAATGTATATACTTTAATTAAGAATATTTTATTGCTAAAAAATGCTAACACATCTCTAGGGTAGTACTAAAGCCTATAAAGTAAGGTAGAAAGTGCCAGAGTTTGCTGTGGCAGAGCCTTTGAAAACCCAGTGTTTCTTCCATGGAACTTTTTTTTTAACTAATTAATTTTATTTATTTTCAGTGTTCTACAATCACTACCACATAACTAAGATTACTATTTTTCCCTTCCTACCCTCTACCTGCCTGAGACGGCATATAATTTTGTACAGGTTCTAACCTGTATTCCTATGAAATACATTTTCACTATAGTCATGCTCTCATGAAGAATTAAAATGAGTGGGAGAAGTCATCTAACAAACTAAAATGCAAAACACATACACACAGACGTGCATGCACTTGCGTGCTCACACACACACACACGTACCTGCTATATTTTGCGATTGAATTCCATAGTTCTTTCTCTGGATGTGGAAGGCATTTTGCCTTAGAAGACCATTGGGAATTTTTTTTAAGTCGTTGAATTGCAATGAAGTTCTAAGTGTACCAGAAAAACTCTTGCACACTGTGGTCATCGCTGTGCACAAAGTTCTCCTGGTTCTGTTCCTTTCACTCAGCATCAGATCATATAAATCTTTCCAGGCCTCTCTGAAGTCTTCCTGTTCTTCATTTCTTATAACACAATAGTGTTCCATTACATTCATATACCATAATTTATTCAGCCATTCCCTAATTGACGGGCATCCCCTTGATTTTCAGTTCTGGGCCACCACAAAGAGAGCTGCTATTAATATTTTTGTACTTGTGGGACCCTTTCCCATTTTTATGATCTCTTGGGATACAGTCCTAGAAGTGCCATTACTGGGTCAAAGGGTATGCACATTTTTGTAGCCCTTTGGGTATAGCCATAGAACTTTTTAATCTGATTTTCAGGATGTAGAGATCTTGTTTGCATTTTTCAGTTTTCTTTAATTTAATTTTCATTTTATTGGCTTTTATTGGAAAAGAATTGAAATTTTGTGAATTAAGCTGAGACTTTTTTAAAGTAATTTATTTCTTTTCAGTTTTCAACAATCACTTCCATATGTTTTAAATTTTCTTCCTCTTCATCCCCCTTCCCTCCCCAAGACAGTATGCAATCTTATATGAGTTCTACACATACATTCTTATTAAACACATTTTCACATTAGTCATGTTGCATGGAAGAATTAAAACAAATGGGAGAAACTATGAGAAAACCCAAAATAAAACAGAACATAACAAAAGAGAAAATAGTCTGCTTCATTCTGTGTTCTGAATCCATAGTTCTTTCTGTAGATGTGGATGGCATTTTGCATTGAGTCCTTTGGAAATGTTTTAGGTCCTTGCATTGCTGTGAAGAGCTAAATCTATCAGAAACAGTCCTCACACACTGTGGCTATTTTTGTGTATAATGTTCTCCTGCTTCTGCTTATTTCACTTGGCATCAGTTCATATAAGTCTTTCCATGTTTTTCTGAACTCTACCTGATCGTCATTTCTTATAGCATAATGGTATTTCATTACATTCATATACCACAACTTGTTTAGCCATTCTCCAGGTGATGGGCATCTCCTCAATTTCTGATTCTTGGCCACCACAAAAAGAGCTACTATAAAGATTTTTGTACATGTAGGTTCTTTTCCCATTTTTATGATCTCTTTGGGATACAACCCTAGAAGCAGTATTGCTGGGTCAAAGGGTATGCACATTTTTGTAGGCCTTTGGCTATAGTTCCAAATTGCTCTCCAGAATGGATGAATCAGTTCACAACTCCACCAACAATGCATTAGTATTCCAATTTTCCCACATCTTCTCTTGATTTTTCTTTTTAAGTTGTACCAAAATAGCTATGGTAGAATGAGATACAAACAGTATAATTAGAAATCTTATCCCTGAGGAACAGAATAAAAAAATTCATCTTTAGAAAATTTAATTAAGTATCCTTCATATTCAAAAACTATTAAAGGAAAACACAGGTAGAACGTAGAACAATTAATACACATTTTTATTCTAAGTAAATATCAAGTTTTAGGTAGCAGCTTGTGTACCCCATGTCTTCTTCCTTCCCAGCCCAATACCAGGAGTGGGGACCTATGGCCTCGAGGCTGCATATGGCCCTCTAGTTCCTCAAGTGTGGCCCTTTGAATCCAAACTTCACAGAACAAATTCTCTTAATAAAAGGATTTGTTCTGTAAAACTTGTACTCATTCAAAAGGCTGCACCCAAGGCTGCATGTGGCCTGGAGGCCATAGGTTGCTCATTCCTGGATCCTCATTGAAAAAACTAAAAGTCAACAAATGACTTTGAAATAAATAATATTAGGTGTTATCTTTTTCTGTATTTGGAAACCAGGTGAAAATTGTTACTCAAATCTAAGTACAGCATCTAGGTGGTGCAGTGGATAGAGTATTGGACCTAGAGGGAGAAAGACTCATCTTCCTAAGTTCAAATCTAACCTCTGACACTTCCTAGCCGTGTGAGCCTTGCCAAATCAGTTAACCCTGTTTGCCTAAGATTCCTCATCTGTAAAATGATCAGGAGAAGGAAGTGGCAAACCACTTCACTATCTTTGTCAGGAAAATCCCAAATGAGGCTCTGAAGAGTCAGACATGATTGAAAATAATTGAACGATAACAACAATATCTAAGTGAGAAAAATACTTACAAGGTGGCCTGAATACTTTAAAAACATGTTTATAATTAGTTTGTTTCATGTGTAATTTGATTAGTCTGATTTTGTTACAGTTATGTAACCTGTATTGATGAAAAAAGTCTAATATACTGTCTGTAAAATAATATTACATTATTTAAGGATACATACAAATATTTATTTTAGTCTCTTTTATAAGCCTTCATCTTTGTCTTTTTTCTATACTGTTTCTGTATTGAGCAAAAGGAAATGTCTGAATTGTGAGCAGTGCTTGTAAAGTAGACTTAGTGGCCAAATGATATTATGGAGGCAAGTGCTATAATTTCTGTGTGTGCTGGGATATTTACTAAATCTTTTAGCTGCTTCATAGATGTTTCTGTTAACTTTGCTTGTTGCTATCATTTTTCCTGAACTGACCAATTACATTGTCCTTTGGTTAGTATCCTTAATCTTTTCTATTCGAATAAAGGCTGTATTTATTTGGATTTACTTGAAGGAATTTAGAGAACAGTTGTTCATAGTTAGCTCGATAAGTAGACTAGTCTCACACCATAAAGATTTCTGAGGTCATTGAATGCTAACTGAAATCTCAATAGTCTTAGAGCTAACAAGCACTTCACATTGTATGACATCTAAGAGAAATTGCTTCATAGCTCCCTTGCTTATGTTTTAACACTATCAAAACCTCAGTGTCATCTTTGACTCCTCATTTTTTTCCATCCCATAAATCAAAATCAGTTGCAGTTTCTGTCTCCCTGATGTCTCCTAATTCACACAGCTACCACCTTATTTCAAATCCTCATCAGTTTTTACCCTACTCTTGCAATGATAACTAATTGGTTTTTTTCAAGTCTCTCACAACTTCAGTACATATGGACTCACAGCTACACATGGCTTTTCTTTAAGCATGGATTTGAACATGTAATTCCCTTTTTCAGTCAACTCCCATGGCTTCTTATTGCCTCTAGAATAAAATACAAACTTAGAAAAGCTTCTAAAACCTGAAACAACTCATCCCCAAATGATCTTTCCACCCTCATTGTTCTTTGATTCAGAAAATTATCTGTGTAGAGTTCATTATTGAACCCATGGGAACTGATGAAGTCACCAAGTGATATAGCATAGAAAGACGAGAAGAAAGCAACATGATCTGGAGGACAGTTAAGCAATGCAATCTGAGGAGTGGTCAGGCAGATAGGGGAAAGTATCCATGAAAAGGAGTTTGACAGAGTCGAAGGAGAAGTCAAGAAAGATGAGGACAGAAAAAGACAATAGATTTGGTAACTGAGTGATCATATTTTTGGAGAGAAGAATTTCAGTTGAATTATGAGATGAGCCAGATTGTAGAATATTAGAAAAGAGAGAAAGGAGAAACTTTTTACTATAGATTTCTTTCTCATAAAAGGAAGGAGAGACATAGGTCAATATCTAGTGGGAATCGAGGGATCCACTGTATTTTTAAAGATAGGGATGCTTATAGGAATAAGAGAATGAGTGAGTTGATAAAGAGAGATTGAAGATTTTGAAGAGAAGAAAGCCAAACTACCAGTGTCAAAAATGAAAAAAAAGATAAATTCACAGCTAATGAAGAAGAAATAAATTATGATTATTTTTGCCCAACTATATGCCAGTAGAACTGACAGTGTGAATGTTTACAAAAATATAAATTACCCAAATTAAGAGGAACAAGAAAGAAAATATTTAAATAACATGATCTTAGAAAAAGAAATCGAACAAGCCATAAGTGAACTCCTAAAAGGAGGAAAAGCAGAAATAAATGGATTTGGGGTTAATTCTACCAAACTTTTAAAGAACAACTCCAATACTATATAAAGGTAAAGAAAAAAAAAGATAAAGAGGGACCCTATCAAATGCCTTCTATGGTATTAACAACACCCTTCTATGGGTCTTGATACCCAAACTAAGGAATGTCAAAAACAGAAAGCTACAAGTTTTCCTTATGAATTTTGATAACAAAAATTTTAAAATAAGATATTGGTAAGTAAATTACAGTGATATTTCATAAAGATCATTCACTGTAACCAGGATGGTTTATATACCAGGCATGCAAGACAGGGTCTATATTGCGATTACATTAGGATTTATATTGGAATTATGTAAAACTGACCACATTAACAACAAAAATAAAAATCATATAGTCATTTCAATTGGTACAGAAAAAATTTCTGACAAAATATAGCACCCATTCCTGTTGAAACCACTAGGAAGAATAGGAATAAATGGAACTTTGAAAAAAAATGGTAGGTAGTAACTATTTAAAATCAAGAGCCACCATTCTTTGTAATGGGAACAAGCTAGAAGCCTTTTCAATAAAAGCAGGAGTAAGGCAGTGATATCCATCATCACCATTACTATTTAATGTTATACTAGAAATGCTAGCTATAGTAGTAAGACAAGAAAGACATTAAAGGAATAGTAAGAAACAAAACGTTAATAGAAGTAAAACTTAGAAGAAGAAATAAAACTCACTTTTTGCAGGTGATATGATGGTTTACTTAGAGACTCTAGAGAGTCAACTAAAAAAAACTTCAGCAAAGTTGCAGAATATAAAATGACACAAATAATTTGCATTTCTGCATATTACTAGCAAAATCAAACAGGAAGAGTTAGAGAAATTCCATTTATAATCACTATAGATGGTATAAAATAATTGAGAGTCTACCTGCTAAGACATACACAGTAAGTTTGTATTACCAAAGCAATTATATAATTATAAAACACTCTTTACTCAGATAAAGGCAGACCTAAATACTTGGAGAAATATTGCTCATAGGTAGACTGAGCCAATGTAACAAAAATGACAATATTACCTAAATTATTTCAGTGTCATACTAATCATACTCCCAAAGGACTACTTGAAAGAGCTAAAAAAAAAAAATCATCTGCTGTGGAGCACTTAGAGCTGGGTCAGGCACCAAAGATGCTAAAGTCATCCACATTCTGGGCCATCCTCAGTTGTCTTGACTTTTGTCCTGCCACTGGACTCTGGAAGAGAGAGTAAGACTGATGACTTTGTGCTTCACTTAAATCCAATTTACATGCAAGTCAAGACATCACCCTCTGATGTCATTGGTCCCCTTCAAAATGAAGGATAAACTATAAATTAGATACATGTTATATTGAAGCAAATGAGCACAGTAACCTAGTGTTTGATAAACCCAAAGACTCCAACTATTGAACTAACTATTGGATAAGAAAAAACAAACTGTTGTAAAAACTGGAAAACAGTCTAACAAGCTAGATACAGTTAAACATTTCACAATATGTACCAAGATGAGCTCCAAATATATACATGATTTAGACATAAAGGATGGCATCATAACCTAATTAGAGGAACATGGAAGGATTTATCTATTAGATGTGTGGATAGGGAAAGAATTCTTGACCAAATAAGAAATAGCTTCATGGGAAGTAAAGTGGACAATTTTAATTACCTAAAATTAAAATGTTTTTGTATAAACAAAACCAAATTAATTTAGTTACAATTAGAGTAGAAGTAGGAAATAGTGTTCGGGGGGGATGTTTGCAGCAAGTTTCTAGAGAAAGGTCTCATTTCTAAGATATATATATATATATATATATATACATATATGTATATATACATATATGTATATATATATGGAACTGATTCAAATTAATAAGAGTAAGAGACATTCCCCAATTGATAAATGATCAAAGGATATGAATAGACAGTTTTCAGAGGAAGAAATCCAACCAAATGAAAAATGCTTTAAGTTACTACCAATTAGAGAAATAATTGGGCACCGTGGGTAGAGTGCTGAGCCTAAAGTCAGGAATACTCTTCATGAGTTCAAATCTTGTCTCAGACACTGGTTGTATGACCCTGGTAAGTCACTTAACTCTGTTTGTCCTACTTCCCTCATCTGTGAAATGATCTGGAAAAGAAAACGGTAAACCGTTCTAGTATCTGTCAAGAAGATCCTAAATGGTATCACGAAGAGTCACACAACAGGCAGGGATATGACTCGGCAAGAAGGGCTGCTTCTTCAGTGGAAATCAATGTGAAGGAGAAGGTATTTGAGTGATTTGAGATGGGGAAAAAGATACAAAGGAGTGTTCTTAGTAAATAACCCTCAGCTTTTTTCAGTCAAGTATGAGGTGAAATCCTCTGCAGAAACTATGGGAAGAAAGGGTGTTGTGGAAGCCTTAGGGATAAACTATATAGCTTCTGTATAGAGTAAGATAGTGAGTAGATCAGAAAGGAGTAGAATGATTGCATCGCTGTAGTGAGTGCTTAGTAGAGATGAGATAGCAAATTTATAGTGGACTGAATCAATACATTTTCATGTTTTCTCTAACTCTTTTCAGCAGTACAATAATAGTAGTAAAGGAGCAATACAAAGTTGGTGGGATATCATCAGTGATAAAACAAGGGGTCAAGAAATTCAAGAGTAAAGGACAGTATAAAATTAATCTGGTTCATGATGGGTCAAGATATAGGAGGGAGAAGAGTACATAATTTGTTGGGATGATGGCCTAGGAAAAGAACTGAGGAGAGGAAGGAATTAAGGATATAGAATTACAAACAGTGGTAGGGGTTGTAAGACACAGGAAAAGATGCAACAGCAAAAGATATTTGGATTGATGAATTTTGGAATTTATATACAGAGAAGTAGAAGTCAGGGTTAATGCTCTGACCTTCCCCATGTGGAGCTGAGGTAGAGTGGCAGTTAGGTCATGGCATCTAAGTAAATTTAGGAACTAATTATATTTGAGCGATCATTGGTATGTATGTTGAATTCCCCTGGTATGAGAGTAGAACTTGTGAAGGGAAAGATTGTGAAGTGGGCACTGAATTCATTGAGAAAGGAAGAATATCCTAGGAGTTGATAGATAATAGACAAAATGATCTAGAATGGATGATGAATTAGGATAGTGAAGACCTCAAAGGAAAACAGATTGCTGAGTGATGGTGGTGGAAGGAAAGTCTGGAAGTGACAATGAAGAATAAGGAGTATTCTGACTCCTTCACTGGACTACTGAGGCAACCAGGGAATTGGTCATCTGTGACCATATACTGAGTCATATATACCCAGAAATGGGGATTATTTTAAGCTAAGTGGTTCAATGAATAGAGTCCAGGTCTGGAAATAGGAAGACTCATCTTTTTGAGTTCAAATCTGGCTTCAGACACTTACTAAACTATGTTCATCTGTAAAATGAGCTGAAGAAGGAAATAGCAAACTAAGAAACTTTGCCAAGAAAACCCCAAAAGGGGTCACCAAGAGTTGGATATGACTGAAAAACAGCAACAGCGAAAAGAAACTATAATTAAAACAGCTCAGGTACCATATCGCCCATCAGACTGGCTAAATTGACAAAAAAGGAAAATGATAAATGCTGTACTGTTTATGGAGGATAAATGTACTCTTTTATTCAGTGACACTGGCCTTCTGGGTGTTCCACAAACAAGACACTCCATTTCTTTCTTGAATGACATCTTCAACATTCTGTCTCTCAGCTCTAGGCATTTTCTCTTTCTGTCCCCCATTTCTGATCACTCTCTCTGTGATGAGCTAACCCTAAATGCTCTCCCTCCTCTGTTCTGACTACTGCCCTCACTGGCATCCTTTGAGTGCCAAAAAAAAATACCATCCTTTACTGGAAGCCTTCCCCAATCTTTACTCTGTTGTTTCTTATTTATTTCCATGTTATATCTCCCCCATTAGATTGTAGGTTCTTTGAGGGCATGTATTATTACCTTTTGCCTCTTTTTTTTTATCTCCAGTTCTTAGTACGTAGTGCTTGACACATAGTAGGCACTTATGTTTATTGATTGATTGAATGACTGAACAAGTTATGGTATTTAAATGTTATGGAATACTACTGTTTTGTGAGAAATGATAAAGGAGATAATTTTAGAAAAACCTGAGAAGACTTTTATGAACTGATGCAAAGGCAGGTGAGCAGAACCAGGAGAATAATTTGTACAATAATAACAATTTTGTAAAGACAAACAACTTTGAAAAACTTAGGAACTCTTATCAACACAATGATGAGTCCACAAGATTCATGATGAAGCATACCCTCCATCTCCAGATAGAGAAGTGATGGACTCAGAATGGAGATTGAATTATCTCTGTCTTTGTTTCTTCCTTTGTTGTTGCAGTTCGCTTTCTTCATTCATAATTTTCCCGCTTAATTTAGGAAGAAATATATTAAATTTAAGAAGGTTATATGTATTTTATCCCCAGTTCATGCAGCTATCAAGATGTTTACTATATACTCAGTTATCTTTATGTGTGTTTTTTACCTCCTATATTAAGCTGTTTTTTCCTCTAATTTCTCTTATTTAATTTATGGTATACTTTTAGCTATTATTTCAACTCTTCTAGAAATTTTAATAAAACTTGTTAAACTATAAGTTTATCTGAAGCTCTTCATAGTTTCTGGGAGTTCCTTTCTTTCTCTTGACATATCCTGAATGTCACTGGATCTATAAAATATCTTAGCCATAGTCATCTTATGTTTTTATATCCAGCTTTACTTCCCTGACTTTTTGTCAGTTCTTGGCTCTGATTGCTCTAATATGCTTTGAAGGGATGATGGGCCCTTGTTTCCTTTACATTGTTATTATCTCATTTTTGGTTATTGGATCTTCTGCTGGATTTGCTGTGCACAAAAGATCGCAGCTTCTAAGGTCACTCACAGCCTCATGGTACAGAGTGCTGAGCTCCTTTAGGCTTTCAGTGATAGCTTAGATAAGTGCATGTAAACTTGAAGAGCCACCAGGATGAGCAGATTAATCAATCAGTCACCTTCTTGGTAAAAGATTTGTGGCTCTGCTGTCTCCCATCTCTGTTTCTGAACCCAGAGCTCCAAGAGTGTTTAACAACTCAGAGCTTCCCTCACAGGAGTACTTAGGTATTTTGATCCTGGAATCTGGATTGTCCTTGCCCTGCTTGGGGCTTTCCAAGATCTTGTGGTCCTTTCATCTAGGGACTCCCAGTTGAGATATTCTGAGACTGTGAGAGTTGGGAGGTCTCCCAGTGATATGTTTGCCTCCTCCCTCCTATCTGTGCTCCCTATTTTTGTACCTGCAGACGCCTGAATGTCCACTTATACTACTATAGGCTGGATGAATGTATTTACTGTAGTTTCTTAATCATTATTCAGTTTGATTTTTTATTTTATCTTTTCTTGAGTATATGTATGGGACTAGGACTGTTCTGCTCTTATTCTTTCTGACACCTTGATCAACAATTCCTTACTTTATTTTTTAATAGGTAGATCCTAAAGAAGAATTTGTTCAAGTCAGAAAGAAAGACCTAGAGCGGTTGACAACAGAAGTGATGCAGTTACGAGACTTTTTACCCAAGATACTCAATGGGGAGATGTTGGAAAGCTTACAGAGATTGGATGCTGTAGAAACAAGTAAGTCTCATCTTACAGAAGTGGTAGTAACAAATCAATAAATAAATTGTGTGAAAATGATCATGAAGAAATTTGTGATTTATTACCAAGCCTGACACCCTAGAAATCTGTTATGTTCCATTTTCCACTTCCAATTTATTATGTAATCTTATGTTTTTGAGTTTTTTGTTTTTGTTTCTTTACATTTTTTTATTAAAAAGCGAATCTTAAATATACATTAAGAAAAGAAACTTTATAAACTTAAATGTTGAAACCTACATACAGATAGAGGTTTTGACCTAGATGAGGATACAGCAAGAGGTCTGACAGGTAAGAAGAAAGGAGAGAGTGATGTCCTGAAAATCCAGAGAGAAGAGTATTAAGGAAGAGAGAGTGATCAATAGTATCAAAGGCTGCAGAGAAGTCAAGAAGAATGATGGTAGAGAAAAAGCCATTGAATGTGACTTTGGAAATCATTTGTAATTTTGGAGAAAGTGGTTTCAGTGGAATGATGTCAAAAGTTGAATTATAAGGACTTAAGAAAAGAGTAAAAGGGAGAGGAAAGTGGAGGCACTTATTATGTAGATGACCTTTTTGAGGAGTTGAGTTGCAAAAGGGCAGAAGAGAAATAGGATGATAGTTAGCAGGGATGGAAGGGTCAAGTGAGTTTTTTTGAAGATGAGGGAGACCTGGGCATTTTTGTAGGCTGTAAGGAGGTAATCTACTTCCCTTCTCTAGAGAGAAATTGAAGGTAAATGTGGGAATGACAGAGGGGGTAATTTTTTTAAAAAAAATACATTTCATTAAACATTTCCCAGTTACACTTAAACAGTTTTTTAACATTCATTTTTTTTTAATTTTGGGTTCCAAATTCTCTCTTTCCCTCCAGGGAAGGCAAGCCATAGGGTATCAGTTATACATGTGAGTCATGCAAAACATATTTCCATATTGTTGTTACTGTGTTCATTCTTTGTTGCTGAAGAAGACCATGCCATCTGATAAATGATGACATGACTTGCACTTGACTTTGTTTTGAGGAAGGGAATGCTGTACAAGGTTCCCAGCCTCACTTCTCCTCTGGAGTCATCTGAATCCAGCGACCAGATATTCATCAGGATGACTGGAGATGGCCCAGGATTCAGTGGGAAACCTTGGCCCCTTTAGGTACTCACTTAGGGTGAGGTAATGTCCATTCAATGCATAGACCTGTTTAAGAAGTAGTCAGGGGATGACCCCTTTAATGAGACAAAGAAAAATACCTACATCAGGCTGACAGGGAAACAGCAACAGTTACTACTGATATTCACTCTTAAGCCTGGAGGATCCAAAAAAAAACTCTTATGTTGCAAAAGGAAACACTCCCCCCACAAGAAAAATAAAGAAAATGAAAAAAAATATGCTTCAGTCTGTACTCAGACTCCATCAGTTCTCTCCCTGGAAGTGGATAACATTTTTCATCATGGGTACTTTGAAATTGTCTTGGATCATTGTCTTGATCAAAGTAGCTTTTACAGTTGATCAGTATTATAATATTGCTGTTACTGTGTACAGTGTTCTTCTGGTTCTGCTCACTTCATTTCATTCTTATAGGTCTTCCCAGGTTTTTCTGTAACTATGCTGCTTATCACTTTTTACAGCACAATAGTTTTCCAACACAATCATAGACCACAATCTGTTGAAGAGGATATGTTGGGATGGGATCACTTGTACAGGTGGTAGGCCATAGTAAGGAATAAAGCTGTCTCTTTGTGTATGACAGGGGTGAAGGAGAAAATAGTGGTATCTGAGTGATAGGAGACGAGGAAAAAGAAGCTCACAGTGAATGGCCCCAATTTTTTTTCAGCAAAATATGAGGTTCTTAGCTGAGAAGGGAAAAAGGGTAGTCATGGGAGGTTTATAGAAAGGTGAAAAACTTTAAAAGAGCTGCTATGATACATGTGATAGGGAGTTGATAGGGCAGGTGTAGAAGGATTTCCTAGTGGCAGTGAAGGCCTGGTTGAGGTTGTGTAACAAATTTGTAGTGGACCCTGTTGGAACTATTGCTTGATGTTCTCCATCTACATGCAGCAGCACACATGTAGGGATAAAGGCAGTAGATGGTTGGAGTGACCTAAGGTTGAGTGAGGCTTAGCAGAGTACTTTTGGTGATATGATAAGGAGGCCAGGCACTCAAGAGAAAAAGACAGCATAGAGTTGAATTGGTTCATCAAGGGGTCAAAGGAGGAGACAGTAGCTAGAGCAGGGGAGATGACCTGGAAGACAAGACAGAGGGATTGGAGATGGTGGTATGGACCAAGAGTAGGGTTTGGTAAGGGAAAGCAGAGAAAGAGGTTGAAGGCCAATAGATTTCAAGGGATTTCAGAATTCTTCAAAATGGAAGTGGTACATTTGTGGGTGATGTCAAGTTCAAGGGTATGACCCTCTTGGGGTATAGCTGAATTATGGTAGAAAAGTAGGCCATGGGAAGTGAGTAGTTTTGAGGAACTGAGTAGTTAGGTTGTTTGAGAGAGTAATTCTGTATGTTGAAGTTCCCTAGTATGAGGGCAGGAATTGGAGAGGAGAGAAAAATTGTAAGCCATGTACCACTCATGGAGGATGGAAGGGGTCTGCAGATGGCAACTACTAGGATTTTGATTGAATAGGAAATAGGAATAGCATGAACCTCAAAGCAGGAAAGGTAACAGAGTAACAGAGATGGGGGAAACCTGAAAGTGGCAATAGGGAGCAAGGAATATTTCAACTTCCTTGTGTCAACCAAGGATGATGAATGAAGATGAAGCCAGTACTGGAACAGGGACACTCTGTCATTAGTGAGAAGTCAGATTTTAGGGATGGACAGAAGATGGAAGGAGTGGGAGAGGAAAAGATTTAGAACAAAGAGGAGTTTGTTGCCTACGGAACAAATATTCCAGAGGCCTTGGTGCAATGAGTGGGTGGTAGGCTAGATTTTGAGGTGGGAGGGTTGAAGGGATTGGAAATAATTAATTGAGATGTGGGAAGATGAGGAATGGAGTTTGAATGATGACCTAAGGGATTCAGAATGACTAGGATGTGTAGAGTGTGACCTTATGTAATAATATTCATAATTGAATGGAAAGTGCGACTCCTCTTCCCGGAGGAGGCTGGAGATCAGGCAGGAGACAAGTGCAAGATGAGATGAAAGGCATATGGTCAGATGGGAGGCCCTGTTTCATTACTCTTCTTCCCTTTGAAGGCTGGATGTTAGGCAGGAAGGGGAGCAGTAAGAGATAGAAGTCAGATTTGCTCCCCACTGACTTTCCTCTTTCCTGAAAGGATGGGTGCTGAAGGAAATGGAATACTTGAACTTAAAGGGAAGGTTGTTTCTCTCTGCCCCAGAAGTTCTCCACAACCCCGCTGGGAGATCAGACTGGCTTTAGGAGGTAGAAGTTATCTCATACTGACACAGATAGAAGTTGTTTCACTAACCTCTAGTATCCTTCCCTCAGGGGCAGACAGCAGGAGATGGACATCTCCTTCAGAAGTTCTCATTCATCTTCTCATATGAGGCTGTAGAACAGCTGGTCTCAGCAAGAAGTGGAAATCTCCTGGTACAGGGTCTGCTTGGGGCATATGGAAGTTGTCTGGCTTCTTGTTTCCTTTTCTCTGAGGATTTGCCTAGCACAAGTTTAAAGCCTCAATCGTGGAAGGTCTTGATCTTTTTCAGAGAGAAAGAAAAAAAAAATCCTCAAGCACATTGGGTGGAACCTTCTGTAGCAAATTCTGAGAAAACATAAACAGACATCACACAGATTGGACTGTCATGAGGTAGTGGGATATACTGTATAAGAAGGCTGGACAGGTTGGGAAGGGGGAGGTTAGGTTGTTAAAGACTTTGAATGTCAAACAGAGGTGGTATGTCCTAACTTTTTTCAGTCTGTGACATAACTGTATGTAAGAATTTAACTACTAGGGCATTTCTCTTGTATTCTCCGTAAGCAATCTCCTAGTTCAGTTATATGTTCTTTTTACATCTCCAGGTGCTAATTCATTATATGAACCAATTTAGAACCATTGGCCAATAGTAAGTCTTAATTCTCCAGTCAATGTTTTGGTTTGTTTTGTTAAGTTGAGCTTTTTTGCAAGCAAGGGTTCTATTTTATGTGTGGGGCTTGTGATTGGGAAGTAATAGCAATATAAAAAAGCATCAGTAAAGCATTTTAGAAGTCTCAGTTCCTCCTTAGATATTTTTCTGTTCATATGAAAAGATTTTTAGTAGTCTATTCTTAGGATTATCATAAAATAACACTTATAAAGTCCTTTGTGCTCCCTTAGTTACTTTCACAGACCTCTAATCTCCTCAATATCAGTACATTATTAGTAGACATTGTAGCTCATCCACATCCCATCATATACAGTTCTTCTCCATGTTTTCTTTCATAGCTTCTTAGGAAGATTTACCTGATATATATGGAGGTATATTTTGTGGGTACCAGCGTGATACTCACTTTGACCACATTTTGTCTGTTCTCTTAGCCACATCTTTCATTTGTCATAATATATTTTCTTATGCTACTTTTAGTGAATAATAGATCATATTTGGAAACATGCTACAGTAGTCTTCTTATGTCTACCATGAATCTTTCCATTGTCCTGTGCAACTTTTGTTTTCATATTGACTATATAATATTATATTCTCATATTCATTATGTAATATTATATTCTCATAAATTATATAGCATTGTGAGGAGAATATTTAAGTTGAAAAGATGGACTTTGGGGGTGGGCTCACCTTGAGGTTGTTGAAAGCAACCACATGATTTCCCTAACTTATTAACTAACTATCCTATTTTATGTCATAGGCTGTACAATATATAGTCTTCTTCAATTTAGTTTTCCCTGTAGGAATTTTTAGGAATTCTCTTTTGCTATAATTTTGAGGAAGTCCTGTAATATTTTGAGGCTTAATATAATCCAGTAAAAACAAGATTCTATGCACAAATCTGTTCCCCTTAATCTAGCCTAGCCCTCCATTGTCTATTACCTCCAATTGCCTCCACTTGCTTCCCCTCTTGATCTCATCAAAATTCACACTCTTGGTTCTGACCTCTAATCACCCCAGTCCCATCAAGATCCTCTTTAGACTCCTCCTCAAGATCCTCCCTAAACCCCTTCTCTAATAATCCCAGACTACTTGGCCACCCCTAGATTTCTCCCACAGTCTTTCTGTATATAAACTCCCTCTTGTCTCCATGAAGGTGCTCAGATTCAATCTATCTGAGATTCAGTCTGACTGGCTTGTCAATACAAGCATCGCAAATGCTTAGGCTCCTTAAAAGTCTGCCTCATATGGCGAATCTTTAATAAACTGTTTTTCTTTGGCTGAAAAAAGGCTTAAGTTGAATTCATTTGGGCAGGACCTGGTGTGTTGGTATTTTGGGGTCCTGAGCACCCCTAACCTCAACAGTTGCAGTCCCTCCCAGGCCTTGGGCTTAATTGGATATTGACCAGTAGCTCACCTAGGAATTCCCCAATCTCAAACAATTGGTTCAACTGTCTCCTATACTTCTGGGAGAACATGGGGGAGTCTGGTGAACAGAAGGAAAAGGGAGATGGGAGGCTTAACTAGAGAAAATTGGCTACCTGATTTCACCATCAGGTGCTTTCCCAACAAGGAGGCAGGGCAAGAGGAGAGCATAAGGAAGGAATGTTCAAACAACAGATCCTCAAGCAGGCAAAGAAGGGGGTATGTCTGGAGACATCCCTTAATTTTCTCTTTGATGCCCATGACCCCAGTGGGTCAAAGGGCAAGTAGGGCCAGAGTAATTGTTTAAAACAGAGAACATAGCCATGATAAAGTGGGTAACCTTACCTTTAGCCTCTATTTTTGCCCAGGACTCAGTATGAGAGATGGAGAAAGTGGGTGTGCTGCCAGGCCCCAGGCCCCCTACCCCCATTCAGAGTCTTGAGGACAGAGTACTAGGTGGGGGCTCTGCCACTTTTCCAACCTTGGGGACAGTTCTTCCTCCAATGTCCCTCATGGTCACATTGACAGGGTATGGGCCCAAGCTGAGGCCTTTGTCTCTTACTCCAAAAGAGTTTTAGTCCCATTTGTTTAAAAGGTCCTGGAAAACTTGACCTTGAAAGCTCCTTGGATTTCCCCACTTGATCTGGCATTCTCTTGAGGCCTATAAGCTTTTCATTATTGTTATGCCCAAATCTCTGTTATGTTGTTGAAGAGAGAGAGAGATAGGTGAACTGGTTCAAATGTGAATGAATTCATTTAGAACTCTGCAGCCATTGGGAGCTTTATTGATGCAAAAGTAGCGGGCCTGCCATTTAGCAAGGAGCTGAAAAAAAAAGGCAGTGGTATAGGAAAAGGACCAAACTTATATACGATGATTTTAGGGTTTCCTTATGGGGTATGGAGATCTAGGGTAAGTTTTGCAAGAAAAAGTCTTGCAAGATAAAAGACACTGGATGAGGATGATGTATGACACAAGATAAGGGAGATAAGGAAATCCCATTCCCCAAGATTGGGGTGGGGACAAGGAATTTTATAATCCAGGACAAGGGGAAGTTTTGTGGTAAGGGGAAACTTTAAGCCTTCAGGTTAGAAAATAAACCAGGGACTTCACAAAGTCAATTCTTAATATTATTTTTAACTCTTAGGGCACTGTTTGTATCCACATCAGTACTTCCCACCATTGATTGATCCTATCAAAATCCCATTATTCAGGCTACTGGGCACTCCCATCAAGATCCTCCCTAGATTTGATCTTTGTTCACCTCAAGGTACTGGTCATTTCCATCAAGACCTCTAGACACCCCAGGCTACTGAACACTTCCATCAAGACCATCCCTGGAACCCTCAGACTACTAGACTACCCCCACATCCCTCCCACAGTCTTTCTGTGTAAGTTCCATCTCATCTCCATGAAGATTCTAGGATTCAAACTAGCTCAGACTCAGTCTAGCTCAGATTGTATCTGGCCTGCTTGTGAGTCAAAATGGAGAGGCCTCTTAAGAGTCAACTCAATATGGCAAATCTTTAATAAACTTTGTTTTACTTTGGCTGAAAGAAGGCCTGGGTCGAATTCATTCAAGCAGGACCCAGGTGTTGGTATTTTAGGGTCCGGAGCATCCCAGACCTCAACATCATGGGCACAGTTCTAGGGGTATTTGTTCTTGGGGCTCCCTCTGGGGAGGGCACCCTGGAGGGGCACTCCTTCTACCAGTGTCCCTCCTTGTGGCATCAAAAGCAGTTTTTGCCACTGCCCAAGATGCTGGGCTTCCTCCAAGTGAGTTCCCTGTAGGGGTACTCCTTGGGTCTTTTCCTGGCCATGGCAGAGCAGCTAAGAATTGAGCATGTTCTCTATCTCTAGGTGTTTCCTTGTGTTCTCTTTCCTCTGCTGCAACTAGGTCTCTGTTGTTAAAGACTCCAAAGACTGTCTCTAGTAATTGGGCCTGAAGTATTTGCAGTCCCATTGCCAATTTCTGCAGTTTCCTCCTAATATCTGGGGCAGACTGATTAATGAAATACATGCTAAAGATTGCTGCCCCTTCCATAGAGTCAGGATGTAAAATTGTATATTTCTTAATGGCTCCTACCAGCCAGTCTTGGAAAAGTCAAGGTTTTCCTTTTCTCCTTGAGTAATTTCCTTAATTTTTTGAAAATTTATTTGCTTTCAAATTGCATTTTTTAGGCCTTCTAACAGGCAGATTACCATATGATGTCTACCCTATCGTCACTCTTTTGATAGTCCCATCCCCCATCACTAGTTGGAACAGCAACTGTTCCAGGGGAATGTTTTGCAGGGTCATTGCTAGCCAAATGATCCGCAAATTTTTGGAAATCTTGTGGAAATGAATGTTGAAAACTAAAAATAAATAAGTAAATTTTAAAAAAAGAAAGTTTATTTAAGATTTGCCATATTAGGTAGACTCTTAAGGAGTCTAAGTATTTGTGAGGTTTGTATTGACAAATGAGCCAGATTGAATCTCAGCTAGATTGAATTTGATCCACAAATCCTTTTATTAAGGGGATTTGTTCTGTGAAATTTGAATTCAGTCAAAAGGTCGCACTTGTGTCTTCTCCTTGGCCGCATGTTCCCCACCCCTGGACTAGGCACAAATTTTTGGAAACTAGCAGTGAAGCATATGATGAGAGAGCCCATGTTTGGGGAATGGGAGTGGGGAGAGCAACTCGAAATTCTGGGCACTATATAATCCTTCTAGATAACAATCAATACCACAGGCCCTCTGCTGGACAGGGCTGTGCTTTTCTTCTGAGCCTCTCCACTTTCCTGCTAGACAGAACCACCTCTCTGTTACTCAAAAGCTACCGAAGCAGTGTTAAGATCTTTTAGCTAACATCTCTTTAATCCTGGCATCTTAAGAACATTGAAAACTGTTCTTTGGCCATGTCTTGAGGGAGCATTAAACTCTTTCAGTAAAAAACAGCTCCCTTAAGCCTGGGATCCACAAAGCTTTTCAGATCTCCTTTCTATTTATTACCTTTGAGGAGTTTTTTTTTCTTCTTGAGCTATAGAAGGCAATAAAAGCAATGTAGGCAAGTCACTGGAGAATTTACTCCCTTTCAAGCTGTAGTCAGTACTAGAAAGCAAGATATCCTTTCCCTAGCTACCTCTTCATGCAGTATAGGATGCAGCTGGTGACATAGTGAATCTATACCTGGGCCTGGAGACAATACATGTGTGATTCTGCTTTACTCAGTTTCATCAAATGTAAAATTGGGATAATAGTAGCATCTGCTTTGCAGGGTTGTTTTGAGGATCAAATGAGATAAGATTTGTAAGAGGCACTTAACCGATGCCTGAAACACCGTAGGCGCTGTGTAAGTGCTCATTCTTTTTCCTTCCCTTTCTTCAGTCAGCTCCCACCATCAAAGCTTGCATTCAGTCAGATGAGCTTTCTGTGTCAATTGCAGAGCCTGTCTGTCTAGAGTTAGCCGGTCTCAGCTGTGTCGATCTGCATAAATCTTAATGTTACAGCTGTGTAAGAACCCTATGTAGACAACACTATCTTGTTGATTCTGCTTTCCTCCTCGAACTTATGGGACAGTTCTTCCCATTCACATTCATGGTTATGGTTTTTAATTGGTTATTTCTTTACCTTCTTCCTTTGGCTCCCACTCCCCTCTTTACAAATACCAAGGTAGTGAAAGAGGTACAGTTTGTCTGACACTTGTGTTTACATTTCATTGTCCCCTTTCTTCTTCCAGTAGCTTCCTCCCTGATCCCAGTCAAAATAAGAGGCAGAAGTAAAATCTATTATGCTTCTCACTGAACTGAAAAACGAATCAGAGAGTATCAATCATCATTTCAGATAAGGTTATAGTAATTATAGATAAGAGATAAACAGAGAAACTACATTATGTTTAAAGGCACCACAGATAATGGACATCTTTTACCACTTGACTAATTCTTATTTTTAAGGAGTTATTTTATTCGGTACTGTTTTGTGCCTCTTTTACCAAGCTGTAAATTCTCTTTTCATAATTTTTTTTGCATTGCTCTCGTTTTGCAGTTTTCTCTCTACAAATCTTATTTGACTTAATTTTTTTTTTGCTTTTTTTTTTTTTTTAAAAAAAAACCTGTTTCTTTAGCTTTTCTGTGAGTTCTGGTGGTTTTGTGCCTCATCTGCATTTTTCTTTGAGACTATGTTTCAAGATTCACGAGCTCCGAGCCCACAACCCATGGAATTGAGGTAAAAGGAGAGCCCCATAAATTCTGAATCTCTGCAGGGGGTGCACAAACATAGGGGAAGAGATTTCCGTTCCACTGAACCCTGGAGAGCCGTCCCCGGGGTCCATCGCAGCCAGGAAAGCGGACCCCACCCCCACCCGTGGCCACGACCCAGAGAAGCTGACCTGAGCAGACTTCAAAGAGGAAAGCTCCGGGAGAATCTCCGGCAGCCGGGAAAGTCCCTCTGCCCACAGAAGCTAAAGGTCAGTTAAAAAGAAGCCTGCGCTAGGGGAGGGGAGCGGGCCCCCTCGGGAGGAAGCGGCGGCGGCAGAGACGGGGGCAGGAAGCGGCGGAGGCAGAGGCGTGGGCGGGCGGCTGAGGTGGCAACGGCCCAGGACTCAGGAATCCCCCAGCAGCAGGTAAGATCTTCAATACTGAAGGTCTTTCCAACCTGAGGGAGCCGAGCAGGGGAGCCGGCCCTGCCCCCACCCTGCTCTACTGCTGAACGCCTCTGAATAAAACCCTCAAGGGAGCTGAGCACAGCAGGCGGGGTCCCCCACCCCGCCCCCATCGGCTCTGTTCCTGAAAGTCTCTTCAGAAAGCCCCTGAGGGCCCAAGCTAGGAAGCGGCCCTACCCCCACCCTGCGCCAGAACTAAAGCTTGCCGCGGGAAAGCGCATTTGAATCTCAGAGGTCAAGTACTAGCTGGGCGGATCCAGGCGGAGGTGGAAAGGAATCTCAGAAGTCAAGTAACTGGCTGGGAAAATGCCTAGAAAGGGAAAGAAAAATAAGACTTTAGAGAGTTTTTTCCAACAAATGCAAATGATCCCGACCTTCGGATCTGATGGGGAGGACGAGGACGTATTTTTCCCATCAGGGAAAGATGTGGAGGGCGGGGCCTCAGTACCCCAGACACCCCGGGGGGTGTTGGGTGGGCTCAGGCCTTGCAAGAGCTTAAAAAGGATTTTGAAAAGCATTAGACAGGTGGAGGAAAGACTGGGAAGAGAAATGACAAAGATGCAAGAAGAGTATGAAAAAAAGGTCAATATCTTGGTAAAGGAGTCCCAAAAAAATGCTGAGGAAATTAACACCTTGAAAAATAGGCTCACTCAATTGGCAAAAGAGGTTCAAAAAGCCAATGAGGAGAAGAATGCATTCAAAAGCAGAATGAGCCAAATGGAAAAAGAGGCTCAAAAGCTCACTGAATTTAATAGTTCTCTCAAAATTAGAATGGAACAGATGGAGTCTAATGACTTTATGAGAAACCAAGAAATCACCAAACAAAACCAAAAGAACGATAAAATGGAAGAGAATGTGAAATATCTCATGGGAAAAACAACTGACCTGGAAAATAGATCAAGGAGAGACAACTTAAAAATTATGGGACTACCTGAAAGCCATGATCAAAAAAAGAGCCTAGACATCGTCTTGCATGAAATTATCAAGGAAAACTGCCCTGACATTCTAGGACCAGAGGGCAAAATAAGTATTGAAAGAATCCATCGATCACCACCTGAAAGAGATCCAAAAAGAGAAACTCCTAGGAACATTGTGGCCAAATTCCAGAACTCCCAGCTCAAGGAAAAAATCTTGCAAGCAGCCAGAAACAAACAATTCCAGTACTGTGGAAATACAATCAGGATAACCCAAGATCTAGCAGCTTCTACATTAAGGGATCGAAGGGCGTGGAATAGGATATTCCAGAAGTCAAAGGAACTAGGACTCAAACCAAGAATCACCTACCCAGCTAAACTGAGTATAATACTGCAAGGGAAAATATGGGCTTTCAATGAAACAGAGGACTTTCAATCATTCTTAATGAAAAGACCAGAGCTGAAAAGAGACTATGTTTCAAGTCCTTGTCTCCTGAGTATTTGTGTTGAACTTTCCTGTTATCATAGTAGCTTTTTATGGTCAGGTTCTCTTTTTTTTTTCTGCTCATTTTTCTCACCTATTTTTTTCAGTTTTGGGCTTTGTGTTAGAGTTGGGCTCTGCTTCCCTCTGGGGAGTCAAGGCAAGTCTAGCCTAATCTTCTGTCTCTCATGAGCTTTTGCTGCTTTTATAGCTCAATGGGTGCCACTGTTTCCAAAGTGGTATAATCCAGGAAAATATCTGGTTGGTCACTGCCCTGCTAGTCCATCCTCTTGGTCTTTACACAGGTAGGGCCCTTGCCGACTGTTCCTCTGCACCCTGGAATCATGACCTGGAACTACATAATAGTGAACAGACCTTCCAAATGTCACCAAATCCTGGGGAACTGATCCAGCCATTCTGGAGAGCAATTTGGAACTATGCCCAAAGGTCAAACAAACTGCATCACCTTTGATCCAGCAATACCACTACTAGGTCTGTATCCTAAAGAGCTCATAAAAAAGGGAAAAAGACCTACATATACAGAAATACTTGTAGCAGCTCTTTTTTTTGGTGGCCAAGAATTCGAAATTGTGAAAATGCCCATCAATTGGAAAATGGCTGAACAAGTTGTGGTATATGAATGTAATGGAATATTGTTGTACTATAAGAAATGATGAGCGAGTGGATTTAAGAAAACCTTGGAAAGACTTACATGAACTGATGCTGAGTGAAGAGAGTAGAACCAGGAGAACACTGTACAAAGTAACAGTAACATTGTGTGATCAACTGTGATTGACTTAGCTCTTCTCAACAAAATTCCAAAAGAGCCATGGTGGAAAATGCTGCCCATATCCTGAGAAAGAACTGATGGAATCTGAATGCAGATTGAAGCAGACCATTTTTACTTATTACATTTTTTTGTTTTTTTTTCTTGTTCTGTTTTCTTCTTTCACAATATGATTAACGTGGAAATGTTTTTTACAAGACTGCATGTGTGTAATCTATATAAGACTGTTTGCCATCTTGGGGAGGGAAGGAAGGAGAAAAATTTGAAATTCAAAATCTTTCAAAAACTGAATGTTGAAAATTGTGTTTATATGTCATTGGAAAAAATTAAATACTGTTAAATTTTTTTTTTTTAAAGTTGTCACTTGCCCAAGGCTACAAAACTAGTAAGTTTTTCATGCTGGATTGAACTCAGGTCTTCCTGACACCAGGCTCAGCACTCTCTCTACTGCTTCACCTACCTGTCTCCCCATAGTAGTGGAGGAAATCAGTGTATCCCTTTCAGATCAAGACATATCTAACCGAAAGATTAAAAAAAAATTAAGGACTTGAATAGGACTTTAGAAAAACTAGCTATGATAGATCTGGTGACTATTGGATGGGAACAGAAAGGATGTTACAAATATGCAGTTGAGCCTGGTATATTTACAAAGTGTGACTATATATATGAGCATAAATACCTCACCTAAAATTTAGAAAAGCAGAAATACTAAACATATCATTTATTGATTGTTATATGACAAAAGTTATAGTCAATAAAGAGTCTTTGAAGAAAGACTTAAAACTAACTGGAGACCAAAAACCTTACTTATAAATAACATGTGGTTTGAAGAAACAGATTAATTAAAGAAAATGGTCATAATAAGACAACATGTTAAAATAGCTGGGATACAGCTAAAGCAATCCTTTAGGGTACAATTTCTATCTTTAAATGCTTTCTTTAGTAAAAGAGAGAAAGGACAAATCAATGAATTGAGCACAAAACTAAAAATATTAGAATAAGAAAAAAACTAAAAATATTAGAATAAGAAAAAAACAAAAAAGTTAACAAAACTGAAAGCAGAAAAATATCTCATTAACATGATAAATTAAGTAAGGAGCTTAAAAAAAAAGAATGCAGTAGGTTAAACTCATTAAAAATAAGAGAAGGAAAACTAGATTATATCAAATATGAAAAAAATTATAATAGTTGAAGGGGAAATAAGGAAAATTATCAGAAATTTTTGCTTAAGTGTATACTAACAAAGGTGACAGGAAATGGATGAACAACACAAAAAATAAAGTATTTAGATCAACAAAGATAGAAATAGATTATTTAAATAAGCCTCTCTCAGAAAAAGAAATTGAACAATCCATGAATGAACTCTCAAAGAAAAAAAAAATGCAAGACTAAATGAATATGGGGGCAGAGTCAAGATGGCGGAGTAGAAAGATGCACGTATGTGAGCTCTGAACCCACAGCCCACAGATTTAATGTAAGAAGAGCTCCCCAGAAGTTCTGGATCACTGCAGGGTGTCCAGAAACATAGTGGAAGAGATTTCTGTTCCAGAGAGCCCTGGAGAGCCATCCCCAGAGTCTGTTGCGCCCCAGAAAGTGGACCCCACCCCAGCGCTGCCCTGGCTGCGGCCCCAGAGAAGCTGATCCGAGCAGGCTTCAGGGATGGAAGCTCCGGCGGCCTGGAAGGTCCCTCCGCCCACAGACTCTACAGGTCAGTGAGACACACGCCTGGGCTGACCAAGAGGGGAGCAAGGTGTCTCTGTGGCTTGGGTCCCCTCGGGAGGAAGCGGCAGAGGCAGAGGCAGGGGCAGGAAGCGGCGGAGGCAGAGGTGGGGGTGGCGGCGGAGGCAGCGGCGGCACAGCCACGGTGGCCCGGGTCTCTCGAGCAGGCAGGCAGGATCTTCATTACTGAAAGTCTCTGCATAAACCACCTGAAGGAGCTGAGCCAGGGAGACAGCCCTGCCCCACCCGCTCCATTTCTGAAGGTCTCTGCATAAAGCCCCTGAGGGAACTGAGCCTGGGAGGTGGCCCTGCCCCCACCCCAGCACCAGAACTAAAGCTCACTTTGAATAGCAGCTGCCTGCCGTGGAAAGCCCATTTGAATCTCAGACCCCAAGCACTAGCTGGGCGGATCTAGGCAGAGGTGGACAGGAATCTCAGAAGTCAAGTAACTGGCTGAGAAAATGCCTAGAAAAGGGAAGAAAAATAAGACTATAGAGAGTTTTTTTGAACAGATGCAAATGATCCCGACTTTCGGATCTGATGACGAGGACATATTCTTGCCATCAGGGAAAGATGTGGAGGACGGGGCCTCTGCATCCCAGACATCCCAGGGGGATGTCGGGTGGGCTTAGGCCTTGGAAGAGCTCAAAAAGGATTTTGAAAAGCAAGTTAGACAGGTGGAGGAAAAACTGGGAAGAGAAATGAGAGAGATGCAAGAAAAGTATGAAAAATGGGTCAATACCTTGGTAAAGGAGACCCCAAAAAATGCTGAAGAAAATAACACCTTGAAAAATAGGCTCCCTCAATTGGCAAAAGAGGTTCAAAAAGCCAATGAGGAGAAGAATGCTTTCAAAAGCAGAATTAGCCAAATGGAAAAAGAGGTTCAAAAGCTCACTGAAGATAATAGTTCTCTCAAAATTAGAATGGAACAGATGGAGTCTAATGACTTTACGAGAAACCAAGAAATCACCAAACAAAACCAAAAGAATGAAAAAATGGAAGAGAATGTGAAATATCTCATGGGAAAAACAACTGACCTGGAAAATAGATCCAGGAGAGACAATTTAAAAATTATGGGACTACCTGAAAGTCATGATCAAAAAAAGAGCCTAGATATCATCTTCCATGAAATTATCAAGGAAAACTGCCCTGACATTCTACAACCAGAGGGCAAAATAAGTATTGAAAGAATCCATCGATCACCACCTGAAAGAGATCCAAAAAGAGAAACTCCTAGGAACATTGTGGCCAAATTCCAGAACTCCCACCTCAAGGAGAAAATCTTACAAGCAGCTAGAAAGAAACAATTCCAGTATTGTGGAAATACAATCAGGATAACTCAAGATCTAGCAGCTTCTACATTAAGGGATCAAAGGGCGTGGAATAGGATATTCCAGAAGTCAAAGGAACTAGGACTCAAACCAAGAATCACCTACCCAGCTAAACTGAGTATAATACTTCAGGGGAAAATATGGTCTTTCAATGAAACAGAGGACTTTCAAACATTCTTGATGAAAAGACCAGAGCTGAAAAGAAAATTTGACTTTCAAACACAAGAATGAGAAGAAGCATGAAAAAGTAAACAGCAAAGGGAAGTCTTAAGGGACTTACCAGAAGTGAACTGTTTACATTCCTACATGGAAAGACAATATTTGTAACTCTTAAAACTTTTAAGTATCTGGGTAGTTGGTGGGACCACACACACACATGTACACGCATGCATGCACATACACATACACACATGCACACACACACAGAGATAGAGAGCACAGAGTGAATTGAATAGGATGGGACCATATCTTAAAAGAAATTAAGGTAAATGGTGAGGGAGAAATGTAGTGGGAGGAAAGAGGGTGAAATGGAATGGGGTAATTATATGTCATTTAAGAGGCAAGTAGGAGACTTTTTAGTGGAGGGAAAAAGAGGAGAGCTGAGAAAAAAAAAAACCAAGAATTTTACCCTCATCACATTTGACTAAAGGAAGGAATAAAATGCACACTCATTTTGATATGAAAACCTATCTTACAGTATAGGAAAGTGGGGGAGAAGGAGATAAGCAAGGGGGGGATGATGGAAGGGAGAGCAAAGGGAGGAGGGAGCAATTTGAAGTCAACACTCAGGGAGGGACAGGATCAAAAGACAGAAGAGAAACAATGAGGGGCAGGATAGGATGGAGGGTAATTCAGTTAGTCTTACACAACATGACTATTATGGAAGTCATTTGCAAAACTACACAGATAGGGCCTATATTGAATTGCCTGCCTTCCCAAAGGGAATGGGTGGGGAGGGGGGGATGGGGAGAATTTGGAACTCAAAGTTTTAGGAACAACTGCTTAGTATTGTTGTTGCTACTAGGAAATAAGACATACAGTTAATGAGGAATAGAAAGTCATCTGGCCCTACAGGAGAAAAGAGAAGATGGGGACAAGAGAAGGGAGGGATGACAGAAGAGAGGCCAGATTGGAGATAGGGAAAATTAGATTGCTTGGTGTATTGGGGTAGGGGGAGGGGATAAAAGGGGAGAAAAATTTGGAACCCCAAATTTTGTGAAAATGAATGTAAAAAGTTAAATAAATAAATTAAAAAAAAGACTAAATGAATCTGGAAGTATATTCTATCAAATATTAAAACAGTTAATTCTAATATTACACAAACTGTTTGCAATTAGACATCTTTAACTGGATATCCCATAGATATTTTAAGCTCAACATATCCAAAACTAATTTCCTTATCTTTCTTCCTAAACCCCCCTTTCTTCTGAATGCCCCTTTACTGTTGAAGGTACTTCCCCCAGTCACCCAGACTTATAATCTCATACTCTATTCCTCCCTCTCCTGTCATATCCAGTCATTTGCTAGGTCCTTTCTCTCCTCTGATACTACCATGGCTCTGGTGTAGACACTTAGCACCTCATCCTTGAAGTATTATAATAGCTGACTACTTGGTCTTCTCATCTCAGGTCTTTCCCCCACTTGATTCTGTCCTTCACTCAGCTGTCAAATTAATCTTCATGAATTGAAGGTCTGACCATGTCACTCTCCCCACTCCTCCCCACTCTCCCCATTCAGTCATCTCCAGTGGTTCCCTTTTACTTCTAGGATCAAATATAAAAGCTCTTCATAACACGGCCCTTCCTACCTTCCCAATTTTCTTATACCTTACTCCCACGTTAGACTGTGAGCTCCTTGAGAGCAGAGATTTTCCCCTCTCCTTCTATGTATTTCTAGTGAATAGCAAGGTACCTGGCATTTAGTAGATGCTTAATAAATATCTGTTTACTGATAAAATTACAAAAGAAGGAATTTACAGAATTTCTTCTATCTTGATACCTAAACCAGGGATAGACAAAACAAAGAAAATTATAGGCAAATGATCCTAATGAATATAGATGAAATCTTTTAAATCTAATCTTAGCAATTACCACAAGATTTCATATATATGAATTATACTTTCAATTTTTATGTAATTCAACTTTAATTTATCAATGTTATTTTCTCTTCTTAGGTAATTAAGATTAAAAATAAAATTAACAACAGTTTGGGATTAATTTAGAATTTGCAGAAAACTTTAACAATGTTTTATAGGCAGTTCATATTTTTAGTTCTAATGTAATTTTTTTTGGCAAGGCAATCAGGGTTAAGTGACTTGCCCAGGGTCACATAGCTAGTAAGTGTCAAGTGTCTAAAGCCAGATTTGAACTCAGGTTCTCCTGATTCCAGGACCTGTTGTCTATCCACTATATCACCCGAGTGCCCCTAGTCTTAATGCATCTTAAAGATGACACTATAAAGCAAATTATTATAAGAAAAAAATCTCAACTATGTGTTTGCCTATATGGCACTTTTGCCACCTGTTATAAAATTAAACAGAAACTATAGAATGAGTAAGGCATATGGTTTTATTGGGCAAGACTGAATCACTTGAAATCCCAAATGCAAGATGGCAAAAAATGGGCACTGCTTATAAATGGCTTTTGTGGTGTTTACAATGACCACAAGGAGGAGGCATTATACAAATAAAAAGTTTTAAAGAGCAACCTCCTATTTGTTAACCAAACACAAAGAATCAAAAAACTTTGGAGATAGTAGAGATCTTAGAGGGTCTTAGTCTAATCCTTTAATAGAAAACCAAATACAGGTTTTTCTAACAGAAGAGTCAAAAGTTTGAGCTTATAGAGAGTAACAGTTTGAAAAGTCTCAAGAATATTTTTTCTTCCTTCTCATTAGGCCTGGAAAAGAAAGAACAGGAAGTAGAACAGATAAGAATGGATTGTGAACATTTTAGAGCCCGACTGGAAATAGCTCAAGCAGAGAGCATAAAAGAGAAAAAGGTATAGTAGTTGTTAAAAAAAAAATTAACCCTTCAAATCTATGTTTATGTTCTACAAATAGTAGAGTTTTTCATTTTTGCATAAGAAATGAAAAAAATCGTTATTTATAGCTCTTAAATATCATTAGATAGTATTTCTCAAGTTTTTTTATTCTGAGTACATTGACAGATTGTTGGACAATGGGCTTTTATAGCCAAGTAATGTGGGTATTCACTTTATGTCTTTTGATAGCAGCTTATAATTAATTTAGTATAAAAGATTGTTCAAAAACATAAAGACCTATATTGTAATAAAAATAATGAAATTAAAATGCACTAGTAGTGATTTACAAACAGATTTAAAGACATTTAATCTGAAGTATTCATCTCCTTTTGTTTAGCTATTTATTGGTGAGAGGCAGAGAATGCATTTGCAAATTGTTGGATGATAGATTTTTATAAGTAACATGGATATTCACTTTACATCTTTTAGCAGCTGATTACATTAATTTAGTATGATCTAACACACACACATACACACACACGCACACACATACACACACACGCACACACATACACACACACACACACACATACATACAAATTTCCAGTCCAAGATAACCTGGAAGGTTGACACAAAAAGTCTGTTGCACCAGTCTGAGAGAGGAGCATAGTCCAACACAAAACATGCCAACAAAGACCAGGCCCTAGTAAATCTGGTGCAAACTTTAGGGGACTGAATCACTGGCAGCTGTGCCAGTTTCCAGACTTGTCAACTCACAAGCACCAAAGATGGTGCCTACAAGGTTAGTAGGAAGGGTTTGTTGAATCTGGGTGAGAGAGGAGCACAGTCTGGCCCCAGTCCCAGGGTGATGGCTGCAGTGGCAGCAGCTGCTGCTAGAGCTCTTGGTCCACAGAGGGTTGGGGGGGATTGCTTGGCTGATCAGAGGGATATTTCAGGGATCTCTTTGCTGGCACTTGGATCTTGGATCTGGGTTGCAGGCTTGAGCAGAGGTCCTGAGGTGAGGAAGAGTGTTGGGATGGTGGGGCTTGTGGCGGTAGTAGAGAGAGAGTCCTTCTCACAGTTCCAAGGCAGAAAAGAATACTTGTGATCACTCACAGATTACAGCACAGACCAGGAGAGGACCAAACATGTCTCCTTTGATCATCTCACCTTGGAAGAACTGAAAATTTACAGGTCCCTAGAAGTATCTCTGAAAACAGCTGCACAAAACCCCTGAAGCTTGGAACAGTACACCCTCCACTCTAAAGCAGAGTGTTACCTTAACAAAGAGTTAAAAAGTCAAGTAACTGGCTGGGGAAATGAGCAAACAGTGGGAAAAAACTCAGACTATAGAATATTACTTTAGTGACAAGGAAGATCAAAACAGACAACCAGAAGAAGAAAGTCAAAGCTCCTACAGCCAAAGCCTCCAAGAAAAATAAGAATTGATCTCAGGTCATGGAAGAGCTCCAGAAGGGTTCTGAAAGTTAAGTAAGAGAAATAGAGGAAAAATTTGGAAGAGAAATGGGAGTGATACAAAAAAATCAAGTCAACATCTTGCTAAAGGAGACCCCAAAATAGTGAAGAATATAATACTTTATAAAAATAGACTAACCCAAATGGCAAAAGAGATCCAAAAATTCAGTGAAGAGAAAAATACTGAATTGGTCAAATGGAAAAGGAGGCCCAAAAGCTCAGTGAAGAACATAATTCCTTAAAAATTAGAATGGAGCAAATGGAAGGTAATGACTCTATGAGAAATCAAGAAATTATAAAACTGAGCAAAAGAATGAAAAAATAGAAGTGTGAAATATCTCATTGGAAAAACAACTGACCTAGAAAATATATCTAGGAGAGAAAATTTAAACATTACTGGACTACCTGAAAGCCATGATCAAAAAAAAGCAGCCTAGGCATCATCTTTAAAGAAATTATCAAGGAAAACTGCCCTGATACTCTAGAACAAGAGGGTAAAATAGAAATAGTATCCACTGATCACCTCCTGAAAAAGACCCCACAAGGAAGACTCCTAGGACTGTTGTAGCCAAATTCCAGAGTTCCCAGGTCAAGGAGAAAATATTGTAAACGGCCAGAAAGAAACAATTCAAGTATTATGGAAACACAATTATGAGGTCAAAGGATCTAGGATTTAAACCAAGAATCAACTGCCCAGCAAAATTGAATGTAATCCTTCAGGAGAAAAATGAATATTCAGTGAAATAGAGGACTTTCAGGCATTCTTGGTGAAAAGGTCAGAGCTGAATAGAAAATCTGACTTCAAATACACGAATCAAGAGAATCATGAAAGGGTAAATAGGCAAGAAATCATAAGGGACTTGTTAAAGTTGAACTGTTTACATTCCTAAATGGAAAGATAATATTTATAAATCTTGAGACTTTTCTTAGTATCAGGGTGGTTGGAGGGAATATATATCTTGCTCTACAGGAAAATAGAAGAGAAGGAGATAAGAGAAGGGAGTGAGGTGATAGAAGGGAGGACAGATTGGGGGAAGGGGTAATCAGAATGCACATCGTCTTGGGGATGGGGGGGGAAGAGAAAGATGGGGAGAAAATTTGGAACTTGAAATCTTGTGGAATAATAAAGAAATTCATATGGAGGAAAAACAGGTCAAGAATCTCAAGAGAAATAATAAAAAGAAATGAGAATAAAGGGGGACTAGCAGGTGCCAATCTTAAACTTTAGTTCAAGGCAGTAATTATTAAAACAGTTTGTTACTAGTTAAGGAATAGCTTGATCAGTGAAACAGATCAGATATACAACATACAAAAGAAAATATATCTAATGCTCTAGTATTTGGTAAACACAAAGAGGACTACTGTGATGAGGACTCACTATTTAATAAAAACCATTGGGAAAATTAGCAGTATGGAAGAAATTACATTTAGACAAACACCTTACGCCTTATACAAAGATAAACTCCATACCTACATATAAAAATGTCACATCATAAACAGATTAGAGAAAACTGGAAAAAAAAAGAGCCAGAAGACCAATTTATAAAATGACATACTGTAAAAGCAATTTTGAACGCTGATTAACACTGAATATTCATGATTCCAGAAGACCAATGATGAAACCTGCTATCCGTGACAGAGAGGTGCTGGATGTAGGGTTCAGAAGCATAAACATATTTGCATGCATCCATTGAGGGAACTTATTTTGCTTGACTCTCCAAAAGTTTTGTTTTTCTTTTCTTTTTTCCGGTGAGGTAGAAGTCAGGCAGAGATTTAATAGAATGTTGCATGCATTTTCAGATGAGATCCCTGGTACTATTAGCTTTACTTGACCATTTTACTTTGTTACAGAGTATTTCTCACAAACTGAGAGTAATCTGTGTTTGTAATGTAAAACAAAAGTAAGTAATAAAACTTTAAAAAATCACCATCTTTCAAAATCTTATGTTCTTAATGGTCAAATTTAATGAATGGAAACCTACTATTGTTAGATGAGCATGAATAAGCTTATCTGTCAAAGGATAGAGAAGAAATGTTCCATAATCAAAGAGTAATGTAGCTCCTGATTGACCAAATAATGGAAACCATTAAGGGAAAATTATGATTCAATGAAAGCTGAAAGTTTTTTTTAATAATAAATCTTGACAATCTACCCCCAAAATATGACCATATAACATTAATGCTACCTTTCTCATCTAAAATGCTCTAATTATGGCCTTTCAAAATGTTATATCACAAAAGATTTTGCCTTTACTAAGTGAAAAAATGGTTTCAGTAATTGCTAATGTTACTACTGACCAGACACCATGAACCAATTTCCTTTTTATGATATTTTGACAATGAAAAATATATTTCATTTGAACAATTTATTTGTTCATATTTACTTTATTTTTGACCAATTAAATTATGTCCTTTGTATTCTCAAAGTTGACTAGTCATCTGTGATGTATGTCTGGATCACATTGACTATATCTGAATGTACTGTGAGAGCTCAAATGTAATATAAAAAAAGAAACAGTGAAATATTCTAAGCACACTGATATGAACATTGAACCTTATCCTACTAGTTTACTTCAAGTAAACAAAACAACTGTTTTTATTTTTAATTTTTTTTTTGGTGTTAGACTTTCTATGTCTTCATGGGGAAAATTTCACTAGGACCAAGGTTGAAGGCTTTGAAGTTACCATCAAATGCAAAATGAGCATGCGGAGCAAAAACGGTGTCTGCTATACAGCAAAATTTAAACAAATATTTTTATAAACTTAACAAGAGCACACTGAAACAACTTACTTTTCTGAAGCTAAAATAAAAACCAGGAGTCTAATCCATGAAATAAATTTATTCAAGTTCATTTTTGCCCTTCATTTGATATATCCCATATGGTAGTAAATTAAGGCTCTTTAAGTGCCAAATCTCAGCTTATTTACTGCAGTAGCAGGTTGGAAAAATTCCTTTAACTTTGGTCATAAGTGACCTTGAATATTTTCAATCTATTTTTAAAAAATTTTAGTGATATTTTTTGTTTTTAGTTCACTCACATTTTACAATGTAACCCTTTCTGCCCTTTAAAAAAAATTTTAGGTTTAGTTTTCTCTATCTCATTCAGTCTTGAATGCAGGAGCTACTCATGGCCCTCCTATTGATTGGGATTGAAGCTTTGACCTGCTTCCTTTTTGACTGGGTTTGCCCCTCCTTAGACAACTTGGTGGCCCCTTTTTCCTGGGAGCATACTACATTTATGTTGAACTTAGTTTAGACACTGCATCAGCAGAACCCAATGCAGCTCAGAATTCCCTTGCTTCAAGACCTGCCAGCCAGTAGTTGACATTACAGGCATATGCCACCATATCCTGCTTCTGTATGATATCAAGTTGGTCACTTAAGACTTTGTTTCTCACTGGAATAGGTTGCCAGAAAATCTGGCATGACCTCTAGCTCCTAGATCTCAACTATTTGCTATCCCAACCTTTTGAAACATACAAGGTTATAGCCTGTTCAGATACTTTTTTTTAAAAAATCTAAGATCAGGAAAACAGACAAAGAGGCAAAGAATAGAGGCCTGTATTCATGGGCCACATGTTGGTCCAGGTTAGGAGACAGGCAGTTGTCAGCAGGAGGCCACTGCAGCCTCTGTTAATATGATTTTCAGATTCGAGGTAGCTGAGAGCCAGTAGCAGCCTGTCCTTGCTCATTACCAAAGAATGAAAAAGGACCAGATAGTCCAGTCGTTGTCTTTTGTACACATTTTCATTCCTAGCTCAGCAGCCAATCTAAAGATTGTTCCTTACTAGAAGTGATGAGGACAAGAAACAGTCAAAATACCTGGGCACTCTCTAAATTGGGAAATAGAGCTCTTCCATTACATGTGAAGCCCATTCCTCAGTCTTTTTTAATTTTCCTTTTTGAGGTAGTAGCAGGCAAAACAAACTAATTGCTCTGACAATGACAGGCCTGCATTATACATAAAAATAGCAACCTTTTTGTTTGAATATCTAATTAGTGTTGGCCTTTGAAGACAATTTAAAGTCCTTGGGTATACTCTTAATGAAATATGTTGCACACACCTATGTATTCAGGTTCTTTACAATTTGGAACCATAGTCTAGTTGCAAGGGTTCTGAATTTTCAGAATCACAGTCAGAGAATCATAGAATTAGAGATTTGGAATGTATCTCAGTGGCTGTCTATTGACCCTGTGCATGAAAAGAATCCACACTATTATACTGCCAAATATGTGGTTTTCCGTCTCTAGCTTGAAGATCCCTGAAGAGGTAGAATTCCATCCCCACCCCCCATAATCCATTCCATTTTTGGACAGCTTTAATTATTAGGAAGTTTTCCCCCAAAAAACTTAAATTGACCTCTTTCTAATTTCCTCCTAATGTTCCTAGTTCTGCCATGTAGGAACAAATGGTGTAAGTCTAATATCCTTCACAAATACTTGAAAATAGCTGTGGTATTCCCCCTCTTTTCCAGGCTAAATAGGCCTAGTTCCTTAACTAATCCTCATATGAAATGGACTCAGTGCCCTTCAGCATCCTGGTTGTCTTCCTATATATACTCTTAAGCTTATCAATGCCCTTTAAATCTTTGGCATTCAGAACTTATTTCAAATGAGATCTAAAATAATAACGATAATTAAAGCAGGGTACAATGAAACTATCATCCCCCTGTTGCCAAAAGGCATGCCTCTTGTAATGCAGTCCAAGATCTCATTAGCTTTTTGGAGGCTGCCATATCATACTGATGACAAGTGTTGAATTTGTAGCTCATTAAAACCTGTAGATTTTTTTTTTAAAACACTTATTTTCTATCCATGCTTCTTCCGTCTTATAAATTTAATTTTTTGGTACCCAAATGAAAGATTTTACATTTATATTTATTTGATTTCAACTTTTTAGATTCAGCTGACTATTCTAGTATTTTCTGGATCCTGACTCTTGTTGTCCAGTATAGTAATCATCTCTCCGAGGTTTGTGTCCTGTATAAACTTAAGGATCTCTGTCTTTATTCAAATCATAGATTTGTTAAACATCACAGTGCCAGGCATGAATCTGCAGTACTCTTGCTAGAGAGTGGCCACCATGTTGACACTGGACCATTAACAACTACTCTTTGAGTTCTTTTAATTCAAGTGTGTAAAAAATTTTAATAGTTTTATATAACTAAACCTAGCAGGAGTAGAAAAATAAATTACCTTTAAAATAAGTATAAAATTGTTTTTATTAACATTCTGAATTGAACTAACCATGTTAAGTCCAAAACTCAATTTCTTTGGTCCTTGCTGTTGACCTAATAAAAGTCTGATGGTCAAGAAATACTGGGAATGGATATAAAAATAGAATAAAATCCATTTCCTAGTAGATAAATGACAGAAGGATATGAACAGGCAGTTCTTAAAGAAAGAAAAATAAGCTATCAACCATCACATATAAATATGTTCCAAATAATAAATCTTAAGACAAATGTTTATTGAAACACTTCTGAGGTTATGCTTTACATCTTTAGATTGACAAAGATGACAAAAAAAGGTAAATAACATTTGTTGTAGGGGATATGGTAGAATAGTTACACTAATTTTTTATTTGTGGCTTGTGAATTAATATAGCCATTCTGGAAACCAATTTGAATTTAATTCTCAAGCCACTAAACTTCATTCCTGTTGACTCAGCAATGCCATGATTAGGTACATACCCCAAAGAAATCAAAGAAAGAGGGAAAGATCTTGTAAGCCCCAAAGTATTTATAGCAGCACTTTTGTTGTAACAAAGAATTGGAAACAAAATTGGTACCCATTAATTGGAGAATGATGAGCAAATTATGGTATATGAATGTAATAAAATATTGTATTATGCTGTAAGAAATGAGAAATGCGACATATTTAGACAAGCTTGGGAATACTTTTATGAACTAGTTCAGAGTGAAGCAAGTAGAACCAGAATAAAGTTGTTAAATAACAACAGTTTTTTAGAGAAAACAACTTTGAATAACTTAATATCCCTGATGAATGCAGTGACTGGTTGTGACTTCAGAAGATGATGATGAAGCATATTTCTCATCTCTCTATGAGGAGATGAGGACATGGAGATTTAGAATGAGACATTTGTTTTCAGACATGGCCGGTTGTGACTGCTTTGCTTAACTATATTTGTTATGAGTTGTTTTTTTTTTGAGGGAGAGAGAATTATAAAGGGAAGGGAGTAGATATAGTGATAACAACAACAAAAAGGAAAGTATGTCAACAAAACATTTTTAAAAATGTAAAGAAGACTAGAAGTTCAAAAGGGAATACATAGAATCGGAGTGCTAGTGTAACTGCCATGTTAAATTTAATATATACTTTAAAAAACGAGCTTGTATGTAAAAAAGAGATTCATAATTTATTATTCAAACATCTTTTCCTCTCCTGTTTATATGGATATGTATTCATTCTTGTTAGGTTAGTAATAATTAAAAATAAAATCCTTCAAAACCCAACCCCTTCTTATCATTTCACTTGTATTACATATTACTTTCCTTCTTGCATACTATGTTCTGCTGATCTAGTCTTCTTTCTATACTTTGATACTCTGGCACTTGCCTCTGGGACATTGTACATGCTATCCTTCATGGCTGAAATGCACTTCCTCCTTTCTTCCCCTTCTGGGAATTCCTGGTCTCCTTTTAGACTCAAGTACTACCTTTGTAAGATTCTTTTCCTGGTCCCCATAGTTGTTAGCTGCTAGTACTCTTCTCCTCCCTTTGATATATATATATATCCTGTGTATGTTTCGCATTTTGTCTCCCTTGGTATAATGAAAGTTCCTTCAGATCAGAAACTTTCATTTTTGTGTGTCTGCCTAATCCCTGACACATTGTCACATTACATATCCATAATATATCCTTTTCACTTGATTGGTCGGTGACATTGAAACTACCATATTTAAGCCGCTATATGAAGATTTAGGAATGATGTAAAGATGAATTTGGGAGGAGAAAGTGAATAGGCCACATAGATACAAAGGAAATCCATACTGAAGGTGATACACTTGTTAAAACATTAAGGAATTGTTTTTATTTATTGTATTTATTGTACCTCAGTGAAAGGGCAGAGTACCAAAACATGGATAAGCTCATTGATGCTGTTGTTATCCCTTTTCCCCAAAAAAGTGACGGAGAAGACATCTATAATTACGGAATGCATGTGCCTATTTTCTCATTTTTATAAAATTTTATGAGAACAACCTATACATATATGAAGGGTGTCTTTTAAGCCATTATCTGGAGGAGAGGAACAGACATTTCTACTACAGAACACTTTTTCATAGTTATACAATTGACTGAAAAGTATAGGGAATACATGATCTACTGGGCTTGTTGTTTGCTGGTTGCTTAGCCTTTATTGACCTTATCTAACATATAGTAGGCCAAGAATGTAGACTGGTAGGTGAGACAATAACCTTATCCCTGGGCTTCTTTGACTCTGCCTTTTTTGTGCCTACTTATCTACATGGGAGGATAGAAGAGGTTTGGAGTAGAAAAACTGGGGAACCTAGTGCCCAAGAGCTGTTTCATGTTTATTCATCTAATAGCCTTTACATGAATAATGATGAGGAATAGTTTAGGCTTTAGAAGTTAAAGAAGGTTTGCTTGCCATATGTGATGTCTCCAGAGATGCTAAAGGCTATTTAATCCAAAGAAAAAGTTGAATCCAAAGAAAAGGTAGATTTAAGACTGAGGGCACTAACTCGTTAGCTAAGAGTGTCCTTTCTCCTTTTTGTTTTAATAAGCTTGATGCCTGGAGCTGATAATTTCTAGACAGAGTGTAGAGGTCTCATAACCATGACTCTTAAGAGAATAAGACAGGTTAGTCTGTAAATACCATTAGTCTGTAAATAAGAAGCATTTTTTCCTAGGACTTCTGCTCATCAGTGATTGGGGTGGCTGTTTTTCTAACAACTATAAAGATAACCTTTCTGGCTTTGAGCTAAAAGATCCAAGCAGAAGTAGCCCTAGAGATTGTCTTCGGCTGAAGCCAGACAGGCTTCCGTCACAAGCAGACAGAAGTTTCATATCCATGTAGTCCTAGTGGGATTAAACCTGGCAATGCTAAGTGAAGACTGTGGTTAGCCAAAATTGCTTTTGGAGTTGACTGTATCTAGTAGAGCAATTTTCAGTGGAACATCATTCAGTGGAGCTTACACATTTGATGTCCAGAGTATAGTGGAGCAGTTTCAAGCTGAAATTGCATGTTAGAGTAGGGAGCAGGCCAAATGGGGCAGTGTGATGATATCACCAGAAGACATCAATGTCTCTAAAGCATCAGAAGCACGAGTTGCCCCTCTCTTCATTCACCTTGGCCAAGCATATTTCTTCTATGTTGGCCTTTCCACTCCCATTCCCTACATATATTCATGTTTCTTACTAATGGTGGAAATTTGTGGGAGGTTTATTGAGGAAACTTTTTATGGTTGCTTTTCTTACTATGAAATTTCATTATATATTTTTGCTTTGAACTAATTGTCGCCTCTGACTAGTAAAGGTAGGAAATCTGAGCTATTGTTTTAGGAAACACAAACAGGGCTCTTAATAGTGTTCAGTTTAATAAATACTTTAAAAATAAGTTGCATAATACCCTTTGACCCAGCAATACTGCTTCATTGCAACTCAAGGACTTAAAAAATTCCCAATAGTCTTTTAAGGCAAAATGCCTTCTACATCCAGAGAAAGAAATATGGAATTCAATTGCAGAATGTAGGAGAACATTTTCTTTTGTATTACGTTTTGGCTTGTTTTATGATTTCTCCCATTCATTTTAATTCTTCTATGTAACATGACTAAGGTGAAAATATATTTAATAGGAATGTATGTGTAGAACCTATATGCATGCTGTTTCGGGTGGGGGAAGGAGGTGGAGGGAGGGAAAAAGATCTAAGTTACATAGAAATGATTGTAGAACACAGAAAATGAATTTAAAAAAATAAGTTGCACATAATAGAGACTGTTTCATATACAAGTCTCCTTTTCTTCCTTTATATATGGATATATTCTTGTTTGTTGATATTTGTCAAATTCATAGTTTAAAAAAAGAAAATTTAAAAAGATATAAAACAGTTGTACCCAGCAGTATCCTTCTTTTTCAGAACTTTGTTTCTCCTGGATAATGACTCTCCAAGAAATAATTTTCATGAGTCAGGTTTTCTAGTTGACATTTACATTTACAACGCTAGAATTTTATTTTAATTTACTATTATTTGTGAATAAGAGTAGAAATAGAATGATACTTTTAATCTTCTGATATTTTGTTCTGATTAATTTCAGGAGAAACTGGCTCTTAGACAGCAGCTGAATGAATTGAAGCAGCAACTATTGCAGCAGGCAGAATATTGTACAGAAATGGGAGCAGCAACATGTACCCTTTTGTGGAGTGTTTCCAGCAGTGAGGATGTAGTAAAAGCAATCTTGGGAGGAGTAAGCATCCTATGTGAACTACATCTGATATTATAGTCCAACATTAAATAACTTAAAGAATATGGTAGTTATATTAATACTTTTATATAAAAGACCTAGTTCTTTGTATCTTTTTTTTACAAAGATTTATTCAGTACTTAAAACACTGCAGTTACTTTCACTTTTTCCCAGTTGACCAATGGAGTGAAAGCAGGATTATTGTTTTGTTTCTGTGCTTTTTAGCATGATGTTTTAAGTGATATTGTTAGATGCCTTCAACAAGGACAAAAATGCCATCAAAGTCAACTACTGCACCGATGGTCAATTATTTAACTTGAAAAGACTGCAAGTCCAGACTAAAGAGGAGGGGGAGTTGGTTCATGACTTTGTATTTGCAGATGATTGTGCACTCAATGCAGCCTCTAAGACTGAGTTGCAACAAAGTATGGATTGATGCTCTACTGCTTGTGCATTTAATTGTGCCCTAAGAATTAGCGCCAAAAAAACCAAACAAACAATATTCTCCACCAGCCAGCACTGCACTATTCCTACATGGAATCATTGGTTAGAGTAAATAGAGAAGATTTTGAATGCCATGGATAAGTTCACTTACTGTGGCAGTATACTTTCCAGGAATGTACACAGATGATGAGGTGGATGCCTGCATAGCACTAAACTGGCTCAGCATTTGGGAGGCTCCCAAAAAATGTGTGGGAGAGGGGATATTAGACTACCTACCAAACTGAAAATCTGCAGAGTCATTGTGATGACATCATTATAATATGCCTGTGAAACCTGGACAGTATATAAGTACCATGCCAGAAAATTGAATTATTTCCATTTGAATTGTCTTAGGAAGATTCTGAAGACCATCTGATAAGATAAGGTACTGGACACTAAAGTTCTTTCTCCAGCTGAAGTGCCAGTCATTCAAATTCTGTTATAGAGAGTGCAACTCCAATAATCTGACCATGCTGCTTGAATGCCAAATATACTTTTGCCTAAAAGACTATTCTACAGAGAAATTACATGAGGAAAACACTCACATGAATGTCAGAAAGGGTACTACATGGATGCAATCAAGATCTCTCTGAAAAATTTTGGAATCAGTTGTGGTACACAGTAGGCACTGGCACAGTATCATCTAGCATGGCATACCTGCATTAATGAAGGCACTGTGCTCTATGAGCAAAGGAGAATTGCAGAAGCTCAAAAGAAACATGTGAAGTGCACAATTATAGAGATATCTCCCTTTCACATGGTTGTACAGACTATTTGTGCATGACTTGTGGTAGAACCTTCTGAGCTTTTATTGGTATGATCAGCCATAGCTGACCCCAGTATTGTGATATCCCTTTAGTCTTCTTCAAGCACAAAGGACAAATAGCAACACTAATAATCACAATGAGGGACATAAAAAAAAGTATAAGATTTTCTCATCCCTTAAAAAACTTATAGCTTAAGCTTCTCATGGAGATGAGACATGTACAAAAACAGCTATAATACAAAGTCATGTGTAATAAGAGTCATATGTTATAACATGTATTAATAGTATAGGTGTTAAAGGAGAGAGTACTTATAGCCAGAGTGAAAAGGGAAGGAGATGACATCTGAACTAAATCTCAAAGGATAGGTTGGATTTTGAGAAGTGGAGATGGTGAGAGGAGCATTTGAGGAAGTCAAGACAGCAGTGACTTGATGATCCCCCAAAGGTGACACTGGCATGGAATATTTATGTGGCAAATGATAAATCTAGGAAGACTAAGTCACAAATTCCTGTAAAGAGTCACAAGCAAATTTAGGAATCATCTTAAAGTTCTATTCCCTCATTTTTAAGATGCGATTTCCAGAGAGGTATATATTGATTTGTTCAAGGTTATATAGGAAGGAAGCATCAGAGCTGGAGTTTCCTCTTACCTCATCACTGTACCTCCTGTCTCTAAAAGATCAACCTCATAAATATGAGATGGGAGAGGTATAACTAGGTAATAGTATAAGGTTTAACAGGTTAAAAGCTCAGAATGAACCAGCAGTATGATATAATCCCTAGAAAAGCTAATGTGATCTTTGGTTCCATTAAGAGAAACTTAGTGAAGGGCAGAGCCAAGATGGTGGAGTAGAAGAACAACCTGTTGGAGCTCTCCTGCCACAGCCCATAAAATACCTATAAAAATGTCTCTAAACAAATTTTAGAGCAGCAGAACCCATAAAATGACAGAGTAAAAGATTTCTAGCCCAAGGCATCCTGGAAAGCTGATAGGAAAGGTCTGTTGCACTGCAGCAGGGACAGGACTGGAGCAGGCCTCAGGGAACGGAATCCTGGGCAGCAGCGGCCATTCCCAGATCTCTCAACCCAAAAATGCCAAAGACATCTTCAAAGGTCAGTGAGAAAGCTCTTTCACTGGGTGAGAAGGAAGCAGGGTCCTCCCCTACCCCTGGTCCCCAGCAGCAGCAGCAGTGTCCATTTTTGGAGCCTGCAGCCTGAAGACTCTGGAGGAATTAAGTTGCTGATCTGGATCTCAGACCTGAGTAGAGTCCCTGGGAGGAGGAGGAGAGCTGGTGGTGGATCTGGTAGAGGCTCTGGAGAGGATCCTGTGCAGAAAAGCTTGCAGTAGCTCCCAGCCCAGAGTGCAGGCCAGGATTGTGCCACCTTGGAGAAACTGAGAACTTACAGGTCCGCAGAGAATACCTCTTCTTGACAAAGGACTCAAAAGTCAGGTAACTGGCTTGAAAAATGCGCAAAGAAGGAAAAAAACACGACTATAAAAGGTTACTTTCTTGGTGAACGGGTATTTTCTTCCATCCTTTTGGATGAGGAAGAACAATATATACCATCAGAGGAAGACATAAAAGTCAAAGTTTCTGTATCCAAAAGCTCCAAAACAAATGTGCAATGGTCTTAGGCCATGGAAGAGCTCAAAAAGGATTTTGAAAATCAAGTAAGACAGGTGGAGGAAAAATTGGGAAGAAAAATGAAAGCAATCCAAGAAAATCATGAAAAATGAGTCAACAGCTTGCTAAAGGAGACTAAAAAAATGCTGAACAAAATAACATCTTTAAAAATAGACTAACTTAAATGGCAAAAGATGCCCAAAAAGCCAATGAGGAGAAGAATGCTTTAAAAAGTAGAATGGGTCAAATGGAAAAGGAGGTTCAAAAGCTCACTGAAGAAAATAGTTCTTCAAAAATTAGAATGGAGCATATGGAAGCTAATGACTTTATGAGAAACTAAGACATTACAAAACAAAACCAAAAGAATGAAAAAAGAAAACAAAAGGCAATATAAAATATCTCATTGTAAAAACAACTGACCTGGAAAATGGATCCAGGAGAGACAATTAAAAATTATGGGACTACCTGAAAGCCATGATCAAAAAAAAGAGAATAGACATCATCTTTCATGAAATTATCAAGGAAAACTGCCCTGATATTCTAGATCCAGAGGATAAAATAAATGTTGAAAGAATCCACTGATTGTCTCCTGAAAGAGATACTAAAAAGAAAATTTTTAGGAGAATTGTAGCCAAATTCCAGAGTTCCCATGTCAAGGAGAAAGTGTTGCAAGCAGTCAGAAAGAAAGAATTCAAGTATTGTGGAAATACAATCAGGATAACACAAGATCTAGCAGCTACTATGTTAAGAGATCAAAGAGTTTAGAATATGATATTCCAGAAGTCAAAGGAACTAGGATTAAAACCAAGAATCACTTGCCCAGCAAAACTGAGTATACTACTTCAGGGGAAAAATGGTCATTCAATGTAATAGAGGACTCTCAAGAATTTCTGATGAAAAGACTAAAGCTGAATAGAAAATTTGACTTTTAAACACAAGAACCAAGAGAAGCATGAAAAAGTAAACAGGAAAGAGAAATCACAAGGGACTTATGAAAGTTGAACTGTTTACATTCCTACATGGAAAGATAATATTTGTAACTCTTGAAATTTTTCTCCGTATTTGGGTAGTTGGAGGGATTATGCACACACACACATGCACACACACACACACACACAAAACACATACAGACAGAGAGCACGAGGTGAGTTGAATAGGAAGGGATGATTTCTAAAAAAATAAAATTAAGGGGCGAGAGAGGAGTATATTTTGAGGAAAAAGGGAGAAATGGTGGAATGAGGCAAATTATCTCTCATAAAAGAGATAAAGAGAGATAATTTTTCAATGGAGGGGGAAAAGGGGGAGGTGAGAGGGAAAACGTGAAGGTTACTCTCATCACATTTGGCTTAAGGAGGGAATAACATGCACACTCAATTTGGTATGAAAATATAACACTACAGGAAAGTAGGGGAGAATGGGATAAGTAGGGTGTGGGGGGATGATAGAAGGGAGGGCGAATGGGAGGAGGGAGTAGTTAGAAGTAAACACTTTAGGGGAGGGAAAAGTTCTAAAGAGAGAATAGAATAAATAGGGGGCAGGATAGGATGGAGGGAAATATAGTTAGTCTTTTACAACATGACTATTATGGAAATCTTTGGCAAAACTACACATTTATAGCCTATATTGAATAGCTTGCCTTCTCAGTGGTGAAAGATGGGGAGGGAGGAATGAAACTCAAAGTTTAGGGAATGAATGTTGAGAATTGTTTTTGCATGCAACTGGGAAATAAGAAATACAGATAATGGGGTATAGAAATCTATCATGCCCTATAAGAAAAGAGGGAAGATGGGGATAAGAGAAGGGAGGGGTGTGATAGAAGGGAGGGCTGATTAGGGGAAGGTGTAATCAGAATGCATGGTGTTTTGAGTGGGGGAGGGGAGAGATGGGGAGAAAATTTGGAACTCAAAATCTTATGGAAATGAATGTTGAAGACTATAGATAAATTTTAAAAAGAGAAGCTTATTTTTTGGTAATAAGGAAGTGATATTTCTACTGTACCACATCTGGATTATTCTGTTCTGCTTACATAAAATATGCCACATTTTTATGAAGGACATTAATGAGGTGGAGAATATTTAGGGAAAGAAATAAGGGTGGTTAAAGACCTTAAGTTCATACCTCAAGTTCAAGATCGGTCAAAGGAAATGGGACTTTTTAGCCTGGAGAAGAAAAAATATAAGGGGAACAAGAATCTGAAGCAGTGTCTCATGGACTAGTCTGTTGTAGGCAGCACATAGATATAGTGCAGGAGATAGGGTGATTGGAGTCAGGAAGACCTGAGTGCAACCCAGCTTCAAACATTTACTGATTGTGTGACCTTGGCCAAGTCACAACCTCTTTGGGATTCAGTTTACTCATCTGTAAAATGGGGATAATAACAACTGTAATATCTACCACCACAGAGTTGTTGTGAAGCTCAAAGAAGTGTGTATAAAGTACTTGGCAAACTTTTTTTTGATCAGCTGGTTTAATTAGGTGTTTCTACATGCACTGCATGAATTAATAAATTTCATAATTCATTGAAGTTTAAAATATTAAATTCCAAACCCCAACAGCAGTAGTGGGGGATGGTCCTTTCCCGTCGCAAGTCCTTAGTAGGACAGCAGATGGACTGGCCCAGGTTGCTTTTAAAACAGGTCTTTTGTTTCCTTGTACAGAGCATGCAATCCAACATACATTTATTAGGTACCTACTATGTGCCAGGCACTGTGCTAAGCATAAAAATAATAAAAGTCCCTTTCCTTAAGGAACTTACAATCTAAAGGGGGAGACAGTACACAAAAGGAGGCAGGAAAGTGGGAGAAGGGGACAGGGGAAGGTAGAGATACCAGTGGGTATCTTGTTCTGTGGAAATGAAACCAGATAGAGCAGCAGATACAAAGTAGAGTGATCTGAGAGTCCAGTTTTCTCCCTTCTATAAAGAAAGACATTGGGAGGTGTTTTGGTACTCCTCCCTCTAGTCCTCCAATCAGAGGAGAGAGGAGGCAGAAAGAGATGGTGTCAGTCAGAGCTTAAGTTAGCAGTATAGTGGTTAGTTTAGAATTGATGAAGTTATGTGGAGTAGAAACCAGGCAGAGCAGCAGATGCAAAGCAGATTGCTGTTATTGCTATTAAAACAGGTTCTTTGTTTCCATTTACAAAGAATCAGTATTGATTCTTTGATAAGAATTAAATTGTATTAAGACCAGTGTTCTAAAAACCTGTAAAGGATCATAAACACCTTCTCGGTACTACTACTGCCCAAGACCCCACTTGATGCTGAACCTATCATTTTCCTACTTGATAAACTCTTAAAACACTATGTATATGTATCAATAATTGTTATTATTTTTGGACCAGTGAAAGACTGATTGTGCACGGAAACCAGGGGGACATTGCACTATTCTGGGCATGAGATAATTTGGGCCTGAATTAGGCAATGAGAATAGCAAGGAAATATTAGCTTATTATAATGGACAAATCAATAGAATCTCGTGATATGTTTTAAATGGAGGTGAACCATAAAGGAAACAGAAATAGCTAAAATTTCAGTTATTAGAGGTATGTAATATCAGAGATATGGACATCAACTGGAAGACAAAGTTTAGGGTATGGGTATTGAAAGTAATGAGTTGATTAGATTTTTGTTTCTGGAGGTCAGTGTTTTACTTAGTGTGTGGTTTAATAAGTAGAATAAGCATAATAACGTTTTCTGTCATTATGTGTTGTAAAAACATGTTGCCTCTCATATGTTTTTACTTTGTTTTCATTTACTCTATGCTTTCCATGTTGTGTGTTTCCTTACTTCTTTACTACAAACTTTTTAAAACGCTGAGAATAAGTGAGTGAGGCCTTCTCTCTCTCCTCATTCTATCTGACCTCATAGTTTTTGATACTTATCAGCTAATTCTTCCTTCTGGATACTATCTCCTTGCTTGTTTTCCCTGACAGTCTTAGGTTTCCTTGACTTCTCCTTTTACCTATCTGACTTCTCAGTCTCTTTTGCTGAATGGATCCATGCCCCACTCCTTAAACATGAAGTTCCTTGGGATTGTGCTTGGCCCTCTCTTCTTCTCTGACTATACTCTGTTGATGGTTTCATCAGTTTTTGTGGGTTCAGCAATCATCTTTATGCAGATGATTTTGAAATCTATCCATCCTAATCTTTCTCCTGAACTTCAGCTCTTTATTAACAGCATCTCTACCTGGATGGGATTCCTAATGCCCTTATAAATCTATCTCTTTTCTGAACTTTCTGTTGTGGGCATCTAGATTTATCTAGATTTGTAATCTCAGAGTAATCCTTGACTCTTTTCTTTCCCTCCTCTCCTGTGTCCAGTTAGTTCCAAATTTTTGTTAATTTTACCTCCATAGCATCATTTACATTCTCCTTTTTTTTCTTTACTCATGCAGTCTCAACCCTAGTTATGGCCTTTGAATTCTCTTGATGGGACCATTACAGTATCACTCTAATAAGCTTCCCAGTCTCTTTTCTCTCTCTAATTAATCTTCTGCGCAGTTGTCAAGTTGATATTCCTAAAACACATCTGACAACATCATTCCTTTACTCACACAACTTCATTAGCTACCTACTGCTTTCAGGGTAATATATTCTCAGTTTGTCATTTAAGGCTTTTAAAATCTGGCTCCTGTCTATCTTTCCAGTATTATTTCATCTGATTCCTCTTTTTGTACACCTTCTTTCAGTCACAGTGGCCACAGTGGACATACGTGACATTCCAGCTCTTACTCTCTGCCTTGCCATAGGCTCTTTCTCATGTGTGCTTCATAGAATCCTTCATTTCTTTCAACAAACACAACTCAGGTGCTACCTCCTATGCAAAAGCCTTTCCTGATTCAGCCAGTTGTTGGTGCTCTTTTCCTTCCAGAAATTACCTTGTCTATGTTCTATTATCTTTGTGCATATTGTATATCCTTAGTAGAATATAATAAGCTACTTGCTGGTAGGTACTGTTTTGTTATCTTATAATATCAGTGTTTTGCACTGAGTAGTTGCTGAAAAAGTGTTTGTCCTGGAAAACATTCCTTGTTCTGTTTTTAAAAGTTTTAAAGGAATGTAACTTTTTAATTGTTCTTTCCAAACTTTCAGGGTAAAGCACTGAAGTTTTTCAATATCACTGGACAAACAATGGAGAGTTTTGTAAAATCACTGGATGGAAATATAAAACAGGAGCTGGATTCTGATGAAAATCAATTTGTATTTGCTTTGGCTGGAATTATAACAAGTAAGTCATTTTTGGAGTTCATTTATATTTACATATACTGTCTAGAGAATATGTTATATTTACATGGTCTAGGCCCGCACATTTTATTCAGTTACATATGCGCACAGAAATCTTTTTTTATAACATGTCTCAAACCACAGTGATAACTGGAAATTCACATTAAAAAAATTCTGAAGTTTTAACATAACATTTGATTGATTTCCTATTTAAAAGAGGAAACATTTTAAAATCCAGAGCTTCAGCTCTTTTCTTTCTTTTTTAATTTATTTTTCATTTATTTTACGTTTTCAACATTCATTTCCACAAAATTTTGAGTTCCAAATTTTCTCCTCATCTCTCCCCTCCCCCCACCCCAAAATGCAGGACATTCTAATTATTCCTACCACCAATCTGCCCTCCCTTCTAACATCCCTCCCTTCCGTTATCCCCTTCTTCTCTTTTGTCCTGTAGGACAAGATAAATTTCTATACCCCATAACCTGTATTTCTTGTTTCCCAGTTGTATGAAAGAAAAATACTCAACAGTTGTTCCTAAAACTCTGAATTCAAACTTCTCCTCCTTCCTCCCTCCCTGTCCCCACTGGCAAGGCAAGGAATTCAATATGGTCTATATATGTGTAGTTTTGCAAATGACTTCCATAAGAGTCACATTATGTAAGACTAACTATATTTCCCTCCATCCTATCCTGCCCCTCATTTCTTCTATTCTCTCTTTTGACCTTGTTCCTGCCTGAGTGTTGACTTCTCATTACTCCCTCCTCCCATTGCCCTCCCTTCCATCATTCCCCCCACCCTGCTTATCCTCTTCTCCCCCACTTTCCTATATTGTAAGATAGGTTTTCATACCAAAATGAGTGTGCATTTTATTCCTTCCTTGAGTCAAATGTGATGAGAGTAAGCTTCACATTTTCCCTCTCACCTCCCCACTTTTTCCCTCCATTGAAAAGTCTTTTTCTTGCCTCTTTTATGAGAGATAATTTGCCCCATTCCATTTCTCCCTTTCTCCTCCCAATATATTCCTCTATCACCCCTTAATTTCATTATTTTAGATATGATCCCTTCCTATTCAACTCACCTTGTACTCTCTGTCTCTGTCTCTCTTTATGTGTGTGTTTGTGTATGTGTGTGTGTGTATGTGTGTGCATGAATAATTGCACCAACTACCTAGATACTGAAAAAAGTTTCAAGAATTACAAATATTATCTTTCCATGAAGGAATGGAAACAGTTCAACTTTAGTAAGTCCTTTATGATTTCTCTTTGCTGTTTACCTTTTCATGCTTCTCTTGATTCTTGTGTTTGAAAGTCAGATTTTCTTTTCAGCTCTGGTCTTTTCATCAAGAATGCTTGAAAGTCCTCTATTTTATTGAAAGACCATTTTTCCCCCTGAAGTATTATACTCAGTTTTGCTGGGTAGGTGATTCTTGTCCTAGTCCTTAGTCCTAGTTCCTTTGACTTCTGGAATATTATATTCTAAGCTCTTCGATCCCTTAATGTGGAAGCTTCTAGATCTTGTGTTATCCTGATTGTATTTCCACATTATTCAAATTATTTCTTTCTAGCTGCTTGCAATATTTTCTCCTTGACCTGGTAAACTCTGGAATTTGACTTCAGTGTTCCTAGGAGTTTCTCTTTTTGAATCTCTTTCAAGAGGTGATTTGTGGATTCTTTTGATATTTATTTTGCACTCTGTTTCTAGAATATCAGGGTGGTTTTCCTTGATAATTTCATGAAAGATGATGTCTAGGCTCTTTTTTTGGTCATGGCTTTCAGGTAGTCCCATAATTTTAAAATTGTCTCTCCTGGATCTATTTTCCAGGTCAGTTGTTTTTCCAATGAGATATTTCACATTATCTTTCAGTTTTTCATTCTTTTGGTTTGGTTTTGTGATTTCTTGGTTTCTCATAAAGTCATTAGCTTCCATCAGTTCCGTTCTAATTTATAAAGAGCTATTTTCTTCAGTGAGCTTTTGAACCACCTTTTCCATTTGTTTAATTCTGCTTTTTAAAGCATTCTTCTCCTCATTGGCTTTTTGAACCTCTTTTGCCAGTTGCATTCACCTATTTTTAAAGGTGTTATTTTCTTCAGCATTTTTTGGGTCTCCTTTAGTAAGTTGTTGACTTGCTTTTCCTGATTTTCTTGCATCTCTCTCATTTCTCTTCCCAATGTTTCCTCCACCTCTCTTATTTGATTTTTAAAATCCTTTTTGAGCTCTTCCATGACCTGAGATCGTAGAATATTTATTTTGGATGTTTGGGATACAGAAGCCTTGACTTTTATGTCTTTCTCTGGTGGTAAGCATTGTTCTTCCTCACCTGAAAGGATGGGAGAAGATATCTGTTCACCAAGAAAGTAACCTTATGTAGTCTTATTTTTTTCCCCTTTTTTGGGCATTGTCCCAACCAGTTACTTGACTTTTGGGTCCTTTGTCAAGAATAGGGTATATACTCTGGGGATCTGTAAGATCTTGGTTCCTCCATCGTGGCACAATTAGTCAAGTGTGTACACTGGTCTGGAAGCCACAAGAAACTTTTATGCCTGGAATCTGTGAGTGGTAGAGTTTCCTCCCACAACCACCTGGCCTCCAGTTCCACCAAGTCAGCACTAGGAGCTGAGATTCAGATAAGCTGCTCAGTTTCCCCAAGGGCTCTTGCCAGGGGCAGGGTTGCCATTCAGAGTGAGATAGAGATCAGCTACTCAATTCCTCCAGGCGTGTTAGGTTGGGGCAGGGCTGCCCCACAGGGCTGAGATAAGGATCAGCTGCTCAGTTCCCCCAGGAGTTTTATGATCCCACAATGGATGCGAGCTGCTATGGGAGCTGCTGCTCCTGGTGCTGCTGCCTGAGGCCAGAGCTATGGGAAGACCCTGCTCCTTTCTTGGTCAGCTGAAAAACCCCTCTCACTGACATTTGGTGCCTGTGGGTTGAGGGATCTACAAACCACAGCTGTTGCAGCTAGGGATTCTGCCTCCAAGGCCTGCTTGGTCCTCCTCCTGGTGGCCAAGGCTGTGCTGTGCTGTGCTCAGCGTCCTGTACGACAGACCTTTCTTGTTACCCTGGGCTGGAAATCTCCACTCCATTGTTCTGTGGTTTCTGCTGCTCTAGAATTTGTTGAGAGTCTTTCTTTACAGGTATTTTATGGGCTGTGGGGGAAGAGCTAGTGTATGTACGTCTTTCTACTCCACCATCTTGGCTCCGCCCCCCAGCTGTTTTCAAATTAACCTGTTATATGATCATATTTAGTCTGTGTACTAATATGCATGCTAAGTTGAATACTAATTTAGTTTTTCAGAAGGCTTCATAGGGAAATCTCTAAATTCTAAAATGAATATAAGGAAACCATGCTGTTCTTGGTCAGGCCAGATTCAGCCTAAAATAGTGGTTCAGGTTCAGGACTGGAGTGAAATTAGATCCTTGCAGACCATTTAAGAAAAAATCTGGATGTGAAAAAATAGTAAAGACAAAGTGCCCACATCTCTTAGAAGAATAGGGCAAATTGAAAATATAGAGAATCTACTTATAGTCTCTCAAGAGAAACTACAAAATAAAAACTGTCCACAAGGTTATAACTAAAGTCTAGAGCACCTAGATCAAAGGAAAGTAAGCAAATACAGACGAGTTCAAGTACCATGGAACCACTGTCAGGATCACAGAAGATTTGGCTGCTACTTTTTTAAACAGAGTTTTTTGGAATGTAGTGTCCAAAAGGCAAAAGCTAACAGTTTGTAAACCAGAGTAACCCAGTTGGCAAAATTGAGTATAATACTTCCAGGGGAAAAAAGTAAATCTTCTATTTTGAAAACTTTCAAATATTCCTGATGAAAGGATCAGAATTGAGTAGGAACTTAGAAATCCAAATCAGAAATCCGGGATAGCAATCATGATTTTAGGAAAGGCAACCATAAAAACAAACACTGCATTATACTTACAGGCACCTCACGTAATGAATTAATATCAATAATGTATGTGCCTGCATGTATGTACACAGGCACACACATACATAATCAAAATAGAAAGTAAAACCATAATAGTAGAGGAGTTCACTGTATTCCCTTCAGGACTAAACAAATCTAACAAAAACTTATTCATTTTGTTTTTTAAATTTTGGAGTATGATAGTGTGATGAGATGAATAAAGGAGTAAGGTAGTAAAAAAAAAGAAAGAAATTAGTCATTGAAGTATTTTTTAAAAATGTACAGAAGAGAAGTCAGAAAAGAATGATGGATAATTAGGACCATTTTAAGTTACATATTGAATTTATCATACAAAACAATCAAAGTTTTATGATTATAGATACAGAAACAGCTTTTTGACAAAAATCAAACTGTTGTTTAGATTAAAAACATTACAAAGTGTAGAAATAAATGGACCTTTCCTTAATGTGCTGAGAGCCACCATTATCTGTAAGTAAGTAAATTTTAAATAAAAAGGGTAAAGTTCGTATATCCATTATCATCACTATTATTTTCTATAGTTCTAGAAATTATAACTATACCAAATAGGTCAAGAAAAGGAGAGGTTTAAGTAAGTGGAGAGGTATGAATTGCGTATGTGAAATTAAGGTCTCACCAATTATTTGTCTGTAATAAATAACACATTTTTAATGGTATAGGAAATATATAATAAATAGTAACAGTAATCATAACAATAGGGGACATTACTACTTAAATTAACACACTCAACACCATAACAATCAAACAACAAAAGAGTCATTGAATAGAAACAGGCAAAATAAAAACAAGTATGAAAACGATGGGAAGAAAGGGGGCCTAGCAGTACTAGATCACAGATGGGGTGTTTGATTCTACCCTCTCCCCACCTCCACCCCAAGGTTATATAAGGAGGATGTGTCCTTTCTCAGTTTAGGTGTGAAATCTCTTGGATTTCTTGAAGAAGGGAACAACACAATTGCCTGAACAAATAAGCTAGCCACAGCCATGGAGGCTTTTTAAATATCTGGGTCACAGATGAGTTTTAGACCTGGGAAAGCTGGAGGCCATTGTGCAAGAAACCCTTGTGCCTCTTGCACAGGGCACAACAGTTTGTTTGAGACATGAATACTTATGTACTGACATATGTTATATTACTGTGTTCCTTATGAGTTGAGAAACTATATCAACAACCTAGATTTTGTGGTAGTTTATCCATGTTAATTTTTTGTAAGCAGGCCTAGGTTACTAGCTTTATAGTGATGAGATTCTAGACAGTTTTGTTTGTGATGCTTATAAAATAAGATTTGCCTGATGACCTAGAAACTCAGAGTAATAAACCCCAAGTGCTTTATCCCTTTATGAGCCCTGTACCTTTCTGAGGATTTTCTGAGTGTTTTCTTCGTAAGCTGATCTACTTATTTTAATGAGGGGGTGATTGCAGAACTCCATGTGGATTGCCCTCTGCGTTGCATGACTGGAAGTGGGAAATTTTAGGTGCCCTGTGTAATGACATAGAGAAAATTTTTTGTTTCAACCTTGAGTTGGATTGCCTGTGTGTTGCCAGAATCCCTGGAGAAATTTTGGATACCCTTATAGACTCAGGTGAATTTTTGCCTACCAGTTACAACAGCAGTAATAATAATGACAGTAGTAACTAGCACTTATATGATGTTTTAAAGGTTTGCAGGATACTTTGTATATATTGTCTCTTTTGATTCTTACAGCAGTCCTAGGAGGTAGGTGCTGTTATTATCTTCATTTTACAAATGAGTAAACTGAGTCTGGGAGAGGTTAAATAATGTGTCCAGGGTTGCATAGATAGCTAGAGGCAGCTAAGTGTTACAATGTATAGAGCACTGATCCTGGAGTCAGGAAAACTTGAGTTCAAATATAGTTTCCAACACTTACTAGCACTGTAACCATGGGCAAGTCACTCAACCTCTGTTTGCTTCAGTTTCCTCAACTGTAAAATGGCGATAATACAGTACCTACCTCCCAGGTTGCTATGTGGATCAAACAAGATATTTGTAAAGCAGTGATTAACATAGTGCCTGGCACATAGTAGGTGCTATATAAATATTTATTCCCTTTCCCTTCCCTTCCTCTGAGTCAGAATTTGAACTCAGGTCTTTTTAACTCCAAATCCAACACTGTAGTACATTATCTAATTTAGTTTCTTACTTGAAAGGTTTACATTAACTTTCAATTATTCCCAGATTCACTAATCCCTGTGTCAAAGCCTCACATTTCTAGGAGCTCCATAAGGACTCACAAATAACCAGGCACTAGAAGATGCAAGGGTAGCTAGGTGGCACAGCAGATAGAATGTCAGATCTGTAGTCAGGAAACCTCATTTTCCTGAGTTCAAATCTGGTCTCAGACACTTAACTAAACATATGACCCTGGGCAAGTCAATTAACCTTGTGGCCTCAGTTTCCTCATCTGTAAAATGAGTTGGAGACAGAAATGGCAAAATACTAAGGTATCTTTGCCAAGAAAAACCAGATGGGGTAATGAAGAGTTGAACACAACTGAAATATCTGAGCAACAACAAAGGCAGAAATGTGTTTTATGCCAAATGTATTTTTCTTATTTGTAAAATAGGGTTTAAAGCACTCACTTCCAAGAGTTGTTATGAGAATAAAAAGGGATATTTGTAGAGCACTTTACAGTAGTAGTAGCAATAGTAGTAATGACTTATATTATCTTGGTTAAAAGTCATTAGTAAACACAAACATGTTTTGAGGCAGATATTCTCTTCCTTGGCTTTGCTATGTAGTAGTCAGCTGACTTTTCCCTCATCAGATATTCAAATACTGGCAGTTTAACAGACATTTAATCTGCATCCTCTGGGAGCATAACATAATATTTATTCTGCTTCTGAATACATGCATTAATTAAATTAAAACAGTATTTCATTGCAAAAGGAGTTGTTTGTTCATCACAATAGGAATATCTCAGCTACCTTAGTTGAAATGCTATGGTTATCAGTTCAGCTTTATGGCCTGTCAGTTCTTGGGCTAAACTAAATTTTAGTCCATTTTTTAATATATTCTGTAGTTCTGAAGCCGAAATCAGATATTATCATGCGCTAAGAACAACCTCTTACAAGTATTTAAATCTTGGAACCATGTGAAGTTTAACAATGAACTTTATTTATGTTTCTGTTGCAGATGTTGCTGCCATAGCTTGTGGTCGTGAATTTCTGGTTAATTCAAGTCGTGTACTGTTGGACACAATAATGCAACTTCTGGAAGACTTGAAGCCAGGACAGTGTACCAAACTTAAAGTGTATGATGGATAATATTAAAAAATGAAGCTCATTTTCTTATTGCTTAAAATGTATTGAACTTACCTATCTAATTAAGCTCAATTCACTTTGGAGTATTCCTTTAAAAATTCAGAAAGGATAAATTTCTTAGTGAGTTAAGAGAGCACTGTGTTGTGTATGTATGTGTATATATCTATGTGTATAGATATACACATGTATTTGTATATGTATATATGCATATACACATATGTATATACACATACCATATATACATGTATATGTGTGTGCATATACACATACATACATACCTAGGAATATGGACCGAACCTGTGATCATTGGCATTGAGAACTCCTGGGTGAGGAAACTCCTAATATGTAGGTCAGTACCTTCTTTGCAGTTTACAGTATTAGAGTTGCCTAGAGCACAGAGAGGTTAAATTACTTGCCCAGAGTCACATAGTCAACTGGTGGGACTTGAACTCAGTCATGGCTTTCTGGCTTCAAGGCCAGTTCTCTGTGCAGTCTGCTTCTCATATGTATGATGAGCTATTAAAGCATAAAATAGCACTAAGACTTTTGGGACACCATACACACATCATGCATGCATGCACACATGCTCTCATCTACATATGCACATATATGTTATCTCTCATATGTATGTTTGTACAAATATATACAAGTATAAAACATGGAATTCAGATTCAGTCATTCAAATATAAATTCAGATTAATTCAGATTCTGAACTTCTGTTCCTTAGACCAATCACTAATTTACAAAGAGGGATTTGTAACACCTCAAGGTAAGACATAGTGAGTAGAATGCTAGATTTAGAGTCAGGAAGAGCTGAATTTGAATCTTACCTCAGACACTAATTAACTCTGTGTCACTAGTCAAGTCACTTAACCTCTGTGTGCCTCAGATTCTTTATTTATAAAATGAGAGAGTTGAATTTGATAGCCTTTGGGATCCCTTCCTGCTCATAAATTCATCTATAACCCTATGGTTACAATTGTAATCTATTTTATTTAAAATATGTATGTGTGGTAGAGCATAAATGAGAAATATTTATATAAATTAAGCCAAGATTTTGATACATATTGAAACTCCAAGGTTAGTAATCACTCCATTGATGATACAACAGGAAAAATATTTAAGTTCAGATTTACTTTTTAGCTTCATTTCATTTGGTTTAAGTTTTGTACTTAGATGACACTGACCAGTCAATCAGATTATATCAGCTGATAATCAGTTTTATTTTTTATTCTTTTTTGCAAATGCAAAGATAATTAGTGAGGTTGCAAATATTTCATTCCTCAATCTTTTTTATGGTTGTAATTGCCTTTGTTGTGCTTCTCTTTGGGGGTATTTATAGGTAAAATAATTTGTTTACCTGTTTTTTGTTGTTGTTTTTGCAGCAATTCCCCAAATGTTTTTCTTTTTCTTTTTTTTCTTGAATGTACATATTTTTTTCATTAATGAGTAAGCTCAGTTTTGTGGTAGGTTCTTGCACATCTGTATTTCTCTACTGTATTATTCTATTCCCTTCTCTGATGTCTTAGACTTCAGACTAATCCTTGGCTGTTTGATTTACTTTTCCTTCATATTTAAAATCTTTCTTCTGGATGTTTGTACATTTGCTGTTTGTACTTAAAATTGTTAAGTATAACCACTACATGTGTCAAAGTGTGGAACAAAAGGATTTTATCCTGGTGACAATTTGTGGACTTTCTTAATTAATACTTTATTGTTTATATTCAAAAGTTTTTAGCAGTGCTCTTGTATTGTTTCCTACAATATGGTATTTAAGCCTTTTGATTTGTCATATATTTCAAGAAGACCTGTGCTCCTTAAATTATCTCTGCACATCCTATCTTAAAGGTCAGTCACATCTACTTATGTGGAATTCATTTATTCTTTTGATATTGTTGCCTTTTGATTTCTTTGGCTAAGTTTTCCTCCTTTGCAGTATTTTTGTGTTCTGAATTTGTTTATCTATTTTTCAAAGCTTCTGTTTCTTTAGATTATCCCTGATAGATTCAGTTTTTCTTGTTGTGCTGTTTTATTATTCTGTGTTGAGGGCTTTAATTTCTGACCTAAATTTAACTTCTTTTATATTTCTTTTTTGAACCATGATGTCATTGGTCCTCTTCTCAAAAACAAAGGAGGAACAACAACTTCCAGCTATTTAAGTTGTTCCTTATTTTTTTATGCAGCACTATGGAATTGAATTTACACAAGTCATTTTTATGCTATGATAAAATGATTGCCAAATATTTTATATCTTTCATAGCCGTTTTGTTTTTCTTTAACAATCTTTTTGTTTTAAAACACCATATGTGAATGCTCAGTATCCCTTTATCCTGCCCCATATCAACTATATAAACTTTTGTGTGAATGATCCAGTCTCCAAGGTCTTATATTGGTGGGACCATCTAGCAAGACTAATCCTACTAAACAATTGGGTGATCGATAGAAAGACGATCAGGAAGTTCAAAGGCAGAAGAGTTTTAAGAAAAGAGAAGCCAGAGATCTCTGACAATGTCTTCCTCACAGATTGAAGGGAATAGGTACCCTACAGTAGTCTACCTAAAGCTGTAAGCTACTTTAATTTGACTCTGTTCCCTGGTGGTTGCTTCTTTTATTATAATTTCTCTTCAGGCTCAAAATATTTTTATTCCTAATCACTTAGATACTTTGAGCTTGAAAAGCTTTTATTCCTTGTGAATGAATCCTCTGGAAATTTGTACTTTTTTTGATATGAATCCAAGGCAGGTATACATGCCTTTGACATAATTCCACCCATCCCTAACACAAATAGTTTTTCACCAGAAATCTTATAAACCTCTATCTATCTTTGCTAAATTTAGATGCAGGAACAAGGAGTTTTTACTTTTACTGATCAAGAAATTTTTTACCCAGACTGACCATATAAACCCTGGAAAACAGTTGGCATGAATTAGGGCCATTTTTACATGTTTGGATGACTGTAATTCTATATATTTGGCCCATTGAACCTTACACTCAACCTAGGGCTTACTGTGTTTTTCTATCCCCAGTCCTAGAACTCTTCCCATAAGGTTTGGTCTAACAGAAATATCTTACCAATAAAGGACAAGTTTGACAAGGCCTAATTAAGCTCCTCATAAATGCTGACAAATAGTGCTAATTACTAATTAGAAAAGAAGGGATTGCCTTTAGACAGGTCAGTAGCCCAGTTACTTCAGTGGTTAAGGCTGATAAAGAATAGTCCTCTTTGTTTTAAATTTTGGTTACCACTCTTTTTGTCCTACCTACTTTACTGAAGACAAAGTCTGGAAAGGGATAAAAATATTATTTCCTAATATTTTTGGTTTTACTAAAATATTTTTAATATACTTTCACAGTATCAATGTACATTTTTATTTTGAAAGATATTTTGAGGTTGTTGTAGACTTTCTCTACCTCCTTAGCATCTGCAAGGGATATCAGCACAAAAATTCAGTTGTTTTCCTAATCACATTTTTTTGCAAATCTTTATCATGTGCATTCAAGACAAAGATGGTGAAAAATGTTAGAAAATATAGTTCTGGAGTAGGGAATGAGAAAAACCAAATGCTGCTGCACAGAAGCCTCATTCCTCTCTGTGAATACAGGTAGGTCCAGTTTAGTGCAAATAATGAATCCCTTGAAGTGATCAATCACATTATTCAAAAATTGGTCCATTCAAAATTTTATGTAAGGTATGGTAATTTGTTCCAGGCTAATGGAAATATGCACAACACACATAAAAACAAAGGATAATAAAAAGGTATTTCTAATTCAAGTTTGTTGTAGTCAGTCATCTTGTACTGTGTCCCTTCTACCTACCCCCATATGTTGAGGTCCATTCAAGGAAGAGCAGGCCTCTTTACTAGTTTTCAAATGTGAAACTCCATCTTTTCACTCCAGGAGATTTCACTGTCTGTCATTCCACTGTCTGGAATGCTCTCCTTTCTCATCTCTGCCTTCCTGGGCTTCTTTTACATCCTAGCTAAAATCTCACCTAGGGGAAGCTTTTTCTTTTTTCTTTTTTTTTTAAAGGGGGGTAGGCAAGGCAATTGGAGTTAAGTGATTTGCCCAAGGTCACATATAGTAAGTATCAAGTGTCTGAGGCCAAATTTGAACTCAGGTTCTCCTGACTCCAAGGCTAGTGCTATATTCAATGTGCCACTAGCTGCGCTGGGGAAGCCTTTTCTGATCCTTCTTTATTTTAGGGCCTTCGTTCTGTTGATTATTTCCAATTTATCTTGTATATATAGCTTGTTGTTACAAAGTTGTTTGCATATTTTCTCTGTCATTAGACTGTAAACTCCTTAAGCACTCCTTAAGACTATCATTCTTTGTATCCTCAGTGTTTGGCAGAATGCCTAGTGCATAATAGTTGTTTAATAAATATTCAATAACCGATTATAGAAAGAAAAATTTAAAATAAAAAATTACTAAAGATTACCACCTGAACAACAAAATTGATTAAAGCAACATTTTAAATTAATTTTTATAAAATTACTTAAGATTACAATGATGATATGATGAAAACAAGTGATATGGTGAAAACATTGTTATTATCATTTAAACTATTTTAGCACCATATACTGAAATATCTTTTTTATGTTGATAGTTACAGAGAACTTTGTGCACATCTTCGGGAATTTATATACTCACATTCTCACATAATGAACCAAGTGTAGTTGGATGAACCAGAATGTTACCTAAAATTGGTAATGCTTTAAATGAGATAGTTTTGTCCTTGCAGTATTGTTCAGCAGCTGGGCTTAAATAAGTTGACAACTAGTCTTCAAAAACATTTGTCATTCATGTTTTCCTGATTCTCCTACAGTGGTCCATTTAGCAGGAGGCCAATCAATCAAGAATCAAAGCTAGAAAATAAGAAAAAGGGTTTTTAATAACTACTAGCTGGTGGGCTATTGTTGGATGGATAGCATCAGCTGTGAAGAAAGAATCATTGGATTTATCCTCCTATTGAATAAAATAACAGACTGAAGGATCTGTCTCTTACTTATACAAGGTTGTAGCTCCTTTCTTTGACTTGTAAAGTTAATTTTTGGGGAGAGAAAATATTTTCCCCAAATTCACCAAGGTTAGGGCTGTGGAAAAAGGCAGGTTCTGGATACAGACAGCATCCTACTCAGGGATAACAAGACATCAGCATCCAGACATCTACTAGTCTTAGAACATTGTCCCATTTCTGAACTTCAGTTGGACATAAGATCTGGAACTTAGCATTCCATTGAGTAGTGCAGGGTAGGTCAGATTCTAGCCCTGGAACAAAATCCTGAGTTAAGAACTGAAGTTGTAGATAGATATGAGCAAACAGTACAAAACAAGTAAACCAACAAGTCTATTGTAATGAAGATTGGGGTTAAAAATTATCTTAACAATATCCTAGAGGAAGGAAATAATTCAGAAAAGAACAATCAATTAGAAACAAAAAAAGAGAGAGAGAGAATGAATTGGCTGTAAAGACTCTTTAAGAGTAGATATAAAAAATGGAAGACCTGAAATGAGATTTTTAAAAGTGAAATTAAAACCCTTGGAAAGAGAATAAATATCTTAAGAGGGAAAAGTCACAAACTTATTCAAGTAGTCAGTACTTGCCCCTATTTCCCCAAATTAGAATGAATTAAATAGAATTCAGTGATTCAATGAAGCAACAAGAAATATTAGAGCAGAATCAAGTCAACAAGGCTGAAAAATTAGAGCAATTAGTTATATAGCTATTATCACAAGCAAGTGACCTAAAATATAGAATGAGGATTTAAGAATCACTGGACTTTTTGAAAACCATGGCTAATACCATGGTTGGCAGGTCTATATCTGAAAGACATCCAAAAAAAGGTGGAAGAAGTGGTAAAGGCATATTTGTACAAAAATATTTGTAGCAGCTCTTTTTTGTGGTGACTAAGAATTGGAAATCAAATGGACACCCATCAGTTGGGAAATGGCTAAACAAGCTGTGGCATATGACTGACTGTAATGGAATATTATTGTGTTGTAAGAAATGATAAGCAGGATGATTTCAGAAAAACCTGGAAAGACTTACATGAACTGATGCAAAGTGAAGTGAACAGAATCAGGGGAACACTACACAGTAACAGCAGTATTGTTTGATGAAGAATTGTCAATGACTCAATAATACAATGATCCAAGACAGTCCCAAAGGACTCATGATGAATTATACTATCCATGTCCAGAGAAAGAACTGATACTAATTGAATACAGACTGAAGCATGCTATTTTTTACTTTCTCTTTTCTTTTATTCGTCTTTATATACAAAATGACTAACATAGGAATGTTTTACACAATTGCACATGTGTAACCTGTATTTGATTACTTACCATCTCAGGATGGGAAGAGGGGAGGGAAGAAGAGAGGGAGAGAATTTAGAACTCAAGACTTTAAATAAAAATGTAAAAAAAATTTGAAAAAAACCCATGGCTAGACAAAAAGCTAGGTACCATGTTTCGTGAAATAAAATAAAACTCAGTTCTGTTACAGCTAGAGGGCAAAGTAAAAATAGAATCTATCAGTTATCTTTTGAATGAAATTCCAAATTGAACATACCTAGGAATGCTACACACACACACACACACACACACACACACACACACACACACACACAGCTTCAGAAAGCTTTTTTTAAGCTTATGCAATAAATGAACCATTAGCTAATTTGATTTTTTAAAAGAGAGGGAAACCATATTTCCAGTATCAAAATTGAAAGAAGGATAACTCACATTAAATAAAGGTAAAATAAAGGAAACAATTTGAAACTTTTGCACAAATATATGTCAACAAAATGTCCCTTAAACAAAATAGATGAATATTTGCAAAAATATAAAAACCCCACATTAACATAACAAGAAATATGTAATTTAAATAGCCTCATTTCAGACAAATGAAATGATTACTCCAGTAGAGGAATCCCCAAAGGAGGCAGGAGGAAAACAACTCAGGACCAGTAGACATACAAATGAACTCTTATCTTTCTTTCCAGGAGAATTAAATTCAATATTACAAAACTAGGAAAAGAAGGGATCCTATCAAATTATATTAATGTGATCTTGATACCTAAACTACGGATATTTAAAGCAGAGAAAGAAAGCTATATTAATATTCCTAGTAAACACTGATGCCTAAAATTATTAAATACAATGTTGGCAAAGAAGCTACAATTTTTCAATTTTTATATACATTTATTAATATTTAATTTTCCCCCAATTACATGTAAAAAGAATTTTAACATTAAATTAAAAATACTTTCTTTTTCTCCCAATTATATGTGAAAACTATTTTTTGTAAATTATTTTATGTAAAAAACATTTGGTTGGGTTTTTTTTAAGTTTTGAGTTCCAAATTCTATGCCTCCCTCCTTCTCCACCCCTCTCTATGAGATGGCAAACAATCCAATATAGATTATACATGTACAATCATGCAAGAATCCTCCCTTTTCCTCTCCCTACCCCATTTCTTGATCTGGACACCCTTGTAAGAATCTCTTCTTTATCCTCCCCCCTTCTATTTCTCTGTAAGTTAAGAAGACTTTAATACCCTTCTAGATGTTTGTTATTCCCCTTTTAATCCAGTTCTGATGAGAATAAGATTCTAGTACTATCAGCCCTCCACCCCTTCCTGTCTCCACTGTATCAGTTCGTCTACTTACACCTCATTTGTATGAGATAATTCCTTCATTTTACCTCTCCCTACCCAGTTTTACTTTTTAGGAACATTCCATCATACTCAACCCCAAGCCTTCTATGTATTCTCTTTGAAACTACTCAAGTAATGGTAACATTCTTTTTTTAAATATATAATAATATACATATGTGTATAGGTACAGATGTGTATATGTATAAACATATACTTACATATACACACATATAATTAATCAATTAATTAATTTGCTTTCAATCACTCCCATGTATATTAGATTTTTTCCCCCCTTCCTCCTCCCTTCCTTCCTGAGATGGCGTGCAATCTTATATAGGTTCTACACACATATTCTTATTAAATACATTTTTACCTTAGTCATGTTGCATAGAAGAATTAAAAAGAATGGGACAAACCATGAAAACAAAACAAAACGTAGCACAAGAGAAAATGGTCTGCTTCATTCTGCAATTCAATTCCATAATTCTTCTCTGGATGTGGAAGGCATTTCGCTTTGAGTCCACTGGGAATTTTTTAGGTTTTTGCATTGCTGTGAAAGGCCAAGTGCACAAGAAAAATTCCTTGCACACTGTAGTTGTTGCTGTGTACAAAGTTCTCTTGGTTCTGTCCTTTCACTCAGCATCTGTTCATATATGTCTTTCCAGGTCTCTCTGAAATCGTCCTGTACATCATTTCTTATAGCACAATAGTATTCCATTACATTCATGTACCACAACTTGTTCAGCCATTCCCCAATTTATGGGCATCCCCTCGATTTCCAGTTCTTGGCCACCACAAAGAGAGCTACTATAAATATTTTTGTACATGTGGGACCCCTTCCCATTTCTGTGATCTCTTTGGGATGGAGTCCCAGAAGTGATATTGCTGGGTCAAAGGGTATGTACACATTTGTAGCCCTTTGGGCATAGTTCCAAATTGCTGTCCAGAATGGTTGGATCAGTTCACAGCTCCACCAACAATGAATTAGTGTTCCAACTCTCCCACATCTTCTCCAACATTTATCATCTTCTTGTTTTGTCATGTTAGCCAATCTGATAGGTGTGATGTGGTATCACAGAGTTGTTTTGATTTGCATATCTCTAATCAATAGTAATTTAGAGAATTTTTTATATGGCTATAGATAGCTTTAATTTCTTCCTCTGAGAACTGCCTGTTCATATCCTTTGATCATTTATCAATTGAGGAATGACTTGTATTCTTGTTCATTTGACTCAGTTCTCTATATATTTTAGAAATGAGGTCTTTATCACAGACACTAGTTGCAAAAATTCTTTCCCAGTTTTCTGCTTCCCTCCCAATCTTGACTGCATTGGGTTTGGTTGTGCAAAAACCTTTCAATTTAATGTAATCAAAATTATCCATTTTGTACTTCATAATGTTCTGTAACTCTTGTTTAGTCATAAATTTCTCCATTCTCCATAAATCTGACAAATACACTATTCCTTGCTCCACTAATTCGTTTATAATATCAGTCTTTATACCTAGATCATGTACCCATTTGGACTTTATTCTTATGTATGGTGCCCAGTTTTCACCACACTCTTATCCAGTTTTCCCAGCAATTTTTGTTAAACAATGGGTTCTTATCCCAGAAGCTGGGGTCCTTGGGTTTATCAAATAGTAGATTGCTATATACATTTACTACTGTGTCTTGAGTACCTAACCTCTTCCACTGGTCTTCTCCTCTATTTCTTAGCCAGTACCAAGAGTATTTGATGATTGCTGCTTTATAATACAATTTGAGATCAGGTATGGCTAGGCCACCTTTCCTAACATTTCTTTTCATTAGTTCCCTTGACATTCTGAAACTTTTGTTCTTTCAGATGAATTTTGATATTATTTTTTCTAGTTCTAGAAAATAATTATCTGGTATTTTGATTGGTATGGCACTGAATAAATAAATTAATTTAGATAGAATTGTCATTTTTATTATATGTAGCTCAGCCTACCCATGAGCAACTGATGTTTTTTCCACTTACTTAGATCTGACTTTATTTGTGTGAAAAGTGTTTTGTAATTGTATTCATATAGTCCCTGGATTTATTTGGGCAGGTAGACTCCCAGATATTTTATAGTGTCTACCCTAGCTTTAAATGGGATTTCTCTTTTTATCTCTTGCAATGGTAACATTCTTAAGAGTCATAGATAACATTTTCCCATATAAGAAGTAAAGATTTTGACCTTATTACATTCTTTATAATTGGTCTTTAATATTTACTTTATGTTTCTACTGAGTCTAGTAGGTCAAATTTTCCATTTAGTTCTGATATTTTCTTCACAAATACCTGAAGGTCCATTAGTTCATTGAATGTTCATTTATCTCACCATTCAGGATAACACACAGCTTTGCTGAGTAAGTTATTCTTGGTTGCAAACCTAGCTCCTTTGCTCTTCAGAATATATTCTTCCATCACCTTTTGTCTTTTAATGTAGAAGTTGCTGAACCTTGTGTTATCTTTACTGTAGTACCACAGTATTAAAATTTTTTTCTCTAGCTGCTTGTAGTATTTTCTCCTTGACCTGGGAGTCTCAAAACTTAGCAGTGATGTTTCTGTGAGTTTTGATCTTGGAATCTTTTTCAGGTGGTGATCAGAGGGATTTTTTTCTGTTTCTATTTTACTCTGTCATTCTAAAACTTCAGGTCAATTTTCCTTAATACACTCTTGAAGTATAGTACCTAGACTTTTTTTGATCATAACTTTCAGGTATTCCAAGAGTTCTTTTATTTTTTTTCTTCTGTCTGTTCTCCACGTTAGTTGTTTTCCTAGTGAGATTTTTCATGTTCTCTTCTACTTTTTCTTTCTTTTGATTTTGTTTTATTATTTCTTGGTGTCTTATGAAGTTACCTGCTGCTTGCCCAATTTTTAAGAAGTTATATTTTTCATAAGTTTTTAAAAATCTTTTTCCAATTGGTTGACTTTCATAAATTTCTTGATTTTCTTGCATTACTCTTCCCTTCCCCTCCGCCAATTTTTCCTCAACCTCTCTTATTTGAGTTTTAAATTCCATTTTTAAGACCTTCCAGAAGCTCTTTTGGGGTTTGTGACCTTTTTCTAAAAGCTAGAAGTAACTATGTTAATTTCAGTGTCTTCTGAGTTTGAACCCAGATCTTTTCTATCACCATAGTAGCTATCTGTGGTGGGTTCTTTCTCTTTTGCTTAATTATTATTATTATTTTAGTGGCTTATTTCTTTTCTGTGAACTTTGTGTTGAAGTCTGGCTTTGGTCCAAAGGTGTAGGGGGATAATATTTCAGGCTTTAGGTTTTTTGTCTTGTTGTTTCCTTAGCTCTATCCAGGGGCCTCACTTCAGGTATCCCTTCTGCCACAAGCCATGACCAGGGCAGGACCCCTGCAATGCTGTCCCCACAAATGCTCCTGTTCCCTGTGGTCCCTCCTGCATCTGCAAACTTCAGAAGCTCCCCCCTCTGCCCTGGTACCTAAGCCAGGGACTCCACAAGTGCCCACAACCAGCAGGGTCCCTGCCCTCTGTGATCACACTCACCCAGTATATGCTCCTTCCTCCTCATCTGTAGCCACAGCTCAAGACATTAGATCAATGTACCTGGGCCAGGCATTCAGCGCTAGTTGGAGAGTCCTGTAAGTCTTCCCCTAAGTGTGAGGGGAAAGTTCGTGAAGCTTAGGCTGTGGCCTACACAACTGCCCCCAGGGCTTGTTGTTTTGTTGACTGAGCGGTCTTAGCCCAGAGGTATTTGTACTTCAGTCAAGTCAAACCACTGCTTCCAGAGGTAGGGTCTTTCCCAACATCCTGTGAAGTTATTTTAGGCCAAAGTTGTGTTAGGCTGACAGTTGTTTATTCTGACTTTAAATTATTTCTGCCTCTCAAAGTTCACTTTGAGGCATTATTTTATATTATTTTTGGGGAAATTTAGGAAAGCCAAATAATTTCCTACCTTATTCTGCCATCTTCCCAGAATCCTCCTCCTGAATTTTACAAAATCATAGTTTTCATAGAATCTAGTGATGATTTAATTTTCTCTCCTTGGCCTATTTTCAGCTCTTTTTGATATCAGATATTTTATATTTATGTTCACTTTGTCAGCCTTTTGATTTTGCTAAAATACATCTTGCTATCTTATGAAATCAAAGTTTTCTGTCTGGTCTCTTTTAGTTCTCAGGGAGTCAATTAACTTGAGTAAAGTTTATGACTTTTAAAAAATTAAATTAAGTATTTTTTAATTAACAGAAAGCTATTTTCTCTCCCTTCTATTTTCCAATTAACAAAAAGAAACAGAAAGAAAAACAAAATCCTTATAACAAATATGCCTTCCATTGTATCCCAAGTGCTTAGCACAGTGCCTGACCTATAGAAGACAGTTTAAGCAGTGTTAATTGATGGAAAGCACTAGCTAACTATGAATTCCACATATATTACCAATCCTGCAAGACTAAAGTGGATTCTTATGCCCTGTCTCAAAGGCCAAGTGACACCAAAGTGATACCTAAAGAAGGAGTGAAAGCCTGATGGCACTCATGGAACAGATAGAAAAGTTCTTTCCCACTGACCCCCATCTTTAGAATATGAATATCGCCAGTGTTTTTCAGTCACTCTTCTCATTGGGAATGACTGTCTCTCTAGTCACTGTTCTCCGCTGGACTAAAGGAGACTCTGAGAAGGCAAAAAATAGGTCAGTGGGGAGCATCAAATAGCAGCTCACTCCCCCACAAAACAGAAATTGCTGCTTTTGTCTGGGAGAAAATCAGATTTATGTTTTTACTCTGCTATGGGAAGTTAGCAATAAAATTTTCTTTCATTTAGTTCCAAAGTCCACAGCCAGAAAAATTCATTCATTCATTCATTCATTCATTCATTCATTCATTCATTCATTCATTCATTCAGTAAACATTTTTAAGCATCAAGCAGTTCTGGCACAGGTTCCATTTTCTCTAATTTTTTTCTATGTATGTATTTATATAACATTCCCTTCTCTCTTGCTTCTCATGTCCACTTGTGAAACACAGAGAAATAAGAAATTGCTGATGTCAACCACTTTATTTTCTTTTTCTGAGTGTTCTGTATATTTATTGTTTTACAGCAAAATGCCCAACACAGATCATAACTGTGATCAGTTATGTAAGTTCAGATTCAGCTGTGCAAATATGCAGACTCAGCTGTGCAAAACAGTTTATATAGTGCTTAAGTACAAAAGGCAAACATGATTTTTAAAAAAATATGAATATTTAACACAAATTTATGATCTTTAGAAAATAACATTTAAATTAGATGGTTTAGGTTGATCTGCATCCTTGGATATACAGAAACTTATTTTTCCAGAACCAATAGAATCATTAGTGCCATTTTGTGAATAATGGATCTCAGTAAATAAGTATCTATTTCTAAAATCTTTTCTTGGCTACTCTACAAACATTATCTGGCTGAGAATAAAGACAACATGAATCCCTTGAGAGTCAAAGGTCCAAAATGCCAACTATTTGGTTAAGTATTCTATATGATCTGTTTTCACTGTTTCCATTTTTAGTTAGAATTTTTCAAATTACTTTCTTCTATTCATCATACAAGACAAACACAAAAGTTCCATCCATGTCTCTGAGAACATTGAACCAGGTACTGAAGAAAATTGTGATTCTCAAGTTTAGCAGTCTTCATTCAATTGCCCCAGTATACATGTTAATTAGCTTCTTGTGCCTAGACTAAACCATTTTTCCCTACTTTACTGTATTAAAGTGAAGGGCAACTAGGTGGTGCAGTGGATAGAGCACCAGTGCAAGAGTCAGGAGGACCTGAGTTCAAATATCACCTCAGACACTTGACACTCACTAGCTGTGTGACCTTGGGCAAGTCACCCAACCCCAGTTGCCTCAGCCTGGGTCATCTCCAGTCATCCTGTTGAATATCTGGTCACTGGATTCAGATGGCTCTGGAGGGGAAGTGAGGCTGGTGACCTGCACAGCCCTCACTCACTCAAAACAAAGTGAAATGCAAGTCATGTCATCATTTCTCTGATGGCATGGTCTTCTTTGGCAATGAAGGACGAATACACACACATTAAAGTGATAAGAGGAGACAACTTCTACAACAGGCATTGATTGTGCAGACATCCAACTTATTGCAACATGATTGTTCATAGGATCTGAGAGCATAACTTTTGTGATATCATGGATTCCAAAATGGGCTGCTCTATGGATAATAATGTATTGATCCATGAAAAACATAAAATAAACCATGAATTACATCAGACTTGCTGATTTTCACAAGGTATTTTCCCAGACCTTTCACTTCTTTTAGTGTCAGATTTCTTGGTATCAACTGTGAGTAGGCCCTTGAAAAATCCAAGGAGTAAACAAAATAGAGAGAATGACTCAAGCTGTACCATCAAGGCAAGATTGCCCCCCAAAGTTACCTTCAAAACTGCTTGTACTCGTCCATTTCTCCCCAGACTCCTTATACTTATCCTTAAAGGCAAGGTTAAAGGCCTAGTAGGGAAATATCTGATGACATTTTCTAAGTTACCACACCAGAAGGAAAGCTTCCCTTGTTCTTTTGGAATTCAGACTATGCAATTATGCCTTTGAACTACTTAGCAGCAGCAAATAGGTTACTTGAATGATGTATCTGCAGTAGTACTTTGACTCTCTTGATGAAGACTATCAAACTCTTAAAAATAGTTCCTCCTAGAAATAGTTATTCCGCAATATTTACAGAGGGAGCAGGTGATAGAGTTGGAGGCAGAGAGCCTGTGTGAGAGGCCTAAAGCCAGGGAACATGTTTCCTGCCAACAAGTTTCATTGAAACAAAGAGGCAACTACCCTTTTTTCTTATGACTACTTGCAATACTAATGCAACATTGATTATATTGGCCCCCAGTGCCTGAAAGTCATGTATATTATATTTCACCTCTTCCCCAGAGTTCTCCTGTACTGTTAAAAGGGTTTGGGGGTTGTAGGTTCTTTGCCATTGATTTTGGCTCCCACTGTGTTGTTTCCCTGATCATAGGAGGGAGGGTCCACCCCTGCCCCAGTTCCATTTAAACTCTAACAGTTGAATTATTTTTCACAAAGAAATATTTACTTCAAAAATATAATCACAGATGTGTAAACTTACTCCTTAACATGTGGGGCTTCCTTCTTTTCAGCCCTATGCTACCTTATTCTCTGGGGAAAAGAAGGGGCTTAGATTAACAGCTCAGTTCCTAGAGGGCACAATCGCCTTTAGGCTTGAATACCAAACACCCTGGCTTCTTGGGGCTTTCCTGTCAGGCTGGCTGGCTACAATATCCTACCTGGAATCATGCCTCCAAGGTTGCCCAGGCTTCAACTCCTGGTCTAGTGGGGATCACTGCCAGCACCTGAAACTGAGACAAAAGAAACAGAACAAGACAAACAGGCACAGGGTAAAAAAGATGGGGAAGCAGGAAGATATCTCTCCTCAGCTCAATTCATGGTACCTGTGCTATGAGTAAACTATATGGGATCTTCACTGTCTGGATGCAGTAGGAGAGAGTATGTGGGCAAAAGAATGAAATGCCCCAGTTTGACAGCTTTAAAATCTTAGCCTGTTCTGATTATTGAAGAAGGCTCCTCCACCGTAGGGGAATACAGAAAACCAGATAGAAAGCAGAGATAGCCTAACTATATTAGGCTATCTAGACATGCTTCAAGGTCCCATTGCACACTTCCCTCTGTTTGAAATTTGCTATCAACAAATAGGGAGGGTTGCATTTTTTAACTCAGTGCTTGTCCCAAGTGCAAAACAGTTCTTTATGATTTTTGGGGAGGCAGAAGCAATGTCTTTTCACTCACTTACCCAGTGTCATATAGTAAAGTCAACCTACAAGCAAATGAAAGAGCCAAAACAAAACTGGCTTCCCTTCTTGGAAAGAAACTTGGTCCCCACTGGGCCCTTCAAACTACATGGAGTTTAAACTGCTTCCCTACAGCCATTTGGGACATGAGTCAATAGTCATCACCTGTTTCTCAGATGAGAAACTGTCCTAGGTGGAAACTCTTACATGCTTTTCTCATTTCATAAGGCCATGCAACTCTGGTTTGGACAAAAAATTCTCCTTTCTACACATGGCATGCCCATACTCTCTAGGGGTCCCTGTAGCATAGGGGGCTCCCCATAGGGGTCCAGCAACTTTTCCTGAGTCTTTATTCCAAAGAGCACCCCAAATTGTCCCCAAGGATCCCTGCCACTGCAAGGGTAAACAAATACAAGTGGAAACCCACCCGACAGAACAAGAAGACAAGTCAGCTGCTTGTGGATTTTAGGCATAAGCATTTTTGCCATGAGAAGTTGTATGCATTAATGTGCCTATTATTCCAAACCCTACCAACACTTACTATTTCCATTTTATTTTTGGTCATCTTTGCCATTTTGCAAATTGTAATGTGAAATCTCAAGCTTGTTTTAGTTTGCATTTCTCTTATTAGTGATTTGGAGCATTCTTTCTTGTGGCTGTAAACACTTAGCAATTCTTTTGAGAACTTTTTGCATATGTCCTTTGACCACTTATGTTATTGGGGAATAGCTATTAGTTTTAATACATTTATTAATTGCTCATGTATTTTGAATGTCAATTCCTTATTAGAAAATTTGATACGAAGATGTTTTTCCTATTAGAGCACTTTCCTTTTTATTCTAGGTGCTGCATTGATTTTGTCTGTACAGAAACTTTTCAGTTTTCATGTAAAGTTATCTATTTTATCTCTAGTAATTGCCTCTATGTCTAATTAGTTAAAGAACAGTAGTTGAAGTCAAATAGAAACTTATTCCTGTATATGGCATACTGACTTAGAAAACCACAAATTAATATTATCTGTTGCATTGTGTTTTTATTTATTTTGTTAAACATTTCTCAATTACATTTTAATCTATTTTGGGCAGCACTCCATGTATGCCCCAAGTTTTGAGACCTCTGGTTAAGAATACTTCTTCTAAGATGCGGACAAGGGAAGGGAGGGATGTTAGAAGAGAGGGAAGATCGGTGATAGGGGCAATTAGAATGCTCGGCATTTTGGGGTGGGGGAGGGGAGAAATGGGGAGAAAATTTGGAACCCAAAATTTTGTGAAAATGAATGTTTAAAAGTTAAGTAAATACATTAAAAAAAAGAATTTAGAGAAATAAAAATAAAAATAAATAAAAAAAGAATACTTCTTCTACCCATAACTGTGAGAGGCATATAATCTGCTTATCTTCTAATTTTTTTATAGTATGATCTTTAACATTAGCATCACATATTCATTTAGAAAGCAGTATGGAATATGGTGCAATGTGTTGGTCTGATTCCTGCCAGACAGTTTTCTAGTTTTTTCAGTAGATTTAATCAAATAGGTTTTTTTCCTGAGAAACTGATCTTTTGTACTTTATCAAACATTGTTCCATTGTTTCTGATTCTTCTCTTTCTGGTCTGATCCACTGAACTCTCTCTCTGTTTTTTAACCAGTACCAGATAGTTTTGATCGCTGCTGCTTTATAATATAGTATGAGGTCTAGAATTCCTTTTTTGTTCTTAGTTCTCTTCAATATTTCCCTTAATATTCTAGATCTTTTGTTTTTCTAAATGAATTTTGTTATCATTTTATCAAATTCCATAAAAATAACTCCTTAGTAATTTTATTTATATGGTATTAAAAGTATAAATTACCTTTGGCAATATTGTATTTTTACCATATTCCTCTGCGTAAGTTGTTTCTTTACTGAACATTTTGTCATTGAATCTATACAAGTTTTAATTGTGTGCTTTGAAATATTAATCTTTAGTTAGTTTATGTATTTTATAGATATTTAGAATGGAATTTACTTTCTGCTTCTTGTATTTTATTATTATTATTACATAGAAATTTTGATTTGAGTGGATTTATTTTGTAACTGGCAACTTTGCTGAAGCTATTAATTGTCACAGTTAGTGCAGAAGTGCCTTGTATTATTTAAATTTATTTTCCTTTTATTTGAAGGTCTTTCTCCTGATCTCTTGTAGAATTTGCTGTTTTTCAATTGAATTGTTAAATTTCATCACTATGTGTCTTGGAGTTTGCAGCCTTGGATTTTTATTTTTTTTTTCTGGAGGTAATCTGTAAATTCTTTCACTTGTTATTTCATTTTCTATGTTCAGAAGTTCTGTTCAGTTCTCTTCTATTGTTTCCTTCATTATTCTTTCTTTTATTATTTTTTGTCCTGTCATCTTCTTCTGGGAGAGCTATAGTCTTGGATTGTCTCTGCACATCTTATCTTCAAGATAAGTATGTTTTGCTTCAATAGAGAGAATATTTTCTTTTTTAATGTTACTTTTTTTGCTGCTTTTCTTCTAGATTATCCTTCAGTTTTAAATATTTGCATTCCCAGGGAGCAGCTAGGTGGTGTAGTGGATAGAGCACCAGTGCAGAAGTCAGGAGGACCTGAGTTCAAATCTCACTTCAGACACTTGACATTCACTAGCTGTGTGACCTTGGGCAAATCACTTAACCCCAATTGCCTCATCCTGGGTCATCTCCGGCCATCCTGATGAATATCTGGTCACTGGATTCACATGGCTCTGGAGGAGAAGTGAGGCTGGTGACCTGCATAGCCTTCCCTCACTCAAAACAAAAGTCAAGTGCAAGTCATGTCATTATTTCTCTGATGGCATGGTCTTCTTTGGCAACAAAGGATGAACACAGACATGTACAAACCAATCTATTGGTTTTTTGTTTCTTTGGTGATGCTTAGCATTGCATATTCTAGTTATTTTATTCTGTCCATTATTTTTGCTGTGAAGACCATAAATTCTGCTCTCATATTTGCCATTTTTCTTTTGAACTACCCAAGAACAGCATGCTGTGGTTCTGTGTTCTCCTCACTTTCACATGATCTCCTACCTCATCAAGCATTAGAACACTTTGTTCTGCAGTATTTATTATTTGTAGATGCCTGAACTTGTTTACTAGATCTGGAGGCTATATTTCCTTCTGTTGTTAATGTTTTTCCTATCGATGTGTCTGCTTTACACAATCTTTGCATTTTCTTCTCCCTGACATCTTTGTTAGCTTAAGTCTTTTCCTGTCCCTCACCTTATTTTTCCTTCAAGGTTAATGGAGTGCTGTACAATACATACCATTCCCTACCTCACCCCAATTCCCCAACACACACAGAGTATCTTGTCCTAGTGATTTGCCCCACTCCCTCTGTTCCTCAGTTCTCATAGCATTGTTTGTCCCACCACTGGTAATTCAGAGCTTTGCAGCATTGATGGTAGAGGGTTGCAGCCTCAAGCAAACTTTTGCTCTTTAAGGTCTATGGCTGACCTGTCATTACCTGAGCAAAGTTCCACGGTCTAGAGTCAGGGTCTCCATAGCACTGGAAAGAGGAATTTTTTTTTAAGCCCATGTAAGGTCCTTCTGGCTTCATTTCTGAGGTGAATATTTACCTGAATGTCATTAGTTTATGAGTGTGTCAATTCCTCAGTCATTCGAAAAGTAATGTTGGAAGTATGAATGGTTGTATCAATGTTTATAAATTAATGTTTGGTCTAGCATATGTTTGATTCTAATAGAAAGGCCATTAGGTGGCACTGAAAGCCATTTTGTATTTTTGTCCAGAGTTATGTGTAATCATTATTAAATAAATTTGTCACTAACTTTCTAGTGATGAGTTCCACCATAATTAGCTAGGCTGATCCTTAGGCACCAAACATTACTGAACCTGCATTCAAAGTAGCCTATCCTGGGTGGACCTGCTGGAGTTAGTGCTCTGTTGGCATAGATTTTGAGACTCTCCCTTCTTCTCTATTCAGTTGTGATGCATGGTTGCAGGACTTTGTGAAGCAATACTTCACATGGCAAGTAAATAAGTGAGCACATGGGGTCTGTGAGTCTGTTATACATGTCCACTGCAGCTTCAATCTAGCTAGTTATTTGAGCCCACAATCCTATAGTTTTTGTAGAAAATGAATACTTATTTTGCCCTTCATCATATATAAATAGTAATTAAGAATTTTGATTTTCATTATCTATCAAAAGTAGGATTTCTGAAAACATATTAACTCTAGGCATTTACTTAGCAGTTGTTTTAAAGCGTCCCACAAAATGGTATAATTAGAAATGGGGAGGAATAACATTTATCATTTTCTACTATTGTTTACCTTAAGACCTACAACTCTATAATCCTTTTACTTTGTTTTTGATTTGAGGTAGAATAAGTTATCGGGATCTTAATTTAAAATAACCTAGGTTTTATGCTGTTTGCATCCTAATTTTATTAAATTTTTCTGTTTGTTAAACATTTTTGCTACATATAACAGATATAGCTTTAAATTCTCATTAATATTTTATTTTATACAAATTACCAAGTATGTTAATGTCCTATTGAATTTAATGAAATATACTTCTGGTGAAGAGATTGTACCATGTTTTTACTCCATTTTCTACCCCATTTCAGGTTAATGCTGATGACACTGTACAATATAAGCATCAACTTGAAAGGCCTGAAGTACATAAGTGAAAGTCCAGGTTTTGTCCCTCTACTGTCATGGCTCTTGAAAGGTGAGGGTTTTGAATAAGCTACATATGTAAACTTCTTATGCAATGGTTAAGTAGATTTTACTATTAAAAATTTTGATTTAATATGTTGGGATGTTTTAGTTTAGATTTTCAAGAAATTCCTTGATAAAGATAACTCAAAGGTATTCTATAAATATTTGTCATCTTGTTATCCAAGGGTAGTTAGTACAGGTAAAAAAGGCCACTTAGCTCTGCTTAAAGTGGGGACCAATATTTCACAGTAAATAGTGAAGAACAAGTTTGATTAGGACTTTTATCTTTTTTAAAATAATTATTTTATTTGTTTTCAGTGTTCTATAATCACTTCCATACATCTTAGATTTTTCCCCCTCCCTCCCTCTCTTTCCCCCCTCTCTTCTCCCTCCCTACTCAGATGGCTTGAAATCTTATAAAGGTTCTACACATACATTCCTATTAAATACAGTTTTACCTTAGTAGGACTTTTATCTTAAAAAATAAATATTGTGAAAATAAGAATATCACATTATATTTTAATAAATTTATGTTCTAATTGCAACCATTCTAATTCTCAAGATGAACAAAAGAATAAATCAAGTATTGAATGGTTTTGAGGAATATACTCTTTCTGACAAAAATGCATAATACAATATATAGCACAATATGACATCCTTTCCTTAAGATTTCATTTCTGTGGCAAAATAATAAAAAGTCATTTTTACTAAAGTAGTTGAGGGCTTAATCAATTTTCCCAAGGGCCTCTCTTAATCCATTGATGCTCAAATTATTCTCTTGAAACGCCTACCTAAAATCAGTGAGACACTTACTGATAACGATGTTGACTACTTGAGTAGAGAATAGGCAGCGATAGATGCTGTTATAAGCATCTATAGATAGTTGCAGACAAGGATATTTGATCAAGAACTAATTTTATATGTGATTTGTTTGTGAATATTTTTCTGTTTTGACGATTTTTATTCACAGTATCTTGTTTCTCCTCAATTCTGTTAGCTTCAAATTGCAGAACATTTACTGATCTGCACTGGTAGAGGAAGTTTCATATACCAGTTGTAGTGAGTACATGCTGACCCCACTCTCTAAGGGCACAGCCCACATCTCCCTTCAAAGATCCTAGGTACCCTGAAGAGTTCAGGGTTGTGGGACTTTTTTCTAATGCCATTGATTAATGTTCCCATTACCTATGTTTTCCCCATTTGTAGGGGCTAATGACTAGTATCTAGTTTTTCAAATATGACATTAATTAATATTTACTTCAAAGATACAGCATGAAAAAATATCCAAATGTTTTTGCCCCCCAAAATCTTATGTGTGTGGGAAAGAAGGCTTGAAACTTAGCTCAGTTATTACATAGCCTTGATCCTGTCAGGTTTATGTCCAGATACATACTATAACTACTAGATGAGTGTCTGTGTCACCCATTACTGGGCTACAAACCTGAAGGTCACTCCCAAAAGTTGCTCCTTGTCACATCAGTGTCACATTGGTTGTAAAACCTGATTTGGCCTCTGACTCCTGAATTCTAATACGCAGATTTTTGTGGTTGCTTTCTTGACGTTTCAACATTCCCAAATTTGGTGTGGTCTCTCATCAGATGCCATGAGTTCGTCACTGAATAAAGCTGAAGGAGAATGAGGCAAAAGGAAGCAAAAAGAAAAAACACCCTGATTGTGTAAGGCTTTTTTTGAATGCTTCCAAAGATTTTTAAAGAGCTTTCTCTTCAATAGGTGGATAGTTAACTGGAACTATCCTGCTCCTTTGCCTGTCATCACAGAAACAAAAAACTTTTTTTTCTGACATATTACTGTGTAACCATATCTTTCTCATTTTGTATAAGATGAAGTTGATTTTTTAACCCAAATATAAGACTTCAAGACATATTAATCAAGATGGTAGTGGTTGTTTGACTTGTCTGGCACATCTTGCCTACTCCGTCTCTCAGGGTATTTTACTTCTTTAGCTAGGCTGATTTGATATGAAGTAATAATAATAGTGATGATGCTGACGATAACTAACATTTATGTAATACTTATTATGTGCCAGGCACTATGCTAAGCATTTTATGATATGACAGCCCTTTGGAGTCAATTCATAATTAATTGAAATAATTCAAACTTCAACAGAATTTGAGGCAAAGTACCTTGCTTCTTCAACCAGGCTGACAGGCTTGCCCTGTGTGTTTCAACTGGTTAGTATTTACCAACTACGAATCCAGATTTCCCCTTTAGAAATTATTGTCATTTTGCTCTAATCCAATAAACATTAAGTGCCTGCTGTGTGGTAGGCACCGCTAAGTGCAGGGAATACAATTAAGTCCTCAAAGAACTTACAGTCTAATATTGGAGGCAGGAAATCATGGGTTGGGAGTTGGGGAAAAAGGTTGAAGGTTTCCATTATGGGGACATCTTGTTCTGTGGCCTTTAAACCAGGCGGAGCAGAAGCTGCAGAATGGAGTAAACCTAAAAATCCCGTCTCTGCCTTCCATAAAGAAAGGTGTTGGGAGGATTTGGTACTCCACTAGTTCTACCAGTGACACAAATTTACAACTTGAGAAGAATCTTTGACCACTCCTCCTTTATCACTCATTCTTCTTCTACCATCTATTAACAAACAGGAAGTTCTAACACAGTTCTTCCTTTGGAGTTGTGGCTTTCAAGTATGTCCTTTTCTGTTTCTGATGGCATCACCCTAGTTCAAGCTTTCCTTAGTTATTCATAGGTTTCAAAGGAGTTAGAACAAGAAGAAGCCTTAGACGTTATCTAATCCACTGCTTTATTGTATTTATTTTGGGGTGAATAGTCAGCCTCTCTTGCTACTTACTTGAAAACAACATGTATAAGTAACATTTTATAGTTTCAAAGTTTATAGGCATATCAAATGATTACACACTTTTTATATCAAATCAGGCATTTAATAAGCACCTATTATGTCAGGTGGGGCGGGGTGATGCAATGGATAAAGCACCAGTGCAGGAGGACTTGAGTTCAAATCTCCCTCAGACACTTGACACCCACTAACTGTATGACCTTGGGCAAGTCACTTAACCCCACTTGTCTCATCCTGGGTTATCTCCAGTTATCTTGATGAATATCTGGTCACTGGATTCAGATGGCTCTGGAGGAGAAGTGAGGCTGGTGACCTGCACAGCCCTCCCTCACTCAAAACAAAGTCAGGTGCAGGTCATGTCATCATTTGTCTGATGGCATGGTCTTCTTTGGCAATGAAAGACGAACACACACATTTAGTGGAGTTGGCTGGCTTCTTCTTCACGGGAGTCACATTCTCTAGTGATGGTCATGGGGTCTGGTCTAGAAACAGAAATGTACTCAGGGTGCTATTACTCTCAGAGTTCCTTTGCCTGCTGATAGCAGTTGCTCAGCAGTTATTGCTGATAGTGATGAGGAAGTTATACCCTCTTTGCACAATGATTTCTCTCCTCATTGGGGCCTGGATTAGAAGCAGGTTTAGTGACTTGGGGGTCATTGTTATTTTCAAAACTCTGGGGTTCATTGTCCTGGGCCATCTACATCAGAAGCTGAGGGAAGGTGGTGTTGGTTTGGTTGAACTTGCTTTTCCCTTACTGCCTCTGTCTGTCCCTCGGGGAGCCTTGCTATTTCAGCTGTGCTAGTTAATATGAGATGATATCAGAACCCCAGAGAGTCTATTAAACATTAATTGAAATAATTAAAACTTCAGCAACATTGATAACTAGTAATATGTAACATAAATCCTCATCAATCATCAGTATTCCTGTCTATTCCCAACAAAAACCAGCAGGAAGAGCTTAGAAAGAGAAATTTCATTCAGGATAAAGATAAACCTAAATAATTGGAAAACCAATTGCTCATGAGTAGTGCAAGCAAATATAATAAAAAAATGATGTGCTCTAAATTAATTTACTTATTCAATCAAATTTCTCAAAGACTATCTCATAGAGCTAAAAAAATAATGCAATTCATTTGGAAGAACAAAAGTTTTCATCTCAAGGGCAACCATGAAAAAAGTAGGAAGCTGCGGGCTCAGCAATACCAGATCTCAGACACAAAGCAGTAATCATCAAAATTTGTTGCTGGCTAAAAATAGAGAGGTTCAGTGGAACAGATTAAATGTTCAATACGTACAGAAAATACAGTAGCATGATGCTCAGATCCTAGTTATTCGAAGAGATGATATCACTCTTTGGCAAAAGCTGTTGAAAAAACTAGATGGCAGAAATTACATTGTAGAGTAACATCTCATACACGCCTCATACTGTATACCAAGGTAAACTCCAAATGCATACATGTCATAGATGCAAAAAGTTACATTATAAACAAATTAGAGGAGCAAGGAAGAAATTATCTTTTTGACTTATGAATAGAAAAATTCATGACTAAACAAGTCATAGCATCAAGCTAAAATGAATAATTTTGGTTTTATAAAATTTAAAACATTTTTATACAAGCTTATCTAATGTCTTTTATATAGAAGGAAAATGGGTAATTTGGAAAAAACATTTTTCACAATTTTCTCTGTTAACTGATTCATATGCATAAGACTTAAGAGCCATTCCCCAAAAGATGAATGGTTAAAAGATATGAAGAAGCAGTTTTAATAGTTTTATTTAATCTTGACAGTTATATGTCAAGATAATTTTTAGCATTCGTTTTTGCAAGATGCTGAATTCCAATTTTTTCTCCTTCCCTCCCTCCCTCCTCTCCTCTTCTGAAAATGGCAGGCAATTTGATAAGTTTATATATGTGCTATCATGTAAAAAATATTTCTATATTAGTCACAGTTGTGAAAGAAGAAATAGATCAAAAAAAGAAAATGAGAAAAAATAAAGTGAAAAATTATACTTCAATCTGCATTCAGAATTGATCAGTTATTTATCTGGATATAGATAGCATTTTCCTTTGCGAGTCCTTTTATTTGTCTTGAATCATTGTGTAAATAATTTAGACATAAAGTGTGACATCATAAGCAAATTAGAAAAGCAAGGAATAGTCTACCTGTCAGATCTGTAGGGAGGGGAAGAATTTATGACAAAATATGAGATAGAGAACATTACAAAATGTAAAATAGATGATTTTGATTATATTAAATTTAGAAGTTTTGTACCAATGCAATCAAGATTAGGAAAAAAAGCAGAAAACTGGGAAACAATCTTTATAGCAAGTATCTCTAATAAAGGTCTCATTTCTCAAATATATAGAGAACTGAGTCAAATTTTTAAGAGTACAATCCATTCCTCAATTGATAAATGGTCACAGATATGAACAGGCAGTTTCCACATGAAGAAATCAAAGCTATCTATAGGGGCATGAAGAAGTGCTCTAAATCACTTTTGATTTGGGAAATGGAAATTAAAACAACTCTGAGATATCACCTCATATCTATCAGATTGACTAATACGACAAAAAGGGAAAATGAATGTTGCTGATACTGTGTACAGTGTTTGCCTACGTCTACTCATTTTGCTTTGTATCAGTATGTATAAGTCTTTCCAGCATTTTCTGAAATCTGTCTCTTCATCATTTCTTATTGCACAACAGTGTTCCATTACATTCATATACTACAGCTTGTTCAGCCATTCCCCCGTTGATGGGCATGCCCTCAATTTCTAATATTTTACCACCACAAAAAGGGCTGCTGTAAATATTTTTGCACATGGAGGTCCTTTCCCCTTTCTTAATGATCTCTATTGGGACACAGACCTAGTAGTGGTATTTCTGGATCAAAGGGTTTGCATAGTTTGGTTGTCCTTTGGGCATAGTTCCAAATTTGTCTCCAGAATGGCTGGATCCGTTCACAACTCCACCAATCAGTATACCAATTTTCCCACATCCTCTCCAAAATGTATCATTTTCCCTTTTTGTCATATTAGTCAATCTGATAGATATGAGGTGATATCTTAGAGTTGTTTTAATTTCCATTTCCCAAATCAAAAGTGATTTAGAGCACTTCTTCATGCCCCTATAGATAGCTTTGATTTCTTCATGTGGAAACTGCCTGTTCATATCTGTGACCATTTATCAATTGAGGAATGGATTGTACTCTTAAAAATTTGACTCAGTTCTCTATATATTTGAGAAATGAGACCTTTATTAGAGACACTTGCTATAAAGATTGTTTCCCAGTTTTCTGCTTTTTTTCCTAATCTTGATTGCATTGGTTTTGTTTGTACAAAACTTCTAAATTTAATATAATCAAAATCATCTATTTTACATTTTGTAATGTTCTCTATCTCATATTTTGTCATAAATTCTTCCCCTCCCCATAGATCTGACAGGTAGACTATTTCTTGCTTTTCTAATTTGCTTATGATGTCACACTTTATGTCTAAATTATTTACCAGTTTTGACTTTGTCTTGGCATATGGTATGAGATATTGGTCTACATCTAATTTGTGTCTTAATTGTTTTCCAGTTTTTCCAGCAGTTTTTGTCAAACAGTTCTTATCCCAAAAGCTGGGGTCTTTGGATTTATCAAACACTAGGTTACTATGATCATTGACTACTGTGTCGTGTGTACCAAATCTACTACACTGATCTACCACTCTATTTCTTAGCCAGTACCAGATAGTTTTGGTGATTGCTGCTTTATAATGTAGTTTGAGATCTGGTATTGCAAAGCCACCAAAAAGCTGTTTTTAAAGGAAGAAATCCATGCTAATAATAACCCTACTGGAAAAAAATATTCTCACTAATAATTGTAAATATTTGCGAAGAAATGCAAATTCAAGCAACTTTTGACATTCTACCTCATACTTGATGACTGCCAAAAATGGCAAAAGAAGGAAGCTGACAAATGTTGACAGGACTGTGGGAAAAACTGTGCACTGTAACTATGAATTGGCCTAACCATTATGAAAAGCAGTTTGGAACCATGCCTTCAGATTTTTTTCATTTCTACATACCTTTTGACCCAGATAGACTGCTAAGAGATTAAGTGGACCTAAATGTACAAAAATGTGTACAGCAGCTCTTTTTGTAGGAGTCAAAAATTAAAAATAAAGTGGTTTCTTCTTACTGGGGAATAACTAATTGGTGGAATATGTGTTTAATGAAATAAGAGAAGACTTCTATGAACTGATGCAAAGCAAATGAGTAGAAGTTGGACAGTTTATACAATAGCAGAAAAACAACTTTGAAAGACTTTAGAACTCTGATCAATACAGTGGATAAGCCATAAGTTCAAAAGAATGAAAATAAAACCCTCCATTCACCTTCTACTAAAGAAGTGATGAATTTAAAATATAGAAAGTATAATACATAACTTGCTTAATGTGGAGATGGCTGCATCTCCAACTGCATAACTGAAATAATTTCCTTTGATTGGCTGTATCTTTAAAACTGGTGAGACAGAACTGGTGTCTCTTTTTTTCACCATCTTTTCAACTGTAATTCTAGCTACTGTGCCCAGCATGGATGCCATGAATTAACCAGAAAGATAGTGGGGAGGGACTTGACCTTCCCCTCCTTACTCTTTTGTCCCCCACCCTCTGAGAAATGGCTTGGGGGGTTTGTTTCTGCTTTTCGTTATTTGTCCTAAGTTTCAAGTGCCAGAGGCAATCCTCACAGACCAGGTCAGAATTCAAGCCAGGACCGTAGGCAGGGTGGTACAGCTGCTAGCCATCTCAGCATGGAAACTCTGAGAAGTAGGGTGACTGGTATTCAAGCCCAATGGGGGTATTTGGACTTGGAATTGGGTCTGTGCTGTATGGGAACTGAGATAAGCTATGAACCCAGCCTCCTTCTGTTCCCTAGAGACTGAAGTGGTATAGAAGGGAAGGAGAATCATGCTTCTCTCTTATGGGGGTAGCGGGAAAGAGTGAAGGGGAAGAGTATGTTTGTATGTTTGTGATCATGCATTTGGAAGCAAATGTCTTCTGTATATTTCTCCACTGTGTTACAAATAGGTATTGAGGGCTTTATTTTTCATGATTTTAGAAAAAAATTTGCTTAAAGAGGGAATACTGAGAGGGCTAGATTAATAAAATAAAAATAACAAGAAACAAATGTATTATATTACAAAAAGCATTAGTAAAAATGTTCAAAGAAGCTAAAAAAAGAACGTTTGACCCCTTTCTGCTGAGGAGAACAAGCTGTAGTTAGGTTCTGAAAATACTCATGTAATAACTTAGCTTTATTATTTCAATATTTTTGTAACAACCATAAGAAATGATGAACAAGAAGACTTCAGGGAGGCCTGGAAGGACTTATATGATCTGATGCTGAGCGAAAGGAGCAGAACCAGGAGAACTTTGTGCACAGCAACGCCCACAGTGTGCGAGAGTTTTTTCTGGTAGACTTGGAACTTTGTAATAACACAAGAACTGACTGAGAAAAAAAAAATCCTAATGCCGGTCTTCTAAGGCAAAATGCCTTCCACACTCAGAGAAAGAAATATGGAAGTCATTCGCAGAATGTAGCAGATCATGTTTGTGTGTGGGTGGGTTTCAGTGTATTATGTTTTGATTTGTTATATGATTTCTTCCATTTATTTTAGTTCGACTACATAGCATGACTATAGTGAAAATGTGCTCAATAGGAAAGTATATGTAGAATCTAAACAGAATTGTATGCTGTCACAGGGAGGGGAGGGGGGTATTGGGGGAAGGGTAGGGGGGATAAAATCTTAACTTTAAGGAAATGATTGTAAAACATTAAAAAAAATTAAAATTAAAATTAAAAAAAGAGAAAAAAATATTTTTGTAACAAATAAGCAGCAGAGGATAACTTATTAACTGATAGCCAAAAATGCTTATTTTTAGAAACCAATGCTATTGGTTTTAAAGATTGTATATATTCTCCTATTACTTCTGCCACCCTTTTTGTTATTTCCCTGACCCTCAGTTTGGTAATCAGTGTGATGAAAACAGGACTATGATTACTATATCCATCTTGGCATTCCATTTTCTTCTTGGTAGTTCTTGACTTCATTCTCTGATAATTTCGCAGGAGTAAAGAAAAAGGAGATTTTATCTTAGTGACCATATACCTAGATTAACAGCTTCTTGTGCTCAGTGTTGCCTAATGGTAGAAAATTTTCTATCTCTGATTGTGATGTTCATTACTAGCCCCTCTGCTCTTTATATTCATTTCCTGCCCCCCTCCCCCATTTGCCATGAAACCTCCCTCTGGGTTCCATTCATTTCTACCCTTCTACAGTTCATTGCCCCCTATTCCTCTTCTACCAAGGCAGAATGATATCAGTGAAGGCATGATACTCTGAGAAGTAGTGGTTTCTCTGAGCACCAAATCCCTGCAGATTATATATATTTAATGTCCATATCTCCCGTTATGGATTCTTTCTCCCTCCATGGTAGTATTTTTCAGTAGAATTCCTCCCAGCACTGAATCAAGTTTTCCTTCTTCCTTTCCCCCTATTTAAATCCCACCCCTTTTGCCATTCTCCATAACTCCTTTTCTTCTAATGTGACTAAAGAGTTATTGTCCCTTCACTGTTTACTAGTGATATGATTATGGTACATCACATATTCCCTTCTACCCTTCCTTTTTATGTACCATCCCATGCTGTAGTTTATCCCACAAAAAAACCAAACCATTGATTTGCCCACAGGCAGGGTCTTGTCAGTGTTAGTCTGTGGTCCTTATCTCCTCATGTACTTTTAGAAAAGATCTTTTAATGGCCCCATTCTTGTTGTTGCTGCTTTTTAGCAACATAGGTATCATTCTAGTTTTTCTCTGCTTTTTTTCTGAAGTAACTTGGTTTCTCTATTCAACTCTCTTTTGTTTTTATTGTCTGGGATGTTCTAAAACAAACAATCAGAGCATATTTAGTGTTCTTTCTAGGAATGTTTCAAGTTCCTCTTTTTTATTGATTATCTATTCTTTTTCATTGATGATTACGTTCAGGTTTGCAGGATATGCTGCCTTATGTTGCATTTTTTGCTGTTTGTAATACATTATTCCATTTCCCTTCTAGATTTTCCGATGAGTACAGAATAGTCTTGTATTATTCGAATTTTCTTTTCTTTATATTTGAAGATCTTTTTCTTGTCCCTTGCAGAATTTGTTGCTTGTCATTAAATTCTTCAATTTAACTACTATGTGTCCTGGGGTTGTGGCATTTGATTTTATTTTCTAAAGGTGAACAATGGATCCTTTCAATTGGCACATTGTTTTCTGTGTTTAGGAGTTCTGGGCTTTTGTATGATTTCTCACAATTTAGGTTTCTCGTGTTCTTTTTGAACACCTATGATCTCACGTTTTCTCTATGGATCTTCCACTCGGGATCTGTATGTTTTGCTTGTATGGAGAACGTGTTTTCTTTTAATGTGACTGCTTTTTGCTTTTCTTCTTCCAGTTTGTTTTACTTTCTATTTATTTACATTCTCAGTCAGTTATTCTCTCTTTTGTTTCTCTTCAGAGACTTGCCATCATGCATTCAAGTTGTTCTATTCTGTCAATTATTTCTTCTCTATAGGCTATAAATTCTGCCTTCATCATTCTTATTTCTTTCTTGAACCATTCAGGAACATTCTCTTGTGGTTCCATGCTCTTTTGGGAATCCACAGGGTCCTCTGCCTCACTGAAATGTTGATTTGTTTTCCTTTGTCATGTAATATTTATTCAGAAAAGTTTGGACTCATTTAGATGTCTTATGGACCATCTCCTGTTGTATTATTAATAACTTTCCTATTGTTTTATCTGCTTGGGCTCAAGGTTTGTTTTTTTTTTAACTGAATTTTCCTCCTGAGATATTTCATGATTGTAGTCTTTTTTCCTTATATTCCTATTGCTCAGTTTCTGATGCTTTCCCTTTTGATATCAGTTTCCTTGAGGGCTGGACCTTACAGCTGTCTCTGCCTCCTCCCATTCTGGGGAATTCACCAGCCTCAATATATCTAAAATGATTTCTGAGGGGATAGAATTGGCCCCTATGTGGATATCACATTCCTTCACAGTTGGTACAGTCCCCTCCACAAACTAGCATCCTGCTCCAGTTACCTCTGTTCCTTACTTTTTAGTGGCAAGAGAATTGCTCAGTAGGTTTCAGAGCATAAGTCCATGGGTCCCATTTTGCAATCCTTTCAGAGAATGGGCACTATTGGGGAAGGAGGTACTAAGTGAGCACTTAGGGAATAGGGATTAATGTCCTCTGCTGTGGATTCATCATGTTATTATCTCATTAGGGTTCTTAGTATCTCAGCCTGTGGAGATAGCTGCATTTTATAATTCTTATTTAGGAGAGTTTTGAGAGTTTGTAGCAGAGAAAATGTCTAGTCCTTCATCTTGTTGGTCACATGACATTAATCAGTTATATTTTAGTGATAACATTTTGGTGCTTTTCCTTGATCTTTCTTGGTATGCCTTAGTTTCTATATCTGTAAGACAGATCTGCAACTAATATACTTGTTCAAATTTTTTTGAAATGAATATTTATAAGTAAAGTGCAGTATAGGCTATTAATTTACATTATATTTTAGACTATAAGCAAACCAGAAATTTCTGAAAATAGAAAATAATAATGCAGATGGCATATTGGTGAAAAAAGGGGAAGGAATTTTTATTACCAGATATGTCTAAAGACATAATGTTCAACTGTCCTATTGACATAAACACTCTATAAAGCTGTCTCCGATTAATGCTGTAATGAAATGCGTTGGAACCAGAATCTAAAGATTTGTAAGTCAGCATTTTTGATTAAGAAATTCTGACACTTGAGAAATTAAGGTATAAAAAGGAATGTCATTTGAAAAGAACAGCTGTTTTTTCTTCATGTCCATGAGTCCTCTTTTTGTGAATGCAGATTTCCTGAGCAGTCAGAAATATGAAATCAAAGTGTCTCAGCGCCATAGCCAGATCTTTTGGTCTGAGTCAACAATAAATGAGGCTGGTAACGATGGGAGTTACTTAGAAGGGATTTTGTGTGTGAGCCTCCCTGACATCAGAAGAGCTGTTGACAGCTCTTAATAATAATAACTGTAACGATAATTGATTAAGATTTGCAAAGCACTTTCCGTAAATCTTCACAGTCACCTGTGAGGTAGGTGCTGTTATGAACCTCGTTTTACAGATGAAAGGCCAGCTAGCTGATGTCTGAGTTAGAAGTCAAGCTCGGGCTTTCTTGACTCCAGTTCCAAGTCTCTGTTCACTACGCCCTATGGCCTTTCTCACCGAAGCTTTCTGGTGTGATGAAGCTGCCCTCAGCTGACATGCTTGAAAGAAGATTGAGATCCGTAACCCATCCAAAGGAGATGGTTGTTTTTTATAGGAATCATTTGGCTAAAGAACACTGATATCCGAATTCTCCATTCTGGATTTATTAATATCCACCATAAACAAAAACCTAACAACTCTATAAATAATCTACTTGTGGTGATACCACTCTCTCACTTTTGTAGATCATTTGACAACAATGAATGCTTTGTCCAGGTGGCCAGAAAGTGTTGTGGGCGCATGTGAATTGAGTTGGCCCTGCTTGTAGCGTCAATTGCTTCCAAGCTGTTTAGTACTGATGTAGTGCAATTACTTAAGCCTAGCTCTAGAGAACAATTTGCCAGAGAGCCATGTTGCAAATGACAGATGTAACTGAGAATCTACCTGCTTTATCAGAGACTTTTGTCAGTAATACCAAGTGGCAGTGTTAGCTCTGGAAAGGGCATCTGCACAATGCAACTCTTTCATTACATTGTTAAAATTACATCAGTTCTTTGTAATTCTGGTAAGAATTCTATTATACCTTCTATTCAAGATCATTAACCCAGGCAGGAAACTAGAGTATTTTTTCCCTTTCAGAATTACAGACTTGGAATCACTATCTGAGAAATTAATTTGCTAATAAACTGTCTACATCAGTGGTTAACAAAGTTCACAAAGAACTTGACAAGAAATAAGGATTACAATGACCATAAGCATTTCTGACAGTGATAAAACTCTGTTCTGTCTGACATTTGACAGACTGGTCTACCAAAACATAAAATGGTCTTGAGGCTAAAACTGTGCATTGTTCCGTGTAGTGATCTTATTAGTTCTTCTGCATTATGATTTGTTGTACAAACTGCTGAAGTCTTAAGAAAAAAATCCATTTTACCTGAAGTGAGTGAGGCCTAGGAGGATCATAAAGTAATCTTTCAATTGTGTAGGTAAGTGCTGCTGCTGCAAATGATAACTTATTTTGAGGAATGTATCATAGTTTACATAATGGTAAATGTAAATTTAATGCACTCTAAATAGTTTCATTGTAACTAATAAGCATTATGTTAAATATTGAGTACAGCTGGAATAGCCTCTTCTCTGCCCCAAATGGCTTCACTGCCTTATATGTTTTTAGTCTTGCTTGACTGACCATCCCTTCTTAGTCAACTTTATTAGTAGGGAATTATGATTTTCATTATAGCTAACTTGGGCTCTTGGTAGGGTTAATTTTTATGAAAAATTATCCCTCAATTTATCTGGAAGGCCTAAATTAAAAAAGAAATAGACAAGTAGAATACCGTGGCTTTTTTATGTTATCTATTAAATCAAAATGATAAGCAAAGGGCTCTCAAGAATGCTATTTATAATAGTCACAGGGTATTCACACAGTATTCACAAAAATGGATAAAAATCTAATCATCCTAAATAAATGGATTGCTGATTTCTGTAAGATTAGCATACATCATCAACAGCATTAAGATTTCTCAGTTCTTTAACTCAGAGTGCTGTGCATGACCTCAAATCAGATATTGTCTGCTATAACTAACAGAACTGTAACCAGCTAATTTCATGTCCCAGACAGAATATAAAATTATACACACACTAATTCGTAGTACTCGGGGATACTTAGGATGGGATAAATGTGTAATACTCCTTAGAGTTGCCAAGGAAATAGAAATTCTGAAGATCATTACCTGCTTGAATCTTTCATCATTTTCCTCATTGAGTTCTCAGAATTAGTCCTCCCTCTGGACTGATGTAGTCAGGTTTGGCTAATAAATCCTACCTTCCAGTTATAAGAGAGAAAGCCTAAGTGACACCTGAGGGACAAGAGAGAAGCTAGGAAGGGAGCCTACCCAGCATTTGTGGGAAATCTGGTGCTAAATCGTAAATACATGACCTATTTCTGGGTCTGGGTCTCTCCCTCACTTTGCATTTGTTATGCTGTATCCTTGGAGTTTGTACTCTAAAAGGGGAAAAAGATGATGTATGCAAATAATTGTTACTTCTACTTCAATAGTTCAACATTTATGATTTCATTTAGGTGTTCTTTAATAGTTTGTAAAGTGTTAGAGGAACTGGATTTAGATGTTACCTCTAATACTATGTGTATGATTTTGGGCAAGTTACTTAGCCTCTGTAGGCTCAGTTTCCTAATCTGAAGATCCATTGAAGAGATTGGACTACTTGAGCTTGGAAGTCTTCCAGCTTTACATCTAAAATTCTAAGTTTTGGTTGTAGAAAAGTTTATCACCCTGAGGCTGACTTGGTCATAAACCTTTTTAAATTTAGCTAGGTTGTCCTTGGATATTGTCCATCATCATTAAGCCCATACTCAAGGCTTTCCAGTTTCTTAAGATCTGCTAGAACTTACACAGTTTTTCACCTTATCCACTGCTTTCTCCATGGCACATTAAAGCAATGGAATTGTACTTTAGTAGAGGACATTTAACTGTAATGCACAATAATATAAGTGCATTAGAAAAGTGCAGTCAAGGAAAAAGATTTTTAAAAATCAGTTGACTTTATCCCAGCTAAAGAATTTAGTTGTGAGGGCTTTGCTTCTTAAAGTGTTTTTCTGACTATCTGTTGTCTTCTGTGTTGTATTGGGGTATGAAGTAAGAATACTACTGAAATGTTATCTTTTTAAAAAGAATTTGATGCTAGTGGAAAGAATTATAACAAACCCAGAGATATAAAGTTATTTTTGAGTTCAGCATTTTGAAATTATATGATCATCAGTAACTTCTGGTGATAAGATTGCTGATTAATATTCAGAATATAGTTGAGTTTTTTCTTGCTTCTCACTTACAACTTGTGTTACCAATTATGGAATTAATCTTTCTTTTGAAGAAAAAAGGAGACAGTTTCTTTAGTTATAGTAACATATAAAGTTGCAAAAGAATTCGTGTCATATCAAAAGTTTGAACTTTTTTATTCTATTTAGATCCAGATACAGAAGTATGTCTTCATGTTCTTCGTCTTATCCAGTCTGTGGTTCTGGAAACAGAAGTCTTCTCCAAATTAGCATCACAGTTCCGTGACTCCATGCTCCTTCAGCATATCATAACTACATCTCAGAGTCAAAATTGCAACCTGCGAACACTAGCCCAAGAACTCTTAGAAGACTTTAAAGTCCTAGAATTTGAAGTGTAGAGATACTTAGAAATTGAGGTATTTTGGCTATCGATGTCATTGTTTCCGATTCCCTCCCCCACTTTGCATTTGTTATGCTGTAACCATATTTTTCATGTGGTAAAATACAAATGACTAGAGAGGGACATAAATTTATAATGTGAGTCTGGATTAAGTTCCTCATGGCAGAATATAAACATCTAAAAATAGTTGGATGATTCTGCCAAAGGCATCTCAAGAAGGCATATCGTGTTCATTTCTTGAATTGTTTCTGGATATCTGAACATGTTAAAAGTGGTATTCCTTGAAGTGAATAATTCACTAAATTTCACTAGGTTTTCATTATGCCTTTTCTTTCCCAATATGTCACCTAAAAATGGAAAATGAAATAGCTATATACCTCATAGGCCAGCATTTTCCTTGGGTGCCTTTAATGTGAATCTGAATGTGTGTGTGTGTGCGTGCGCGTGTGTGTGTGCACATGTGTGTGTGTGCGCATGGGTGTGTGCGTGCACGTGTGTGTGTAAAGAAAAGCAAAAACAAGCCACTTCAGTGCACTTTGAGTGATTATAGTCTTAAAAAATAGTAGCAGTTGATTATTGAAATTTTTTGGTAACTCTGTTATTTAAGGATATTTCATGTTTTAACCCTTTATTTGTTTTCTAATGCATCCATTGTTTTTTTTTAATAAATGAAAACTAAAAGGTTGGTATATTTGTTAATATCTATCTATTAATATAATATAATAATCTATCTGTTGCTAAACATAGACACTATCATCTATTTAGAGTAGGGTGGGGGACCCTTGAAGAAAAACGAGAAAGTTTTGAACAACTGCTGAGGGGAATGTGATAGTGTCAGTAAAGGAAGAGTAAATGGATGGCTATTAAGTGGATCCAGCTGGCTTGGGTGTGTGTGCGTGCGTGCGTGCATGTGTGTGTGTGTGTGTGTGTGTGTGTATCTATTAGTAGATGGTTTGATACTAAGTATGAGGCACTGGGCTAAGTGTTTTGCACATATTATCTCATTTGATCCTCAGAACAACCCTGTCAGATAGGTGCTAAGGGACACAGAGACATCAGGAAACTGTGACTCTGAACAGAAGTGGGTATTACCACATGACCCAGTAACAGAATGGCAAGGGCAGGCCAGTAAAGCCTTTTCCTTAATGGAATCTGGTACCAATGGTATCCTTCCACATTGCTAGTACTACCCTATAGCCATTGAACAACTCATCCCCAAAGAGGGCTTGGATGGCAATGTTGAGAGGTAGTTTATTTTCTGGTGTCTGGGGAAAGTAAAAGTGTCTATCCAGCTGCTTCAGAAGAAGCAGACAGTCCTTCAAAAACCTCTAAATAGACAAAGATTTGGTATTCCTTCCCCACACCCGGGAATGATAAGGTTCTTTCTGGCTTTTGATCAAGGTACATAAGGTAAAGGGCGAAAGGCAGATTCAAAGCAGTTCTAGAATAAACTATATCATGCCAAAGGAGAACTTCACAGATAGCCCATGAAGGAGAGAAAAGGCCTTTTAGCAATCAGGAGCTGTTACCCCTTTATTGCATTTGTCCTCTAAACTTGAGACCACTTTTCCTAGGACTCTGTATGTACTATTGGGAGACTGTATCACAGACATTGGGGCGAGGTGTGTGAGTGTAGGAGTGTGTGTGTGTGTGTGTGTGTGTGTGTGTGTGTGTGTGAGATTTTTATCAACAATGACTATACTACCTAAGATTGTTGTTGTGCAGTAGTTTCAGCCACGTCTGACTCTTCATGACCTCATTTTCTTGGCAAAGTTACTAAAGTGATTTGCCATTTCCTTCTCCAGCTCATTTTGCAGATGAGGTAACTGAGGCAAACAGGGTTTAGTGACTTACCCAGAGTCACACAGCTAGTAAGTATCTAAGGCTGGATTTAAAGAACTCTATCCACTGTGCCACCTTGCTGCCCACTATATAAGTACATACCTCTAGTTAAGTTTGACTAATTGATATCAACTGATAATTATTGGCGGAGACACAGTGATGAGATTTTTTATGCAGTACCATTAGTAAAACCAGCCCTCACCTCCAGGGTTGCCACAAGATTCCCCATTGGGGATGTGAAGCAGCTGAGTTTTGAGGATTCTCTGCCAATGTGAGGGGGCTTGGGAGAGTAACCCTGGAGCACTTGCTACAATAGCTTGAGGAGATGTTAGGGTTTTAAAAAATTGAGGAAGACCTGGGCATGTTTGTAGGAATTAGAGAAGAAACCAGTAGAGAGAAATTAAAGATTAAAGAGAGGAGGTGATTTAAGGGGCAATATGTAGGAAGAAATGGGATGAAATAAAAGGAACATGAAGAGGGCCATGCTCCTGCCAGAGCAGACCAAGGAGATCCCCCTGATTATCTCTCCCCTCACCATTACACCATCCTAGAGATGTTTTTTTGAAGGATGTACAGGAGTAAGTAGAATTCGGGAGAACTTAGGTTCATTTGGCCCTTAGCCTCCACATCCTGCACTCTTGAGTTATGCTACAGACCCTATGAATAACTAAAAGTTCTTGCTTACATTCTGCATATTATTTTGGTGCTGAACCAGCTCAAAGACCTCCAAAGCAGAAGAGATTTTTATACCTTTCAGGAGCTTGGTAGTAAAGGACTGTCTCAGCTGGCTTTCTTTTAATTTTTTCCTCCTGAAACTAGTTCTCACGGAGTGGAACAGTATATCTGAGCATGTGACTCAAAGTTGGGACTTTATCACAGTTTCAAGATGAATCTCTAATGTGGGCTTATATAATACATATGTTTTAAAAAAAAGGCAGTAGCTGGAGGAGCCCAATTCCTAAGAATTATACACAAAATTAAAACTTAAGAGTGACTTCCTTACCTGTAGGGAGGTAGGGGAAAGTGAAGATATAGGGAAATAGAAGCAGGAGCAGAACTCTAATGGTACATGCCCCCCATGCGATGGAGTTGTCCCTACACAGATGGAGTTGGATTGGAGTGTAGCTTGTTTAGACCATCCAATTAATGGAAGGGAATAATATGAAATAAGATTGGATAAATAGTATCCCTCCATATTGTGGTGGGCCTTGAATGCCAGGTAGAGACCTCTCAACTTTAATCAGTAGGAAGTAGGTAGTCATTTTTGAGCTGAGGAGTGGTATGAGTAGATTTTTGCATAAAAAACCCATAACAGTGATTGTGTTTAATTCAATGTGCTAGAAGCTGAAAAGATGAAAATATAAGTAAGATATGGATTCCTATCCACACAGAACTTACATGAAAAAAGAAATAAAATAGGGGAAATAGCATAAATTTTATTAATATTTATTAGTATGAGGTAATATTTATTTGTCCCCAGATGCAGAAAAATCTGGCCCTGAAAATAAGGAGATCTACAAAAGAGAGAATATGTATAGATGCTTGTGGTTCCTAGAACACTGAATAAAACATTTACAAAGGTTTTTCTTTTTCTCTCACAACAGTTGTATTCAGCCACAAGCATAGCTTAGATAATGTTTATAATCTCTAACACTTTAAGTCATTTAAATCTTTTAAGATTAGATAAAGATATGATAGTTATAAATTATATTAGGTATAATTATGCATCTAACCAGTGAGAGTCTAGTCCTTAGCATGTGCACAATATCCACATGGAGACTTGGTGACCCTGCTTGGAAATGTAGGGCCCTTTCCCTCTCCACTTTAGAGCATGTGTAGTAAACCTGTAACAATTTCTTGTTGGCTTAAATGAAAAATCCTTTTAATTGACTGATGAACTAGAAGTGATTATGCATACAAAAACTAAAAAAACCTGACTTGCTCTTTCTTCTCTGGTGTTGAACAAGTCAAGATCCGTTGTAAGCCCAGTGGTAGAGAAAGAGGGGGCAGCCATAGCCTACCTTCTGCCTTCAGCTCCCTTATCTCCCCACATGGTGGACATATGGATGTGAAAACATGACACTTCTGTTTCTTTTGTCTCTGCAATATTTCTTCTTTCCTGATTTAAGGTGAATGAATATTAGAGAAAGAACAAAACCTGTTACACTGCTATGAACTTCAAAAGGTTGGAAAAGCCATCAGAGGTCTGTCAACTGGGGACAGTAGCAAAGTCGAATGGTAGATACAATAGTCAAGCCCAGTAAGGAGCCAGCCCTAAGGAATGACTTGTTTGACCAAGACCAGTGGTAAATCAACCCAGAAGCCAAGACACTCTGTTGTGCAACCAATGGAACAAATTCCATCACCTCTGCCAAGTGACTTTGTTGAGAAAGTGTTTTGTAGCAATTTTGTGTTCACTTTTAAGTTTGAGCCTACTCTTTAATAGTAATTTAAATGGGAAGATCTTTTCTTTTCATTAATAGGCCTGCTTAAATCATATGGAAACCTAAGTTGCATGTAGTGGGAGGAGCTTACTGAATGGGTGGAACAGGAAGGGTGAAGCAGAACTGGGAGGAAGTTGGTGGGAGAAGTTAGGGTGGAGGAGAGAGGATGAAGGCAGGCCACAGGCACAGCTAGTCTCCTGAATATTTACTTGTGGCAAGGCCCTGGGGGGTGGGAGTGGGTGTGGAAGGGTTAGGAATGACTATGTTAACTTGTATTGACTTCTTGGTTACTATGATGGATTTGGCTTTTTGGTGTTGGGATATGGCTTTCTGGTGTCTGAATAAAATGTTTTTCTTCTGCCTTCTACATGGAGAATCTATTATACTCTGTGATTCAGAACTATGCTGATATATTCATAGTTGCCCTCACTGCTGTGAATATTGCCTTGGTGATACACACTCTCCCTAGGAATTGAAGTGGTGAGGAAGAGTGTCCTCTTGGTTTAGGATATTGTTGTACTTGGGTCCTTGCTATACCTTCACAGTCAATATCTCTTTGTAAAAGCTAATTGATGCTAATTGTTTAAGTGACATTGGGTTGATTTTAACTGGTTAAAAGTTATAAGGAGGGATGCACTGAATTGGGCACATACTTTCCAACCATCCACCAAACCCATCAGAGTTATTATCCCTGGACCCCAGAAAAGAGAAGTATCCAAGCTCTGAGGACCCAAGTTGCTAGTCCAAATTTGTGTCAGGAGGGTGATCTCAGGGGCTGTATTTTACAATATTTTAAGCATTTAAGTGTAGAGCATTGGTTGTATTACTTTTCAAAGGAATATATCTGAAGTGTTGCTATGTGCATGTGTGTGTGGGTGTCTTTTTGGTGTCTTTCACTACCTCTGCCACAAACCAATTCTATAATATTTACAGGGTTCCTAGTCTAGATGATCATTGGACCCAATTGTCTCATGTCTTGTTACAGTTGAGAGCTGTATGTGTTTCCAGCAAGTCTCCTCTTGAATATACCAGAAATATATTGTAGCTTACAAAATGTGTAAGTCCAGAATTTATCCGCCAAATTGATTTTGCACTTCATGGGACTGAGACCATTGTTGGGAAGCTAATCACTGGAACTTTACTAAAGCAGTCTTAATAAAAGCAAAGTGTATTATTAGTTAGATGTTCACTATGTGTCTTCATTGTGGAACTGGTGTTTGGTGGAAAGGAAGTCAAGTCTTGGATATAAAGCTTAGGATCCACCTTTCCCCTCAGATGAAACAGTGATCTGAAGTTAGATTGAACCTGAAAATAATATCCCCCAAAATAACAATATTTAAGGGAGCAAATAGATATAATTCTATCCCAGTACTACCTCTCTCTGAATCCCCTGGCCCCAACCTCCTGCTTTCCTTCCTTGCAGGAATGCAAGAAGGGTAGGGGGAGAAGAGGCTAGAGTTATCTTTTCTGCTTCCTGTTAAACCACACAACTACATTATGTATAGTGGATGTGCCACGTGAAGTGGAGAGCCCTCAGAAGCCATGAGAGGCCTTGCTACATAGAGTCTGATAAAAAATGTGAGGTCCATATGAAGAAACAAAAGATCTAGACTATCAAAATAACAATAAAACAATGTAGAGGTGAAGGAGGAATTGCACTTCTAGATCTCAAACTGTATAAAACAGTGGTCAGAAGAGACTGAGTCAAGACGATGAATGAGAGGAAGCATTATTGCCTATGTCACCAGCACACTTCCTCCATCCTCAAAAAAAAAACAAAACCAAACCAATTAGAAAATGCACTAGATTGGATTCTGACTGGGAAAGCCAAGAGAAAGTTGCAGTGAGTCATTTTTCCACTTTAGGAAAGCTAAGGAAAACAGACAGTATCTGTGGACAGTTGGAAGGTGATCTGGCCAAGAGTGCTCATTGCAGCAGGAACAAAGAGCATTCCATTGCTCAGGGATAGAAAGGGGGCTGATGCAGAGCACTCAGGCAGGAAGCTCCAAAGCAGAAAAAAATTGCAAGGGATCTCTGGACTAGTACTAGATATAGGAACAGATGCCATCTGGCAATTCTATGACCCATTACTCAATTCTGGTTCATAGATCCAGACTGGAGAGGAGAGGTCTGGTCACCTGAAGCTACTGATTGTATCCATATCTCTTAAGGACTTGAAGATGAAATTTTAAAACAAATGTCTTTGCTTGCTTCATCTTCCCCTTTCCATTCCTGGCTAGTAATAGATACTGTAATATATTTTGCTCATTTCTTGCCTTCTCATTTTTTGCGTCAAACATAAAGAGGCAAAGGGTAAGGTAAATTCCCTAAAGATTAGAATAGAGCAAATGGAAGCTAATGACCTTATTAAAAATCAAGAAATTATAAAACAAAACCAAAGGAATGAAAAAAAAATAGGAGACAATGGGAAATATCTCATTGGAAAAACAACTGACCTGGGGAAGAGATCCAGGAGGAACAATTTAAAAATTATTGGTCTACTTGAAAACCATGATCAAAAAAAGAGCCTAGATGTCATCTTTCGAGAAAGTATCAAGGAAAACTGCCCAGAAGTGCTAGATTCAGAGGGCAAAATACTCATTGAAAGAATCCACTGTTCACCTCCCGAAAGGGATCCCAAACTAAAAACCCCAAGAAATATTGTTGCCAAATTCCAGAACTATCAAGTGAAGGAGAAAATACTACCAGCAGCCAGAAAGAAACCATTCAAATATCGAGGAGCAACAGTCAGGATCACACAGGACCTTGCAGCTCCTACATTAAAAGACTGAAGGAATTGGAATATGATATTCCATAAGACAAAGGAGCTGGGACTACAACCAAGGATCAATTACCCAGCAAAGTTCAGCATAACATTTCAGGCAAAGAGATGGACGTTCGATGAAATTAGGGATTTCCAGACCTTCCTGACAAAAAAGCCAGAACTCAATAGAAAATTTGATCTTCAAATGCAGGTCTCAAGAGAAAAATAAAAAGGTAAACAGGAGTAAAGGAAAACTTGTTACTCAAGTTGGGCAAACTGTTTACCTCCCTATAAGGGAAGATGATACTTGTTAATCCTGAGAATTTTATACCTATTATGAAATATAAAAGGGATATACATCAAGAGAATGGGTACAAAGTAAGTGATGTGATGATAATAATATGATTTAAGCATGCAAAGGGATTGTAATAGGAGATGTGAAAAGGAGGAAACAGAAAATGGGAAGTCACATGACAGGAAGAAGTACAAAATTATAGTAGAGGGAAAGAGGGGAGAGAGATGAGCATTGTTTGAGAGGTACTCTCATCTGATTTGGTTCAAGGAGGGAGCAATAAACTTAATTAAGTATATAAATCTAACTAACTCTATAGGCAGTAGGAGGGGAAAGGGGAAGAAGTAGTAAGGGTAAAGGGGAGTAAAAGGGAGGGGGGCTGAAAGAAGGAAGGGAAGACTGCAGGAGATGGTGGTGAAAAGTAAAAACTCTATTGAGGAGGGGAAGGGAGATGGGAGAAATAAAAGCACAAACTGGGAAAGAGGATGGAGGAGAAGACAGAGATTGTAATCATAACTGTGAATGTGAATGGAATGAACTCTCCCATAAAATGGAGATGGATAGCAGAATGGATTAAAAGCCATAATCCAAACAATATGTTATTTACAAGAAACACATTTGAAACAGGGGGATACAGACAGGGTAAAGGTAAAACGTTGGAGCAGAATATATTGTGCCTCAGCAGATGTCAGAAAAGCAGGGGTAGCAATCCTAATCTCAGACAAAGCAAAAGCAGAAATAGATGTAATCAAAAGAGATAAGGAAACTATATCCAGCTAAAAGGCACAATAAACAGTGAAGCAATATCATCACTAAACATGTATGCTCCAAATAGTATAGCATCTAAATTCTTAGAGGAGAGATTGAGGGAGTTGAAGGAAGAAATAGACAGCAAAACTACACTAGTAGAGGACCTCAATCTCCCCCTCTCTGAACTTGATAAATCTAACCTCAAAATAAACGAGAAAGAGCTTAAGGAGGTAAATAAAACACTGGATAAGGTAGATATGATCGCTTTCTGGAGAAAACTGAATGGGAATAGAAAGGAATATACCTTTTTCTCAGCAGTACATAGCACATTTACAAAAATTGACCATGTTCTGGGGCATAAAAACCTCACAATCCAGTGCAGAAAGACAGAGATAGTCAATGCATCCTTCTCAGATCATAATACAGTAAAAATTATATGTAATAAAAGGCCATGGAAAGATAAACCAAAAATTAATTGGAAACTAAATAATCTAATCCTAAAGGAGTGGGTTAAACAAGAAATCATAGAAACAATCAGCAACTTCATTCAAGAGAATGACAATAATGAGACAACCTACCAAATCTTATGGGATACTGCAAAAGCAGTTCTTAGGGGAAGTCTTATATCTTTGAATGCCTACTTGAATAAAATAGAGAAAGAGGAGATTGATGAGTTTGGCATGCAGCTGAAAAAGCTAGAAAAAGAACAAATTGAAAATCCCCAAGTAAATACCAAATTAGAAATGCTGAAAACCAAAGGAGAGATTAATAAAATTGAAATTAAGAAAGCTATTGAATTAATAAATAAAACCAATAGTTGGTTTTATGAAAAAAACTAATAAAATTGATAAACCTTTGGTCAATATAATTAAAAAAAGAAGAAAACCAAATTACTAAAATCAAAACTGAAAGGGGTGAACTCACTTCCAATGAGGAGGAAATTAAGACAATAATTAGAAATTACTTTGCCCAACTTTATGCCCATAAATTTGATAATCTAAATGAGATGGATGAGTATTTTAAAAATTAAAAAAAATACAAATTGCCCAAATTAACAGAAGAGATAGTTGAATACTTAAACAACTCCATCTCAGAAAAAAAAATTGAACAAGCCATCAGTGAATTCCCTAGGAAAAAATCTCCAAGGCCAGATGGATTTACAAGTGAATTCTATCAAATATTTAAAGAACAGTCAATTCCAATACTATATAGACTATTTGGGGAAATTGGGGAAGAAGGAGTCCTCCCAAATTCTTTTTATGATACAAATAAGGTTTTGATACCTAAATCAGGAAGAGACAAAACAGAGAAAGAAAATTATAGACCAATTTCTCTAATGAATATAGATGCAAAAATTTTGAATAAGATTTTAGCAAAAAGAATACAGCAATTTATCATGAGAATAATACATTATGATGAGGTAGGATTCATACCAGCATGCAGGGCTGGTTCAATATTAGGAAATCTATTAACATTATTGATCATATCAACAACAAAACTAACAGAAACCACATGATTACCTCAATAGATGCAGAAAACAAGACACAGTAGGCAATGAATATAGCAATCTACTGTCTGATAAATCCAAGGACCCCAGCTTCTGGGATAAGAACTCACAGTTTGACAAAAATTGCTGGACAGAAACTGGGCATAGACCAATGCGTGACACAGCACACAAGAACAAAGTCCAAATGGGTACATGACCTAGGTATAAAGATTGATACTATGGACAAATTGGTGGAGCAAGGAATAATGTATTTATCAGATTCATGGAGAAGGGAAGAGTTTTTGACTGAAGAAGAGATAGAAAGTATTACGAAGTAAAAGATGGATAATTTTGATTACATTAAACTGAAAAGTTTTTGCACAACCAAACCCAATGCAACCAAAATTCAGGGGGATGTAGAAAACTGGGAAAGAATTTTTACAGCTAATCTCGGGGATAAAGGCCTCATTTCTAGAATATATGGAGAACTGAGTCAAAGGTATAAAAATACAAGTCATTCCCCAATTGATAAACGGTCAAAGGATGTGAACAGGCAATTTTCAGAGGAAGAAATTAAAGGTATCTATAGTCATATGAAAAATTGCTCTAAATCACTTTTGATTAGAGAGATGCAAATCAAAGCAACTCTGAGGAACCACATCACACCTATAAGATTGGCAAACATAACAGAAAGATGATAAATGTTGGAGAGGATGTGGGAGAGTTGGAACACTAAGACACGGTTGGTGGAGCTGTGAGCTGATCCAACCATTCTGGAGAGCAATTTGGAACTTATACCCAAACAGCTATAAAAATATGCATACCCTTTGACTCAGTAATAGGGCTTCTAGGACTGTATTCCCAAGAGATCATAAAAATGGGAAAGGGTCCCACATGTACAAAACTATTTATAGCAGCTCTCTTTGTGGTGGCCCAAAACTGGAAATCAAGGGGATGCCCATCAAATGGGGAATGGCTGAATAAATTATGGTATATGAAGGTAATGGAATACTATTGTCCTATAAGATATGATGAACAGGAAGACTTCAGAAAGGCCTGGCAAGACTTATATGATCTGATGCTGAGTGAAAGGAGCAGAACCAGGAGAACTTTGTGCACAGCACAGTGTGCAAGAGTTTTTTCTGGCAGACTTGGAACTTCATTGCAATGCAAGGACTTAAAAAAAAAAATTCCCAATGGTCTTCTAAGGCAAAATGCCTTCCATATCCAGAGAAAGAACTATGGAATTCAATTGCAGATTGTAGCAGATCATGTTTGTGTGTGTGTGTGTGTGTGTGTGTGTGTGTGTGTTGCGTTTTGGTTTGTTAGGTGATTTCTTCCACTCGTTTTAATTCTTCAACACAGCATGACTATAGAGAAAATGTATTTAATAGGAATGTATGTATGGAACCTACACAAAATTTTATGGCGTCTTGGGGAGGGAGGGGGAAGGTAAGGGGGAGGGAGAAAAAATAATAATCTAAGTTATATGATAGTGATTGTAGAACACTGAAAATAAATAAAATTAATAAAGTAAAAAAAATGAAAAAATAAAATAAAATTCAGGGATGAGAGAGGAATTTATTGGGAGGAGAAAAGGAGAAATAGAATGGGGCAAATTATCTCACATAGAAGAGGCAAGAAAAAGCTTTTTCAATGGAGGGGAAGAGTGGGGAGATGAGAGGGAAAGAGTGAACCTTACTCTCATTGCGTCTGTCTTAAGGAGGGAATAACATGCACACTCAATTTGGTATGAACATCTATCTAACACTACAGGAAAGTGGAGGGAAGAGAATAAGTGGGGAGTAGGGGATAATAGAAGGGAGGGCAAATGGGAGGAGGGGGTAATTAGAAGTAAAGAATTTTGAGGAGGGATAGGGGAAAAAGAATAAAATAAATGGAGGACACAATAGGATGGAAGGAAATATAGTTAGTCTTTCACAATATGACTGTCAAGGAAGTGTTTTGCATAACTACATATGTATAATAGCCTATACTGAATTGCTCGCCTTCTTAGTGGGGATGGGTGGGGAGGGAGGAAGGGAGAGAAGTTGGAACTCAAAGTTTAAGGAATGAATATTGAGAATTGTTTTGCATGCAACTGGGAAATAAGAAATACAGGTAATGGGGTATAGAAATCTATCATGCCCTACAAGAAAAGAGAGAAGATGGGGACAAGGGAAGGGAAGGGTGTGACACAAGGGAGGGCAGATTAGGAGAAGGGGTAATACGAATGTATGCTGTCTTGGGATGGGTGAAAGGGAGAGATGGGGAGAAAATTTGGAATTCAAAATCTTGTGAAACTATCTGTTGAAAAATATAAATAAATAAGTTTAATTAAAAAAAATAAAATGGAGAAAGCAACTGGTTGTTTGTCCCTCATTTCTGATGAGGTCCAAAATAACATCACTATATTAGAGTCAAGCTGCATTGTGTCCTACTGTGGCTGATCACAGTTCAGAGTGCTGTACCACAAATTGGGTACAAATAATCTACATGAACATTTGAAGTGGATTCTCTAAATTTATGCATCTTGTATTTCTTTTGAGCTACTTCAATTCTGCTTTGCTCACAGAGCACAGCACCATCACTTACAAGGGCAGACCATGCTAGGTGGTCCTGTGTAGCATCTTTCATGTCATACAATTCCAAAATTCTTAAGTGAGACCTTGAGAGTGTCCATACATTGCTTTTTCTGAGCACCATGTGAACTCTTATTCTGTATGAATTCTCCATAAAATAGACTTTTAGGCAAGCATACATTTGTCATTGGAGCAATGTGGCCAGCCCATTGAAGTTTGCATTAAAATTTGAATACTTCGAAGTTTAGTTTGAGAAAAGACCTCAGTGTCTGGTAACATCCTACCAAATGATCTTTGGAATCTTTCTAAAACAATTCAAATGAAAGCGATTCGGATTCCTGTTATGGTGTTGGTATACTGTCCAGGTTTCATAGGCATATAATAGTGAAGTCAGCACAATGGCTCTGTAGACTTTCAGGTTGGTAGTCAGTCTACTGCCTTTACTCTCTCACACTTTCCTTCTGAGCCTCCCAAACGCTGAGCTAGCTCTGACAATGCATGTGTCAACCTTATTATTAATGCGTACATCCCTGGAAAGTATACTGCCAAGGTAAGTAAACATCCACAGCATCCAGAATTTCTTCATTTGCTGTAATTAATGTTTCCATGTGTGGATGGTGTAGTGCTGACTGATGGAGCACCAGTGTTTTAATTGTTAGGTCAAAATTAGCACAAGCAGCAGAGAATCCATCCAGCTTTTAAGATACTATCAGACTTGAGGACTTTAACATTTCCCCCAGCTAAAAAGTAGCTAATTGTTCTAATAGGGTGTAGCTGATTAAATCTTCAAAGAGAAAAGGGGTAGGAAGAAGACGACTTTGGCTACAGAAAAGATCATACCCAAAAGGAAGAGATAAGAAACAGCTCTGCCCCACTGTAGCTAGGAGGAAGGAATGTAAGGGATTGAATGCTGGTCAGCCAACTATACAATCTGCAATGATACCCACAGGTGTTACAATTTGAAAAAATGTGTTTGGGTCTAGTGGGATGGATGAGTAAGTATAAGTAAGTAAGTCAGACAGTAGACTTTTAAAGAATGGTTAGAGAATAGTCTACTTTGTGTCCTAGATATGGATATTTGGGTTGTAACACAAGAATGCTTTGAATTAGAGTGCCTAGATAATAGTTCATCTTTTTTTTTTTGTAAGGATGCCATGTAATGATGTGAAATATGCATGTTCTTAATATTCCCATTCAAAAGGGGTCATAAATCTTTGGACTCTAAATTCTCCAACAGTTTGTTTGGTTCTGTATTTTCCATTTTGTTTATTTTTCTTTTAGATTTCTCCAGTTCTGAGAGAGGAAGATTAGTTTCCTATTTTTCTGTTGCAATCTGCCTTTATGCAATTCAATTAAGTATTAATTTAGATACTCTGCCATTTGGTATTCATATGTTTCACTGTTTATGATTCCTTTAGTTGTGACTTTTACTTGTTTATCACAACATATTGTTAATTTTTATTTTGTCTAATATCATGACTATAATTTTTGCAGTTTTGGATTTATCTGATACATAGCAAATTTTGTTCTAGCCTGTCATTTTGATTTTGTTTCTGTTTTGTTTTTTAGATGTGTTTCTTACATACAACAAATTATGGGACTTTGTTTTCTTATCCATCTTGCCCTTTTCATTTTATTGTATTTTCTAGTCATTCTTTTCCTCCATTTCTTTAGTGTTAAAATTTTTTAAATTAATTTCCCTTTTAAATTAATAATTTGTCCTTGAAATTAGCTTTTCTAAAGCTATTTTGATACAACTCTGTTTCCACAGACGTTCTTTTTCCTATTTTCCCTTCTTTCAGTTGTCTTCCTTTTCTCTAGTTTTGTAGGTTTTGTTTAAATTATGAATTCTTTTATTTTAGTGATCTATTTATTCCCTTCTTTTACTTCTTTTTTCCCTCTAAGTGAATAGTTTAAAATCTTCCCCCTTTTCCTCCTCTGTTTAAGTTCTTGTATTTATAATTATTCTTTTTTCTGCACCTTTTTCTAAGAAGTTTTTCTTTGCTTCTCTTTTCTTCCTGTCTGTTATGAAATTTTGATTTCTCATTTATGGACTACCCCCTTATTTTTTCCTTCTATAATCTTTCTGTGTTCTTTGTGGAGCTAAAGCTTCTGAAATACTACTGGTTGTGAACTCCCTCTGCTAACTAGTTTCTATGTTATTGCCTTTATAAATTTCTTCTCATCATTCTTCTTTCCTGCTATGCCTTGTAATGAGAATGATCAATCCATGAGAGAAGTAAAGTTAAGTAGAAGCAACTCTGCACATTAGAAATTACCCTGTTACCTAAAATGTTGGTTCAATTCAACCCCTTGTCCTTCTCATTAAAGTTTTCTTCCCTTTGGTTCCCAGTGCTATCTCATCTTTGAGTATATATCCCCTGTGGTAGGATTAATATTGTACTTGACATATAGGTTGGGCTACATTTTCCTAAGGCCCTACCCCATGAAGGCTAGGCTACTTGTTTTTGTTTGTTTGTTTTAAGGTACTGAAACTATCTCTGAGAATTAATTGACTCAAGGAGGGAAGGTTCAGTCCACTGATGTAGTTTCCTGGAGGCCTAAGAACAAAAGTCAGTATATAAGGAGTCAGGAACTCTTCCTTCAGGATTGACATCAATGCACCACTACAGCAAATGAAGAGGCATAGATCAATGTTATATCCAAACTGAATATCCTTTCCTTGCTATGACTGTCAACTTCCTTCTGTTGCCTGGTAGATGATCACTGAATTTATCATTTTGTTCTCATCCTGAACTTGAACCACTGGACTGTTTTGAGTCACGACTGACCTACAATATCTTTCTGAGTCTACTGAGTTGTCAGCTGATCCCAAGAGCTTACACATCCCTTCTCTTGGGTCAGGATGGTCATGCAGGCACAACATTCTCTCTGAGAAGGATGGAAGGCTCACTGTCTTTGTTCCTGTCCTGAATGTCTTAGGGCAGAGACAAGACTGGTCCCAGCCAGATTTCTATTTGCTTCTCTTCAGAATTCTTGCAGTAGTCTACCCTAGTCTTCTGCCTTAGGTCTTCTCTGCTCTCCTTTTTCTAATTGTACAGAGTCAGCGTTCACCACTTTTTGCAGGATAATGAGGGGGTGTAGATGGTTGTTCTAAGTAGTGTCTCTGTAATCTTTAAGGTCTCTAAACTAGGCCTGGGCTCAGTTACGTCAGGATCCAAGACCACCTCTCTCCTTTTAAATACCCTGTTTGCCAGACCTAAGGTCCAGTAAGCAGCCTGTGCATTGAGCTTGGCATAACAACAATCCTTTGCACTCTGGATGAACTTTGCTGCAACTAAATCACTGAACTGATGGTCTCTGAGCTCAGGAAAGCATCAATAGACCCAGACATGAAACTATGAAGGAACTTTTTGTTGCTAGACGACCTTGCCTCACTGTTGCTGTTGTGCTCACCACTGTTGCTACGCTGCACTGATTCTTTATCTAGCCACATATAAATCACATATAAATCAAGGTTTAGCTCCACTGCCTCAGGTCTTACTGTAAAGGAGGCCCTGGCACATGTCTAATTTCTTTCCTTCAATGGAATAAAGAAAGCCTTTTGTTTTTAACCTGTGTGAGCTCTTTGGTATTTTTGGAGTAAACACAAAACCTCCATGAGTTTTTGATCATTTGTTTGTTACCAGAGTTGACAGTTATAAGGCAGCATGCTTTCAGGTCTTCCTCTCTCTCTCTCTCTCTGTCTCTGTCTCTCTCTCTTTTGGTTAGATGTGGCTGGGCAGAGATTTTTATGTGTACATGTGGTGAGGAGAGATGAAGCTCTGGCAGATTCTCTTAGGAGGGGCAAGGTAGAGGATTCCAAGGTGGGTCCCAGACAGCCCATGAGTTAGCTCAGGTCCCTGATGTTGGCACATTTTCAGCGGGAGATGGGTGATACATGAAGTCTTTGAAGATTAGAGTTCTTAGGTGTTAATTACTAAGGATTTTAACTAGTTGAAATTATCTCGTTGCCTCCTAGATTGAGCTACAATTGTTCTATCTTTGTTGCAGAATTCTTTTCTGGAAGGTTAGAGAAGGGATCCAGAAAAAGTGACTAATTCCCCATCTTGCTAATCACGACTATTAATTCTCTCCATATCTCAGCCTACTCTGACAGTTCAAAATGATGAAATGCAAACCCAATGTGGTAAAGGGGACTAGAGATTGTATCTTATAAGGATTATTTGAAGAAACTGGAGTTGTTAAACCTGAGAGGAGAATTTAGGCATAGTTTGTTAGAAAACTTAGAGATAGGAGTCCAGTCCTCTCAAATGAGGAATTCTTGCCCAGCAAGGATAAATAACTTGTTTGAAGTCATAGAGCTAGTGAGTGAGTGGCAGAGCTAAGATTTGAATCTATATATTCTGACAAAGATCTTTCCACATTGTCCCTTTTAGGGGAACATATTTCCTGCCTTTAAATATCTGAAGGGTAAGCATGTGGAAGAGACTTGTTTTCCTGCTCCAGTAAGCAGAATTCGGACCAATGAGTGGAAGTTCCAGGAAGGCAGTTTTCTGATCAATATAAGCAAGAGTTTCTCATAACCTAGTAATGGAATATCCTTTTTAAAAAAATGAAGTAGCCTGAAAGTATTGAAGGCAAAGGTTTTGCAGAAGGTTTCTTACATGAGGTGGTACACTATAAAAATAACCTTGATGCTCCTTTTTCAAAGAATGACACAGTAGAGCCATAGAAACTTTCAGGTAAGAGATTATTCAGCGAAACATCAGAGGAAGAATCAAAGGGTAGAAGGGGTTAGTGATTCCTTGCTTAAGAGTGCTGAGGAAGCTACTTGTAGAATTAATAAATCACAATAAGAAAGAGACCTTCCTGGGGCATATACCAAGACATGACAGAAGAAATTCCCTACCCTTTTTTGCCGAGCAACAAGCATTTATTAAAGGGCGTATGTGCCTGGATACTGTACTAGGTAGTACACTGTGGTGAGGGGGAGGGGCAGATCTGAGAAGAGTTCTCCCCAGTTGCTTATTAGATTGTCAATTCCTTCAGGACAAGAACTTTGTCTGAACTTCAGTTTGTAGTTCTGTGTACATTGGGGGCACTTAATAAGTATTTAATTGAATGGCTCTTATTTGCCATCTTAGAGGGAAGTGGTTATATTTGGCTAGTACCTAGAAAGCCTCACACGCAGTGATACTGACTAGAGAAACTAGCCTTTGTTAGGGCTCTCCTTTAATTTTTCATATTTCATGTCGATGGTTTTTTTCCTGATTATACTACAGGTCGAGAAAGGAAAAGCAATAAAATATAGGTTCTTCTTTCTGTAAATGGACTGAAAAATATATATGTTTTTTTCCTCTGGAAAATAGCCTATTCACTTATACACATGAGGAACCAACTTATAAAGACTCTGGACTCTGAAGATGAGCACATATGCTTGCATAGGTACAAGGGAAAGAAGTATTTCCAGTAAAAGGGACATCCTGTGGGACTCAGCTATAGCTCTTATAGCAGTGGAAATATGCAAGCTCAGTGCTAGCAGGAGCTATTTCTTCAGACCTTCTCACTTCCTTGGAAACAGTATGTATTTATTTCCTTGGCACAGAGCAAAGCAATACCACAGTCTGAGGAACCCGCCCAGGGTGGGAACTCTGATGCTTCAGGGGAATTTAGAAGACACTGTATAGGGCTCAGAGAGAAAGAGAACATCCCTCCCATTGGAAGAATGTTCCCTGATAGAGCTGAGATATTCTACACCCCCACAAGTTGAAGCTTGTAGAATGAGAGGCAGAAATGCTGTTAGTTATTTAGGGCATGGGTGTTACTACCATAAAGAACAGGTGGGAATTTTCTTTTCCTATTTAAATTTGTTTGCCATCAGGCAAAGATGAGAGATCCAGTATAAAAAAAAGCAATTTACTTAAGGACAAATTATATGATAAAGTTTGAGAGTCTTGTTAACTGCAGGGTACATGACTGCCTCTGTCAAATGGTGGTCAGGCTCTGGCAGAAACAACATAGTTTTTTATTTCTAAGTTGTTTTAAGATCACAAGACTCTGGGAGCGTACAGCAATTAACCATTGTTTTACATTGGAAAGATTATTTAACCCAACCCCATCATTTTACCAATAGGGAGAATGAGCCCTGAGTGGTAGCGCTTTAAAGGCTGAGCCAGGATTAGAAGGCAGGTAATCCAAGTTCCTGTTTTACAGTTGCCTTCTAGAGGTTGATGTTGGCAAGTTATGAGAATGAGAGATGGATGGATGGGGAGGGAGTAATTGAGCTTCTGTTTGACACGGGATTTAGGATGCTGTGTGTGTGTGTGTGTGTGTACTATTGAGCTAGTAGGGCACTTAGCTGTTACCTTGTTCAACATCTTGATTTTATACATAGGGAAACAAGTCCAGAGAGGGAGCAGCTCATGAACGATCACACAGGCAGTTATCCAAAGAATTAGAACTAAAACTAGAACTTAGATTTCTTTATTCTCAGCCTCCTGGTCTTTTCAGATCATGAAAGAAAAAAAATAGTGGGGCTTTTTGTTCAAACCTGTTTGATGTAGTGCCTTGCCAGGTCTTGAGGCTCAGTCCATTATTGTTACTCAATCTATGACTAATTTCTTACTGATGTAAGCCATTTATTTTCTCCTGGTATTTAGGTCCTCCCCCTTTCTTGCTCTAATATTCATGAGAGTGGAATATTTTCTCTTCCTACAAAAGTCTAACACAATTTGGGCTCCACTGACATTATTTTAAGTTTTCCCTTTCTGTGGCAGATTTCTATACTCCTTATACCTGCATGTCCTTTGCCTGTCTTGGGATAATTTTTTCCCTGCCATTCTCCTAACGCCAACGTACACATTTGACTATGATGTCACATATAATGAAATCCTGATGGAATTTCAGCATGGAGAGGGAAATCTTATTTTGTTCAGTGCTTTTTCCTGTTGAAGATACGTTCCTGTTGAAGACGTAAAACATTACCATGCTTAGCCCCTTCCAGCATGAAGGAACATTGTATGACTGAATTTCTTTCCTGTTTCCTGAGATTTAGAGAAAACAAATGAAAAATGTTTTCTTGAAGCCCTGGGATTTGCTTTCTTAGTCACACACACACACACACACACACACACACACACACACACACATGCAGAGATGCCTTCAGGCTCTGTTAAATTGAGTATTTGTATTCAGTGATTAGGTCCTTCTTCAGTCTGAACTCATCTCTTTCCCTTTCCCTCCCTCTCTGGGAAAGTGATCCAAGATCACAGTAATCTGTATGTTAGACCTTCAATAAATGTTTGTTAAATAAAATTGGTTTCTTATTTCAATAATAAATGTTGTACTATCTTCACTTCTGCCTAGAGCAGGAGTATGGTATAATAATTAGAGGACTGAACTTAGAGTCAGGAAGACCTGAATTTAAATCTCACCTTTGAAAACTTACTAGCTGTATGGCTCAGAACAAAGAACTTTACCTTTTCTGAGCCTTAGTTTCCTCATCTGTAAAACGTACATGGTTGTTATGAGGTCCAAATGTAATTACATGTATAAAGTACTTTGCAAACTTTAAAGAGCTATATAAATGCCAATTGTTATTACTATAATCTTAATAGACCATGATTGCAAATTCCTTCTCATTCTCTCTTTGCTTCAAACTGTTATCACATAAATCAAGTGGGACATAATGTTGCCTCTTATTCTATCATCAGTAAATGTCACTAAAAAAATCCCCTCTCCTTTCACCTTTAAAGACAAAGTTCTTGGATACCATCTTTGCCAAATGAATTGGTTCAGGCACTTCCTGAAATATATTCATCAGATTGTAATTTCATATCAGATGACCTAAAATTTATATTCCCAATCCTTGCAAATAAGACCTGATAAATAAGTGCTCATTTCTTTTTTCTTTCAATTCCCCTCACTTCAATATCTTTTGCTATGAGTCCAACTAGTTTATAGCTCTATTTCCTCCTCTAATTAATATATTACTTGATTACTAGCAATCTGCATTACCAACTACCTATTCCCCCTCCGATACACTAGTAATTCATTGAATGATCTCTAGGGTTAACTTTACCACTGTGTGATTTAAAAAAGAAATCATTTCTGATGACCACTTATGTAACATTCCTTGCCTTAAGACCCTATAAGTACAATATAATCTGTACAAATTATGTCTCAGGACAAAATTCCATGCTCTTCATCAGGGTCCTTATACCTTTGATTGTCAGGATCATGACCAGGAATCTTGCTCAGGAGTCACCGAGGAGCATCCTGGGAACACTTAGGAACCATCCGTCCTACTCTTCTTGTCTCATCCTATTTCTTGTAGTTCAACCGCTCTGCCCTGAAGAGGTAGTTTTGCTCTTGTCCCCTTTCTGTTACTAATCTTACTAATTATCATATCATATCACTTACTTCATCTTACTAATTATCATATAAGAATTGTCTAGGAACATTAATAGAAAGGTCCTGAATCTCCTTGCTTTTATTAACTAGCTGCAGTTGATGCTTTACATATTCCCACAGTTCAATTGCCCTGCTTCTCTGTGCTGTTTCCACTTTGAGTCCCAAGAGACCTAATGAAAGCCATTGTCTTTGTTTCTTCCTATCTTAACCCTTTTGTCTCCTGTCACCCACCAGTGCCATGCTTTCCCCATGTGTTCTCTGCTTTCCATGCCTAAAACACTTTTTTGCACTCTGCCCATCAAATTTCCTCTATTTGTCTGTTTCCTCAATAGGTCATGTGATTCCTTGGGCCATGCCTTCATGAGTATACTCATGTTTGTGTCAGACTAAGGTTATTTTGTTGTTGGAATGCTGCCCTTAAGTGCCTCAAGAATTGGAACTTCAGTAATTCTCAGAGGAATCCCAGACACTTTTGTGAAGGTGCAAATTCAAAATTATGGAATTGAACCTGAAAAAATACAGGGAGCACTGGAGAAGACAGACAGTTTAGAAAGGGGATAATTATTGCCCTCTTGGAGTTCTCTATGAGGATACTAAGGGGAATGAGACACACTGATAATTAAAATAAACAGCAACACATAAGTACATCAGAGCAAGGAAAGGCTGTATTATTCTACTAGCACTGTTTTCTACATGTCTGGCTCTTCTGTGGATAGAGTAGTACAGCAGATAGAGAACTGGCCTCAAAACCAGGAAGACCTGTGTTCAGGTCTACCTCTGATACATATTGGCTATCGTAGATGCAGCTCCAACTCAAGCATACTTCCAGTTAAGTTTCAATGCTGGAACAAAATGAGACACTCTTAAATCACTGAGCAGTAAGGAGGTTTACTTTTCCCTAACAAAGTATGAATATGCAACAAGAATGCAGTGGCATTCTTCTCTGGACATTCCCTGCCACCCCCCATCTGGAAATAAGTTTGGTCAGTAAGTTATCAAGGTATGGTGACTCATGTAGTCTCAAGTACCTACTAAATCTGAGAGGGATGATGGGGCTTTTTACGTTCCTGGACAAAAGAACACTTGTCAAGGAAGCTTCAGTTATTGGGGAAGCTATAGTTGAAGGGAAGTTGCACCAGGAAAATGTTGGTCCTATCACATAGCACCCTTTGGTAGCACAGTCTTAAGGATCTTCTAGAAGACCTTCTACCATGCTTGGAGGTTTTTGTTTTTACTGGATAGTCCTCCTGTCAAAATACTAAAGGGGAAAAAAAGGGAAAAGTAAAAAACAAATTTTAAATGTAGAGAACAAAAGCTAGAAATTCTAGACATTGCATTTCCTCCCCTCCTTCAAAAGGACCAAGTCTCCAGATGTTTACTGAACAGTGCTCCTAGTGTGGACAGCGCTAAGGAAAAGAGAGGAATCAGAACAAAACAAAAATACAGAGAAATATAAAAGTCAGAAAATCCTAAACATTTCCTTGCCCCTTCAGCTAGACCAGGGCTTCTTGAACTTTTTCCACTGACAGCCCCTTCAGCGCTTCTTAAACTGTGGGTTGTGACTCGCTGAGCGAGACTAAGTCACAAAACCTCCCAGTCTGGTTCATATGATGGGTGGCGCCATATCTCAAAGTGGATCAAAAGTAATGATGATGAACCATCAAGAACATGAGTGCCATAGCACAGATAATGATACCTCCAAGACAGTTATAGATTTCTTCTTCTCCATATATGAGGCTGTTATGATGAACAGAAGTAGCTCCAGGAAATGCCAAGACCTCTGCAGACACTTGTGACATACCCTACAATTCTTCATATAGCATTAGGGTCATCTGTAGTGAAGTGACTAAGGGGTCTTAAGCCTCTTGCAAGTTATAACAGGATCTAAATTGATACTAATGGTCTCCCTATACTGCCACCCACTCAGTATTCCCTGGTCCACCATCCAAAATCTCCCTCTCCTTTGGGGTTACATCAGGAGGATCATATAAAATATTTACCTCTTAGAAACCTCTGTGGAGGGCATCTCCCCTTCTTCCACAGAAACTAAATAAGGACTCCTCACCCTCATCCAGTGACTCAAAATTGCCACCAAGTCAACTAAGGGATCCCCTTTCTTCTAGGTAAATGTATACCCACATAGACATATAGGAAAACTTTTACTTTCTATGTGCTATTAGGAAGCAATATACCCAACAATACCATCCCTTGGTCCTCTAAGGCCTTTTTGGGAAAGAGTTATTTGAACCATCCTAGAGGAAAGAAAGTCTTCCAATTGAGGGGAATATTGACTACTTCTCCAGAGCTCATGGAACCCTCCGATGGGGCAAATACCTTGAGACTAAGGCAACTCTGCTGGGGAAGGATTAAGGAAGTGAGAAAAGGATGGAGAGGTTTAGCCAGAACCATATTCACAATCCATTCTTATCAGGTAAGTCTTCCTGAAGACTAGAATCCAAGAAATTACTGAACTTTCCTCTTTCAAGGTAGCATTGATTTGTCACAGACATGGCTTCTGGGAAGTTTGACAGGCAGTCAAATACATCATGAGAAAGTTCAATATTGCCAGTTGGGGACAAGTTGAGAGCCACTTGGCTTAGGAATAATTGCCCTTTAGTGAGGGGAATCATATGGTTCTGTGCTCAGCATGGCATGCAATCACCACCCAAATGTCCAATTGACCCTAGACATACTCCTCAAGCTCTGCTATTCTTGTAATATCTCCAACCTAGTTGTTAAGCATATGTCTCTGATGGTTGCTGACATGCCCCATAAACAATTCTATGTAGAGGGAGACATCAACAAAATTCCTTTATTGGTCGTGGCCACAAAGGGAAAAACCTTTCATTATTCAGTCCTGTGTTCTCCAGGTTCCAGTCTACTTGGCCAGTACCACAGCCACCGCCCAGGAATTAGTATTAATGAAGATATTCTATACCCCATTCCTCAAAGCTCTTTCACATGCTAGCGATGCATCTTAGACCTCAGACAACTAGAAGGACTTGCCAGGACTCCTACTCCCCAGGGTATTTCTTGTTTCCAGATTAGTAGCTACTCAAATCCAGTTACTTCTGTTTCTCATAGCTGATGGAGCCATTGGTTCAACTGGCAAGATGGCAGTCTTCAGGAGCCATATCTTTATAGGTTGGAGCCCACTGGGCCAAGGGAGGAGGCAGTGTACCAAGGTCTGAACTGGAGGCCTTATCTCTGGCATAGTCATCCCCAGACTGTGAAGGGCTCTAACACCAGGGGGACCCAGCCAATCATGATAGCATGATAGCATGGTAGCAACAGAAGCTACCAGGTACCATCTGCCTTCCTAATAGTTAACACAGGATTGTTTTAAGGGGATTTTGAATAATGCAGTACTCCAATTTCCTTCATTTTCATCACTACAGAAGAAATATCTTTTACTAATAGTATATGGTGACAGTCATATGGGATGGTTCAGATAACTCTAAGGGTTTCCATTTGACCCTACTCATCGTAACATGCCTGGAGGTTACTGAAAGGACCCATTCAAATCCTAACCCCATGGTCCTTTGCTTCTTTGGGTGAGGCCCCCATCTCCTTCTAGAAACAAGTCTGGTCAATAAGTCATCAAAGTATGATGACTTTAAAAGTCTCAGACACCCAAGAAGTTTGAGAAGCAAGTCTGGGGCTTTTTATGCCCCTAGACAGGAAGATATTTTAGAGAAGCTAAGTCTGTCAGGGAAGTTGAACCTCAAGAACCTTGAGTGAGGAAAATGCTGCTATTCCTATCACTCTGGGCAAGACAGTTAAACTTTCAGTGCTCTTAGAAACTCTTCAAGACTATAAGTTTCAGAGAAGGTGTAGACCTACATTCATGGAGAGAATTACTTATATCATTGAAATCACAGGCCAAGTCCCTTTCCTAAGGAAAATAAAAATGAGCTGCTACATGTAAGTGAATTTTCCAGAGAGTGGACATATACTATTATATGTGTCACATTGTTTTGTATTTTACTTATGTTTTCATGAAAACATTTAGACTTTGATATTTCCCCTGCCTTTATAATCAGATAATATTTCAACCTACTCTTGATGACTTAAGATCATCTTTTTGAACATGAGGCATTAAATATCAGATGGATGCTATGCTTTTTATTCTTGTTTCTTCTTTCCCCCCATCCTCTCACTATCAAATCAACAATTGGCAAACATTCATTTAACTCCCAATTATATATTAGATGCGGATAGGCACTAGGGATACCATGATAAAAATGAAGTAGTTCCTGCCTTCAAAGAGCTTACATTCTATACAAGAGAAATAACATGTAGCCATATGAGCAAATGCAAAATAGGTATAAAAAATAATTGGGAGATCATGAAAAATGGTCGCTGCTTCTTGCTACTTTCAGTTGACTGCCTTCCTGGCTGTTAATCTTTTAATCTGTTGCTTCTAATATGAGATGGACTAGGAAATCAGATAATAAAGCTTATTTTTTTGGTTGTTATTCAGTCATTTCAGTCACATCCAACTCTTTGTAACCCTATTTGGGGTTTTCTTGACAAAGATACTGGAGTACTTGGCCATTTCATTCTCCAGCTCATTTTACAGATGAGTAAACCGAGGAAAACAGGGTTAATTGACTTGCCTATAAGTAAGTATCTGAGGCCAAATTTGAATGCAGGAAGATGAATCTTCCTAACTCCAGACCCAACATTCTATTCACTGAGCCCTCTAGCTGCTTAATAAAGCTTGCTAGAATCATGTTCAAGATGAAATTGTCAGAGAGATGATTGAAGGAATTTTCTATGAGTTTGAATGAAACGTGAAGTAATATAGGAGCAAAGGACTTAGAACAAAAAGGGAAATTAGACATCATGATCCCTTCTTTTTTCAGATATGGAAAATCAGGTCCAGAGATGTTAAATGACTTGCCCGAGGATCACTGAGGTTTGTTGTTCATTTGTGTCCAATTCTTCATGACTCCACAGACACCAGGCTCTTCTATCCTCCACTATCTCTTGAAGTCTGGCCAAGTTCATGTCTGTTGTTTCCAAGATACTATCTATCCATCTCATCCTCTGCCATCCCCTTCTCCTTTTACCTTCAATCATTCCCAACATTTAAGGTCTTTTCTAACAAATCCCATCTTCTTATCAAGTGGGCAAAATGTTTAAGCATTAGCTTCAATATTTGATCTTCCAGTAAATAGCCTGAATTAATTTCTTTAAGTATAGACTGATTTGATCTCTTTGCTGCCCAAGGGACTCTTAAAAGTCTTCTCCAACAGCATAATTCAAGAACATTGATTCTCCATATATTGCCACTGGAACAACCATAGCATCCAGACCTCTGTCATCAAGGTATTGTCTCTGCTTTTTTAGCATGCTATCCAGATTTGCCATAGTTTTCCTTCCACGGACCAAGTGTTGGTAGAAAATTGAAGATCTGAACCTAGATACTCTGATTCCAGAACCAACTATTTTCCGCTAGCTATATTATGATGTCAATATCTATTATGATTGTACCTTTTCTATTTACATCCTGCTTCTCAGATATGCTCTGGGGTTCTCTGGGTTCTGGACAGGTTCCTGCTGACTGGTGACCCCTTCCCACCCCCGCAGTGTTCCTCCTCCTCTAGCCCCCATGTGTCCTATCACTGGGTAGCTAGATAGGCACTTACATATGCAACTAGATGGCACAGTAGATGTGGTATGGGGACTGAGTCAGGAAGATCTGAGTTTAAATTCAGCTCAGACACTTACTAGATGTGTGACCCTGGGCAAGTCACTTATAGTCTGCTTGCCTCAGTTTCCTCATCTGTAAAATGAAGACAATAATAGCCCCTACCTCTCATGGTTGTTGTGAGGGTTAAAGGAGAGAGTATTTACAAAATGCTTAGCAAAGGGCCTGGCACATAGTTAACACTATGGAATTTTAGTTAGTTGGTTTTTTTAGTCGGTTGAGCAACAATTTTATTGTACTTTCATTTTAAAGTTGGGTCCCAGATGGTGGTTGATCCTCCCAGATTCAAAGGGTTGTGCTATGGGGCTTACTTTCTAAAACTATAGCTCATAAGCCTTCACTGGTGTAAATCCTTTGAATAGCTGAGAGATACAATTACAGACAGATCTTGCTTTATGTAAGTAATTCTAAAAGACATTCACATAAAAAAAAAACTACTTATGTTAACTTTACTGTACTGTATTATGCTCTCTTTCTGCGAGCCCTCTCAAGAACAAGAATAAGAAATCTGCCCCTCCCCAGAAACCAAATAAACCCTTCAGGTGAAAGCAGAAGAGAGGTGGGGGGAGAGAGATTGCCTGAGGCTTGGCTTGAGATCTCCAGAGAATAGACTAGAGACTTTTCCCTGTTGCCTCCTGTGTGTCAACCCAGCATGTCTGTCTTCCTGTCCAGCCCCCCAAGTGTTGCCCATCCTCTCCTCTTTGTGTCCATATTGGGCTCTCATGTGTCTGTCCTACCCTGCTTCTCCCCATCCCACTCTGCCCATGCTCTTTCTCTGGGTTCTGGCCAGGTCCCCACAGACTGGCCCTCACCACCTGTGTTCCTCTTCCTGCGGTACGTGCTCTTGAACCTTGCGCTTGCCCCCTGCCACCACAAGTGTACAGCCCCATTCCTCCCTCTTACCCTCCCTCCCTTCTCCCTTCCCCACAACCTTGGGCAAATTTGCATTATGCAGAAATCCTTTACATAGAGGTCTGCGAGACAGTCAGACATTTATTAAAATGACAGCAAGAACAGTGGTCTCAAGACATTGGCTCCCTACTAAACCTGGGATGTACTCTCTCACAAATACGTAAACATCCATGAGAAGAATAAGAACAAAGGAAAGAATAAGATGGTAGTGAGGCACACATATAAGGAATCCATACCAGCAACTCTATAACTGCAGGGTTTCAACATCCTTTCCCTGATTGTGCAGTCCTCAGGAACTCCCACCTTGGGTACAATGTCTCTGCTGCATGAGTCTTGCTCAGTTGGGTTCCCAGGGTCTGCTGTTCTCTGTAGCCCAACCTCTATAGTCAGGGTTAGCTCTCTCTTAAACTTACAGCTGACTCTTTTCTTTGTTTGCAGAAGTCAGGATCCTTGAAGGTAACCCTTCTCTGTATCTACGTCTGCCTGGAGAGCGAGTCTCTGTTCCTCTCTAACTGTGCCTTGAACTCTCAAACTGATTCTCCAATTATTGAATCAGTATCTCCTTCTGGGCAAGTAGGTCTACTTCTAGATGCCATGGTTAATGAAAAGAGCATGAGAGAAACTCCTTGGTCTATCTTGCTGCCCTCTGGCATAGTTGCAGGGGTCCCTCTCCATAACTGTTCTGAGACTGCACTGCCCCTAACTTTTGAATTGTTCCATACTCTTTAGAGGGTTATCAGGGAGTATGGAAATCATTGTCCTGTGTTTTATTCTTTCAATTTAATCATAGAGAAAGGTGTTCCTGCTTCACAATGATATGGTGGGTATTATACCTTGTTAACACGTTAACACTTCGTTCTTTATGATTACATTTATATCAACTGAGCTAGAAGAGAGGGAACCAAATTTTCTTTTCCTTACATATTACAGAGTCACAAAATTTCAGTATTAGAAGAGACCTCAGTGACTATCCAATCCAATCCACTTACATAAGGAATCCTCACCTCAACCATGGCCCTTACATCAGAGGCACTAGTCCTCCTCGAACACCTATACATCCCAGTTCAAATAGAATATTGTGAGCCAATTCTGTATAAATGAGTAAAAGGTAATATTCAAGGAGAAGGTATATGTAGCTGGACAAATCTGGGAAAGGTTTCATGTGCAAGGCCAATATTGACCTGAGTTTTGAAGGAATAACATGGTAAGACCATTGCTTTAGGAAAATCACTTTGGCAGTTGTATGAAGGATGGATAAAAGATGAAAGAGCAGTTAGTTGGTAATTTGGAACTGGAACTCAGGAAAGAGAATAAGGATCTATATGTGTAAACACATACATACACAATTTTATGTAATATACACATATATGCATTCTACAAATATATAAATATATACACATATTATATATATGTATATATATATATATATATATATATGTATATATATACTAACATATACACACTGGGAATCATTTAAATCAACATTATAATAAAGCCTTTGGGAACTGATGAGGCTACCAAGTAAACAAGTATAGAGAGAAAAGAGAGCCCAGGACAGAGATTTGGGATGCACCTAAAGTTAGGGGCATGATATGATTGATAATCCTGCAATTCCAATGTGTTCATCCTTCATTGCCAAAGAAGAAGACCATGCCATCAGAGAAATGATGACATGACTTGCACTTGACTTTGTTTTGAGTGAGTGAGGGGTTGTGCCTCCCTTCTCCTCCAGAGCCATCTGAATCCAATGACCAGATATTCATCAGGATGACTGGAGATGACCCAGGATGAAGCAACTGGGGTTAAGTGACTTGCCCAAGGTCACACAGCTAGTGAGTGTCAAGTGTCTGAGGTGAGATTTGAATTTAGGTCCTCCTGACCCCTGCACTGGTGCTCTATCCACTGCACCACCTAGCTGCCCCACGATAATCCTGCAAAGAAATTTGACAAGAAGTCAGATAGGTAGGAGAACTAAGAAAGAGAAGAACTCAGAAGAAGAGAGAGTATTCAGAAGGAGAGATAAGTTTGGTTTTCACTGTACCAGTGAGAGCTATAAGTATGGCAAAGTAAGGGAGTTAGAAGCCCAGAATGAAAATAATTAGAACTGTTAGCAATCATTCCTTGGATAAAGTTGAATGACCCATAAGGTCCATAAATAATGGTCTTTACTTTCAGGCCATTTGTATCACTTATTGGCCTGTCAGTTCATTTTTGTAATAACACTTCCTGCCCATTAATCTCAAGCTTTTAAAATGAAATCATGTTTCCATGTATTTGGCAAAAGGGTTAGAGGAGGACTTCCTATTTGGGGGAATACAAAAGAACACAGGATCCATAGTGTACAGGAAATGGAAAGCTCTGATTTCCTGGCAAAGCTAGTGAAAGAACAAACAGGGAAGATATTCCACAAATGTAGCTGAACATGTAGGTAACTAAATCCTGATTGTTCCTAGGGCTGAAGTCAATCAGAAAGAGTCATATCCCAAGGTTAATCTCTACTCTCAGCTTCTGGATTGATATCGGGTCCTTGTTACACTATGATAGGAAAAAATGTAACTAAAAAATGTAACTTTTCTTAAGAGGTTACAGTATTTAAAAAAACAACTCCCTATTGGCATATATCTTGATGCCAGGCATCTTTAGAATAATTATACAAGAAAACTCTTTACATGCAGTAGGTTTAGCTCTTGTGAAAGTCTGTAGCTGGAAATTTAATTCAGCTCAATTCAATGTAATATAATTCAATTCAACAAGTATTTATTAAATATCTACTATGTGCCAGACACTGTGCTAGGAGCAAGGGAAAGGGAAGATACCAAGGCAAAAAAAGAAACAGTCTCTTCCTTCAAGGACCTTGTCTTCTCTTGGTTGCTGATATGAATTCTGAGAAATCGTTCATTTCAATAATTTGGTTCAATAGTGATTAAATGTCTAGAGAAGAAAAACATTTCAGATGGCATAAACTTCCTGCCCTCAGAGAATTCATAGATCATCATTTATTTATATTTATTTATTCATCTGTCTATCATCTATCAATCCATCTGTCCATTTGCTCGGTTTTGTAATCCCTTTTATGTGACACAAGACATGTAAAACCAATTAGACACTCCTGAGCAGGAACCTCCTCCCATCTCCCAATGCCTCCCAGACACATGTGCATTACGTGAATGAAGATGTGGTCCTGGTGCAGAGGTGATGAATGAATCAATCATAACACTAGGAGGAATGATAGTGTAATGGAAATTTTGTATTTCCTTTTTATTTAGCCTGCAACTTTTAGTTAACTGAAAGCCTGTCTTCTATTATTATTAACCTCGCCTGATCAAAACCTGTCCCATGGGATGTAGAAATTCACTTAAAACCTCAGACATTCCTTGGATAAGCCTGAGTAAGAATCTCAACTCTTTGACTCTGGCAGCAGGTAAATCTTCCATCCTTTTAGCCTATTTGTGAACCCTGTAAATGTAGCTCAATGTGTAACCTGACTTAGTTTACCTATAGAATTTGATGAAATTTATTTTCTTAGGGATTAAGATTATGATTCTGCTTAACTCCATTTTTTCAACTTTTATGACATTAAAGGAAGGATATTACCATGAATCTGTCTTTTCTTTAACTTATATGACCCAAAAGGAATGTATAAGATTGCAATATGTAAAAGAATTATTTCTCTTATCATTTTGATAATTTTGCTTATAAAAGGATTTGTTAGAATCCTGATGGCTCAGATTAATTTTTTTTTCTCTGAGGTCTGAACTTATTCTGGAACATAATAATAAAACCTATTTTTTTTAACCTCTATAATTTCTACATTGTGGTAAATATAGTTTGGCAGCAGTTACCTACCACATGAATTCATAGAAGAGGTATTTCTCCCATAACAACAGCCTGAGGAAACCAAGTCCCTGAGAAACTTCTGGCAGGACCTTTCTCCTCTTGCTGTGGCCTGACCATTATCCCAACTGAGGCTTGGTGACCTCTCCCTATCGTCCCACTTCTAGAGACTGAGAAGCAATTTAACCCTTCCTTCTGTTAATTCAGACCCAGATATAATCTTTGTCTGGAAGCCATCTTCCTTTGCCCATTTCCTTATATACCTGGGTTATATCATTTTAAGTCTTAGGTCTTACTATGAATGAGATGCTTTATGTACTCTTTTGGACACTATCTTGGGAGTTGATTGTCCCAATTTGGGGGTCTTAGAAAGCCTGCAATTCTGTAAGGTGCTACACAAATATTCCTTTTTCTGGAGGTCTTTAATAGGATAGATTCTTATCCATTTAGAGCTAGTTAAATGGGACCCTGCAGGAGACAAGGGGGTAGAGAAGGTTAGCAGGCAAAAAGAAAAAAGAAAAAACCTAAGTTAAAGTTCATATATCCAGAGGGTAGGCATCAAAAAGGCAGCATGGGCTATATGAGAAATTTAAGTGGGGGCCTCTTTTCTTGAGTTTCTCCTAATGTGGTTTTCTGGGGAGAACTTTGTTTCCTACCAGAAGTAGGTATTATGAAGAACAGCGGGGGCGGTAGCAGTAAATGTGGGTGAAGACAATGTTGAGGCCAAGTAACCTTTGCAAACCACCCTTTGTAAGGTTTGTCTGTAACTTTTAAGTTTCTTCCAGGTCTGGGTTTTGTACTTTTTAGAAGGGGCTCCAGTGAAAGAGTCTGAGCCTGTTTGTTACATAAGGTTCAAATGTAACAAGAGGAATGATACATGAGGACGCGAGTCGAAACAGCCATAAAAGGACATCAGAACCTAGATAGCAAAAAAGCAGGAAAAGCGTGACTGTTAGGAAACTTTGATTCTTCTGGCAGGAAAAGACCTCAGGGTCAACCAAGTCTCTGAAGGAGAAAGTGGTTTGTTTGACAGACTGAGGAAGGAGTGGCTAATTCCTTTGCACACCAGCCTCGCGCTATTGTTTCTAGCTCCTTGTTCCGAGAGCTGCTTATTACACCGACTGAATTTTAAAACTTTCCACAAGTATAATCAGGGACCTGATCCCTTCCCCCCACCTCCACCTGGATTTTTCAGCTAGCATATTCAGCCTCACCTTCGTGATTACTGTTCATCTTATGCTAATAGTTTTCACAATGATGTATTTTCACACAGGCATACACACACACACATACACATACATACAGACATATATATCACTGGTTATATGTATAATATACATCGAGAGAGAGAGAGAGAGAGAGAGAGAGAGAGAGAGAGAGAGAGAGAGAGAGAGAGAGAGAGAGAGAGAGAGAGAGAGAGAGAGAGAGAGAGAGAGAAACAGAGCCACTGAGAGTAATGTGGCATAACTGGCTTCATTCAGGAAGACCAAAGTTCAAGTCCTCTGAAGACCCTGGACAAGTCAATTAACCTTTCATTGCTCTAGGGAATGCTCTCAGATAAATTTCAGAACAGTTGTATATTTGCAAGTAGAGGGAATTTCCTCAACAGAGTTCCTTATGCTAGTAAAAAATAGATGAACATACACTCATGTATATTGGGTGTGACCTCACTTGAACCACAATATAAAGAACTCTCGATTTAGTTGGAAAGTTTAGATGTGAATTGTGGCTCTGCTACCCACAAACTGTGTAATCTTCTGTAATTTACTTGGTTTGTATAGACCTCTGTACTAGATTCTCTCAAAGGTTCCTACTAGTTCTATTGTGAACCTAAGTGATAAACTAATTTTTGCCTTTTGTCAAGTAGCCTTTTAGTTAAATGTCAGGAAGGATTTAATATTATCTGAAGGCTGATGTTTTTGTTGTTTCATTTCAGTAGTATCTGACTCTTTGTGACCCTATTTGGGGTTTCCTTGGGAAAGACACAGGAGTGGTTTGCCATTTCTTTCTCTAGCTCATTACAGATGAGGAAATTGAGGCAAACAGGGTTAAGTGACTTGCCCAGGATCACATAGCTAGTAAGTGTCTTAGGCAGGACTTGAATTCAGGTCTTCCTGACTCCAGATCTGGTGATCTTTCCATTGTGCCACCTAACCTGCCCTGGTCATTTTTGGCCCATCTTAAAATCACCAGGATAGAACTAGGAAGAACAAATCTTGTAATGTGAGGTCTCCATCACAAAATCATTAGATTCAATTTGACAAGTATTTATTAAGTGCTAATTATGTGTAAAGCAGTATGGTATGCACTGAGGATATATAAGACAAAAAAGGAACAATCTTTGTTCTCTAGAAGCCTATATTCTATCAAAGAGATACAATTGTTACACAGATGAATGAAAACAATACATAATTTATAAATTTTTTTTTGAGATTTCATTTCTGAACATATCCCTACCCCTCCTCTAATAAGTGAGCTATCCTTTTATCAACTCAGGAAATAAATGAACAAAAAGTCAGTGGTTATACAACTGCTATTAACTCTGAAAATACCAAAGAGCTCACACAGGTTACCACATCCACAATTAACTCTGAAAAATAAAATAAAAACAAATAATTAACCATGTTCATGTGCAAAAAATCTCTTTATTCTTTTGGAGGAGGGGAACTTAAATACTTAAGTTACTTTCATAGAATAATTCAATAGTTTCCCAGGAGAATCGGACAGATTCTTAGTGTCACCAATAATGTATCAATAGATCTGTATTCCTGAAGCACCTAAAATTGTTTGTGTACATCTTCTGTCAACTTTGGCACTTTGCTGAGTGTGGAGTGAAGCCTCAGAGTTGGTGCGACTTTAATTTCTCTTACTGTTAGTGATTGGGAGCAATCTATTTTGTTAATAGTTTGCAAGTCTTTTAAGAATTATTTGTTAGTTCTATTACCTACATATCCACTGGGGAATGTGATTTCATTAATCTCTTCAAAGAAGTTTGACTTTTGTTGATTAATCTTGTAGTCTTTTTTTTCATTTTAGCTACTTCTCCTCTAATGTTCAAGATTTCCACATTTGCACTTATTTTAGATTTATTGATCTGTTGATTTTCTAGCTTTTAAAATGGCATAGATTGTACACACCCTTCATTAATCCCCCCCCCCCCCCCATTTTTTTTCTGTTTTGTGAAGTTATATTTTCAGAGCTATTTTTCCTCTGAGGTCTACTTTATTTTCATCCTAGATCATTATCTTTGTCTTTCAAGGTTATTAGTTTTTTCTGTCATGTGGACTTATTATTTTTCATGTTCATTTAGGAGGTCTGTAGGTTTTCCTTATGTTCCCTGAATTAATTACTTTTTTTATTGCACTGTGATCAGCAAAGAATGCTGTACACTATGAGCAAGATTAACACATAGGGAGGGCTACATTTTAATGGACACAATGTTTGTGCTTACTTCACTGACAGACAAAAAGAAAGAGCTTTCTCCATTCAGTTCCAGGTTCAAAACTCAAAGTGACCTCTGATGACAGGTGAGAACACCTACCTCTAATTAGGAATCCCAAAGGGGTTCCCATGGAGTAAGTTTTAGGACAAGCAGTTAAGCAATATAAAACTTATATTCAACAGTTAGTAGTCAAATCATGTCAGGGAAAGGTATATTCTGATACCTCTGGGTCTTCAGTTTAAAACTTTTTTTTTTTGAAGGACAGATCTTTCACTGGTTTTACAGACTGGTGTTTTAGCCAAGGAGCTAGGTTAGACTTTTCTTTTTGAATAAATCCAAGAGATATGGCTCTAGAGACAAATACTGCTGTTGGTGAAGGGCACTGCCCTCTTGCCCACTGTAACCATAATATGAAAGAGGTTATCACCTGATGACAAAATGCTATTTTAAGGAGATTAGTGAAGGTGATAAGAGTGCCAGAAACCATTGAGTGTGGGACTAGAGAAGACACTTTTGAGTGAATCTAGACCATTCTGAGACTAGAGAGACACTTGGACTTGACCGAGTTGTTTTATATTGGAAGAAACTCACTGCTTCTGTAATTTATGTGACTGTGCCTTCTGAGAACAGATATTTTACTTTTAAATCATTCATAGCTGGCAAAATTGTCGAATATCAGATAATGGACTAGCATTTGGTCTAACAAGCCCACAAGGTATGATAACAAAATGAGTATAGAAGATTTAGGAGGTTGGGACCTAGAGAGTGAGTCTGGGTTTTCTAAACTAAAAATCAACCAGAGGTATGTTAGTCTCCTGAGAAAACTAATTGTGCTACACACACACACACACACACACACACACACACACACAATCTCAAGCACATCATGGTTGTGAGACAATACACAGAAAGAATATATGTGAAGGAAGATTGATTGAATGATTTCTTTTTCTTTCTTTTTTTATACTCTTCCAGGAGAGCATACTTATTTTAATTTTTTCTTTTAACTGAGAAGTGATCACTGTTTTCCTTTTTGCAAGTTCGTTGTAAAATATTGTTCTTATTTTTTTATCATAGGTATTTATATATTAATATGTAGCAAAATCTGTGTTGTATATTTGACTTATTTATTCAGAAGGAATTTCATTGTGCTATGTTGATGGTTAGATACTTGCTGTCAATATTAATTGAATAAATTCAACATCTCTGCTTTTTAAAATTTATGTATAATTACTCTTCACTCTTATCACATGGTATATTTTTGTAAAGTTATCACATGCTATTGGGAAATATGTATAATCTTTTATATTCCCACTCTGAAAATCCCTTTAGTCTTTCAGCTTTAAACTCTCCAATGGTTTGTTTGTCCCATAGTTTTTCCTTTGTTAATCTTTGTTAGGTCTGTCTAGATCAGATAAAGAGACCTTAAAATCTCCTATATTGTGTTACTGTCTTTAGGAGTGTATGGGGGTATTCAGGGAAGAATAACACCTTGCCAAACCTTTTTCAGGACTGCTCATCCAACTTTGGTGTCCACTTGTCATCCAACTCTCACCTGTGGTTCTAAGAAGCTACAACATGCACAGTGGCCACACCCCAGTAAAACTGTCTTGACAAATGGGGTAAACCAAGTTGAAGGTAAACAACAGGCCACAGAAACATCAGTGAGTTAGGGATATGACTACCCCAAGCAAGTGAAGACTTCCCCTGGTAGAAAGGGGAGGTGAGAACAATTTGTTCCCATAGCCATGAAGGCAGCTAAAACAGGAACTGTGGAGAGCTTAGAGCTTGGTTAGACATCAAAGATTCATCCACTGAATCCTGAGCCATCATCACTTGTCTTAATTTTTGTCCTACCACTGGACTTCCAGAACTCTGGAGGAGAGAGAGAATGAGGTTAATGACTTTGCCTCAAAATCCAATTCATGCACTAGTCAAGAAATCACCCATGATGTCATGGGTCCTCTGAAAATGACTAGGAAGAGCAACTACTGTCCATATCTTTTTCGGAAGTCAGCTAACTTTTTTTTTTTATGAATTTAGATGTCATGCCAGTTGGTGCATATATGTTAAATATTATATTGTCTGTTCAGTCATTTCAATTATGTCCAACTCTTTGTAACCCCATTTGAGATTTTCTTGGCAAACATACTGGAATAGTTTGCCATTTCTTTCTCCAGCTCATTTTACAGAGGAAGAAACTGAGGCAAACAGGATTTAGTGACTTACCTAGGCTACACAGCTGGTAAATGTCTGCGGCCAGATTTGAACTCCGGGACATGACTCTTCCTGACGCCAGGTCTGGAACTCTTTCCACTGTACCACCTAGCTGCCCCACTTACATCGTCCATCCTTGAAACATAATGTAGTTTCCTTATTATTGTGAATTTTATTTTTCTTCTGTCTGATGCCATGACTGTAACTCCTTCTTTTTTGGATTCACCTAACGCATGGTAAATTTTGTTTTAACCTCTCATTTTCATTCTTTGTGCATTTTTATTTTTTTATGTGTTTCTCTTCTGCCACAAAGGTTGACTTCTGTTTTCTTATTTGTTTTGTCACTTTCTTATTGGATTATTTAGTCTACTCACATTTAAGATTATTTAATAATTATTAGACTTAGTTTTCCTCCATTCATTTCATCTGTTACTTTTGGTTCTCTCATACTTTTAAGACAGTACTGTGATTAGGTTTGCTTACATTACTTTAGTGCTAGTCTATTCCCACAGGCTTTCTTCTTCTCCACCACTCTCATTTGCCTACCTTATCCTAAATTCTTTTCATTTAAGCTGTTGATTTTTCATTTATTTAGTTATCTATTTCTCCCCCATTTTTGTCCTTTATATTTCCCTATATATTTAAATCAGTGTTTCAACATTATTCCTCCCCTCCTTTCCTATACCATCTTTTTTAAAGTAATTTTCTCTTTTTCACAGCACCTTTTCAAGAAAATTTCCTTTGTTTTGCCCTCATTCTTACTTTTTAATTCTTTTAAGATCACCAAAACAGAACAGAATCACTCACCAGCATTTTGCCTAATTAGAATCCCTTTATGAACCCTGATATTGATAGACTCTGAGTTATTACATGTGCCATCTTCTCCTATAAAAAAGTAGACAGTTTAATCTCCTTTAGTTCTTTATGATTGCTCATTTTTTAATGTTTACATTTTTACTTTTTTATGTTTACATTTTTAATGCTTCTTTTCTTTCTTGTGTTTGTACAACACATTTTCTACTGGTCTTTCAGCTCTCATCTTTTCATTAGGAATGCTTGGAAGTTCTCTATTTTGTTAAAGGTCCGTTTTCCCCTTGTAGGATTATACTTGGTTTTGCTGAATACGTTGTTCTTGAGTGTAAACCTAAATCCTTTACTTTCTGGAATGTCATATTTCAAGCTCTCTACTCATTTAAGTAGTGGCTGAGAAATCTTAAGTAATCCTGACAGGTGACTCCTCAGCACTTAAATTTTTTCTTTCTTCCTGCTTGCAGTATTTTCCCCCCTTAACCTGGGTGCTCTGTACTTGGGCTGTAATATTCCTGAAAATATTCATTTGGAGATTTCTTTCAGGAGGTAACCAATGAATTCTTTCTATTTCTATTTTGCCCTCTTTTCCCAAGAGATCAGGGTAATTTTTTTAAAAGACTTCTTGAAATATGATGTCTAGGTATTTTCTTTTTTGGTCATGGTATTCTGATAGTTCAGATTTGATCTGTTTTCCAGGTCCGTTCTTTTTCCTGATAGGTACTTCACATTTTCTCCTATTTCTTTCAGTCTTTTTACTTTATTTTATAATTTCTTGATGTGTCTTGGAGTCACTAACTTCTATTTCAATACTAATTTTCAAAGAATTATTTTCTTCATTAAGATTTTGTACCTCTTATTCACAGCTATCAATTCTCATTTCATATTTTTCTCTTCTAGCTCTTATTTTTTCTAATTTTTTCTCAAGTGCCCTCATTTGCTTTTTAAAATAATTTTTAGCTCCTTTTTTTGGACTCTTGCTTTAACTGTTCTGTGAAGTCTCATTGGACTTGTGTTCATACTGCATTTTTATTTGAGGTTTTGTTTATAGATGTTTTCTAATCATTTCCTTCTTCTGGCTTTGTTATCTTGAATTTCTCTGTCACCATAACTCTACATAGTAAGGATGTTTTTTTCTCCTCATTCTTCCCATCTACTTCCTGATTTTGGAATTTATGTTAGTGCTGGGCTTTACATACTTCTGGCAGGGAAGGGGGAGAGGGGACCAGGACATCTGGACTTAGCTTCTGCCTTCTTACATCATTTCTGTTGAATTCACAGCTCATTTTTGCATTCTGCAAATTTTCAGTGCTCCTAAACTGATATGATCCAGGGCAAAGTCTGTTCGCTACCTTCCTGGTCTGAATTCTGCAGGTTCCTGATTTAGGTGGATCTGTCAGCTTGTCCTGGGTTGGGAGCTTCAGTAGACTACTGATGACTCAGCCATTCTTAGCCTGCTGGGAGACTCTGTAGGTTCTGAATGGCAGTACTTCTGTGTCTCCTTTGATCTGGAACTCCTGCTCTGGTTATTCCACTACCAGCTTTCACTACAGATTTCCGCCTGAGTTGCAGGCTAGACCTGCTTCACCACTCTGATCCTGGGATCAGAGCTCCACCTTCCCTTGGGTCTGTGTCATGAAACTGGGTAGTGGACAAACAGCTACCAGATGGCACCCATTCCTACATCATGCAATGGTTCAGGCATATTCTGGGATCACTTTCCGCCTCAGAGCTCCTGCCCTAGTGCCCAATCTTGGCTTTCTTTCATTCCCTGGGTGCTGGAATGCTCTGTGTGGTGCACTCCAGGTCAGGCTTTATCCACAGTGCCCATAAACCTCTCATTCTGTTTTCTTAAATCACCTTGGGCTGGAAAAGTGACTCACTGGGATGTTTGCTTTGCTTTCTTCGTCAGAATTCAGTCTGGTGTATTTTCTGGTCTTTGTTGAGGAAATTTAGTGGGAAGCTAGGCTAGTGGCTACTCCTTATTCTGACACCCTAGCCTTGCTTCTTGCCTTTCCACCATCGATGATTACTCCCATTATTAGTCTTTGGATAAACTTTTGTGTCCTCCCTTCCACCTCTCACCTCAACTCCCCTGAAATGCAAGTCTTGTTAACTAGTGATGATTGTTTGGCAAAATGTGAAGAGAAGGGGGGAAACACTGGAATCCTCTAGCAAGACTTTATATGGCTCTGTTAAGTAAAATAGAGATACTCTGGATATTGTAATAAATTATGCTGGTTGTAAATCAATTGCTATTCCTGTTAATATTGATCTCGACTTAAAAATGACTATGACTAAAATGGAACTAAGATCACAGAATAGCAGAAAGCAGTACAGGAAATCATCCCCACTCTCTCATTCTCTCACCCCCCTCCCCAAATCTTTAAACAGATCTAAAAAATTCACCATACAGAATCCTGATGAGGAAATCCAGGAAAAGTCACAGTGAATCATTTTTTCTTTTCCAATCCAGGTCAGCAAGGGGAGACAGACTAAGAGGTCTGTGGATGCTGGGGATGGAGTCCGTCCAAAAGCATATTGTGCATGACACACTTCAGCATCAGGGAGAAGCTGTGCATCAGGGCAGGAGGAGGTGCCAGACCCCATACTGGGCAGATTGTGGAATGCAAAAACAGGTGCCAACTGGCAGCTTTGTTATCCACCACCCAACTGTGAGTCATATATCCAGCGCAGGTATAAAAAAGGATTTGTGAACTGCGGTGGCATCAGGGTGGTGTAGCTGGGAAGGAAGTAGTTCAGAGAGCAACAGAAGCAGTGATGTGACTCTTAGGGGTGTCAGTCCTAGCATCTAGCCCAATCTGAAATCTGCAAAAGAATAATTATGTCAGGAATCCCAGACCAACAGTTCCTTCACCCAGAAACAGAAGCTATCTATTAGAAGCTGAGTCCAGCAGCATTGTCCTATTGTTAAGACTCAAACCCAGCTCAGGAACTTGGAAAGCTCAGACCAGAAGGGGAGCATTCAGATTTTATTCTGCATCGGACTACTTTGGGAGCACAGAAAGATCCCCAACTTGTGCTTGAGATATTAGAAAAACACAATATTTAGTACTCCAAGAAAACAGCCATTTCCTCTAGAATTGCACAGTGCCCAGCTCTAACTTCAGGTCCAAAGTCAAGAAATAAGCTCGAATAATGAAGGAAAAAAGGAATCCAGCCATAAAGAGCTATTATAATGGCAGGGATGCTTAAGACACAAACCTAAAGAAGGGAGATTGAGTCAAGATGGCAGAATAACAGGAAGCAAGGCAAGGAGCTCCTCTCCACAGACCACTCTTAACAGATCTAGAAAATGAACCCGACTGAATCTCAATGGGAAAATTCAGAAAAAGTTGCAGTCAATCCTTTGTCTAGCCTGGCACAACATAGGGAGTCAGATAGGGAGATCTTCAGACACTGAGCATGGAGCAATTTAGCACCCAGGGAGAGACTGTACAACAGGGAAAAGGAGGTACCAATGTCCCTGGTCATGGTATTCTGAATAGGGAGACCCTGGGCAGTATACAGAGAAAAGGGGAAGTTCATAAACTAGTAGAAGCAGCAGCAGCGGTGTGCCTTGGACCTCAGATGCAAAGTAGGGTATCACTTTCAATATTTAAAGTAGAGGAGTCTATGATCTGCTGCTCTGAGGTAACAGAACTTTTCATTGGGCTCTTAGAGATGGAATGCAACATCAGTCTGTTTTTTCTCTGACCCAAATTTAGGTCAGGAACTTGCATAGCTCAGACCAAAGGATCAGTAATCATACTTTGTCTTGGGTTATTCCACTTTAGGGGAACTGAAAGACTGCAGGTCCCCACCCTGCTCCTGTTCAGGAAATACAACACTCAATGCTCCAAGAAAACAACTATAGGACCAACCCTTCCCTCCAGAAGCCCACAGAATCTAACCTTAATATCAGTTCCTAAGACCAGAAGCAGGATGAAAGAAGGAACAAATAAAAAAGAACTTCCACCATAAAAAACTATTAAGGTGACTATGATGCTCAAGACATAAAAACATAAAAGAATGACTCCATAACATCTATAAGCAATGCCTCAGAGAAAAGCATAGTTTGAGCACAAACTCAAAGAGAATTCCTGGAAAAGATGAAGTGAGAGTTTTTTAAAAATGTTTTTATACATGGAATGAGAGGACTTGAGGAAAAAAATGGGAAAAGAAATGAGAGCTTCAGAAGGAAGAATTGGAAGGAAATTTAACACTCGACACAAAAAGCACAAAACTTTACTCAAGCAACAAACTCCCTGAAAATTAGAATGGCCAATAACTTCATGAGGCAACAAGATAATTTAAGACAAAGTCAAAAGACTGAAAAAAATTGAATTAGATGTAAGGTATCTTATAGCAAAAACAATTTGAAGAGAAAAAATTTAAGTCATTGGACTATCTGAATGCCATGACCAAAAATAAAAAAAAAGTCCTAGACATTGTATGTCTTTAAAGAAAAATTTTATTGATATTTTTTATTTCTTATATCACCATAGTGTCCCATATAGCCCTCCTCCTCCCCCTCTCCCTCCCTGAGATATATTACATGAAACAAAGAGCATTTTTTGGACAGGAAAAAAAATTAGCACAACTGCTCAATACAATGAAAAAGGCTGAAGATGTATCAATGTGTAACACCTGAAGACCTCCCACATCCATGAAGGATAGGTTGGGGATATCTTCTCATGAAGAGTTCTACTTTATCCTTCTAATTTTGTTATATTTACTTCTGATTTTTTGGTATGATGTTCTTTTCATTTAAATTGTATATTGTTTTCTTGGCTCTGTTTATTTTGACCCGCATCAGCATTCTTCCCATCACATACATCATTTCTTCTTAGAGCACAGTAATCTTCTATTACAATCCTGTACCACAATTTGTTTATCCATTCTCCAATGGATGGACATCTACTTCGTTTCCAGTTTTTAGCTATCATAAAAGAGGCTTCTATAAATGTTTTGGAGTACGGAAACTTCTTTTTTTAAAAAAATTATCAATGGCTTCCTTGGAGTGTAGGCTCAAAAATGGAGTTCCTGGTTCAAAGTGAGTGGATGTTTTAGTCACTTTATTTCATAATTATTTTTTTTACCATTTCACAGCTCCACTAATAATGTATTAGTGTGCTTATCCTCCCACAGCTCCCCCATTGCTGAGTGTTTCCATTTTTATTATCTTTGCCAATTTAAAGGGCTTGAGGTAAAGCCTCTGGATTGTTTTGATTTGCATTTTTATTTGCACGAGTGATTTGGAGCATTTTGTATGTGGTTGTGAATGTTTTGTAGTTCTTCTTTTGAGAACTATAAGTTCATATCTTTAGATCTGTTGAAAAATGACTTATTAGTCACACATATTTTTTAGTTGTTTGTATACTTTGGATACCAAGCCTTTATCCTAGAAATTGATAGAAAGATTTTTTTTTTCCCCTCATTTAACCACTTCCCTTTTTACCCTAGATGCACTAATGTTTCTGAAGGAGCTTTTCAGTTTCAAGTTCCCTCTTCTGATGTAAACACAGTATTATCTTCCTCGATGATTTTATATTAATATTTTTTAAGGTGGTTTTCTTTCTACTGGCTTTTTTCTCCTCATTCCTGTTCTCTTTTCATTTGATATTCCCTCTTCCTTTTCTCCCCTTCAGTTAATCCTGTTTTCTAGATTTTAATTTCATCTTTTTACTCCTTTCTAAAAAGAATTTCTCTCAATCTCTTCCTTTTCCATTTTCTCTTTCTGTTTACTCTAGACCCTCATTCTGTTATGCATGACCTTTTTCATTACCCGACCTCTCTCTTCTCTGTATTCTTTATGCTATCAAAGTTTCCAAAGTAATCATTCCAGGGTCTTGCCCCTCTGGACACTACCAGTTCCTTATAGGTCTTGCCCCATAGATTACCAAGAGGCAGTGTTAGGTGGCACACTGGATACAGTGCTGGGTTGAAGTCAGGAAGATCTGATTTGAAATCTGGCCTCAGACACTTATTAGTTGTGTGACCCTGGGTAAATTTCTGCCTGCCTCAGTTTCCTCATTTGTAAAATGGGGTAATCATAACACTTGCTCCTCAAGGTTGTTGTAAGGATCAAATGAAATAATAATTCTATAGTGCCCGGCACATAGTATACTCTATATACTTGCCTAGTGAACACGTTTTCTTTTAATGATATTGTTTTTTGCTTCTCTTCTAGTTTGTCTTTCAGTTCTGTGTATTTGCATTCCCAATCTGTTGTTGTCCCTTTTGTTTATTTGGTGAAGCTTACCACTGCAGACTCAAGTTTTTCTATTGTCCTCATTATTTTTATTGTGCAGGACATGGACTCTGCACTCAAAATTCTCATTTCTCTTTTGAACTATAAAGTGATTTCTAGTTCCATGTTCTCCTCAAATTCCACAGTCCTCTGTTTTATCAAATGTTGGATCATTTTTCCTTCTTTTGCAATATTTTATTCAATGCTAACTGAACTTGTTTACTAGATCTGGAGGCTGTGTTTCCTTGTGTTGTTATTGTTTTTCCTGTGGATTTATCTGTTTATATTCAAGGTCTTTGAACTCTTTGGTAATTTCAATCTTTCTTTCCTCTAATTTTCCATAGCTCTCACTTCCGACTCCTTCCCCTCTGATTGCGATTTCCTTTGGGGCTAGAACTTCAAGTGTCTCAGCTTCTTCCCATGATAGGCATTTCATGGATCACCAGTCTATGTCTCTACCCCAGATGACTATTGGGTGGTCAGAATTAGCCCCACCTGAGGATTGCTGAAGTGCTGCATAGCTCCCCACCTGCAGGGTATCCTGTCCTGGTGATCTATCCCACTTCCTCTCTTTGTCAGTTCTGTCCCAGCAAAGGCAGTTCAGAGACTGTTTTCCCTAGTACTAGTGCTTCTGGGTTGCAGTCCCTGGCAATCTTTTGCTCCTGAAGTGATGTGGCCAAGTTGATTGTCAAGGCTCAAGCAGACTTACGTAATCTGGAGCTAAGGTGTCTGCAGTGATGGGGTTCAGACTCTGGGAGCCTCCTTGAGCTCCCCTTGAATCTTTCCACTTAATCTGGCCTTTCTTACTCAAATCTAGGCCTCTGTTGCACACTCCTTGAGCCCATCAAAACCCCATTCCCCACACTGCTGACCACTCCCATCAAGATCTGTATTCATTCCCATACTGCCCCTATCAAGATGTCTGGATGGCCCTACCTGCTTCCCACCCAAGCCTCCACTGTCTGATGTCTCCTGATTGCCTCCAGCTATTTCCAACCCTTGATGAGTCACCCTAGTCCCACTGAGGTCCTCCTTGAACTTCTCCTCAAGACCCTCCCGAAACCCCTCTTCCTATCACCATAGACTACCGGACCACCCCCAGATCCCTCCTATAGTCTTCTGTATTTAAGTTCCATCTTGCTCCATGAAGGCACTCAGATTCAATCCAGCTCAGACTCTATCTAGCTGAGATTCTATCTGACCAGCTTGTGAATACAAGTGTTCCAAAGCCTTAAGCTCCTTTTTAAGAGCCAACCGGAGATGGCAAATCTTTAATAAACTTTGTTTTCTTTGGCTTTAAGAAGGCTTGAGTTGAATTCATTTGAGCAGGACCCAGTGTGTTGGTATTTCAGGGTCCCCAGCACCCTCCCCACCTTGTCATGCAGCACTGGAAATAAGGGGAGATAGGGTAGAGGAGTGGGTTTTGATGTAAGCCTGTGTCTTGTCCTTGGTCTGCTAGTACAACATCAATTCCCATAGCAAGAGAAGCAGGGAAAGGGTGTTGAGTGAGCTCAGCTTCATGAGTGAGCAAGAATTCCTGGGTTTGGGAGGATTTTTTAAACTTTCTTTTGAATGCTTCATGTCTAGATCATGGAAGCAACTGATGTTGCTTTGTCTTTGGTGCACAATTTCTGTTTTGGAGAGCTTTGGGAGATTGTGTGGATCAGAGAAAATGTCTAGTCCTCCATCTTGTCCTAGAGATTATATTTCAAGAAATATTCAAAGAAAACTGCTCAGCTCTCTCAGAACCAGAGGGCAGAGTAGAAAAAAGGAAGAATCTCTCAGTCACTTCCTAAACGGAACCCTAAAATGAAAACTCTGAGGAAGATCAACCAAAAGTCAACTTTTCCAGGTCAAAGAAAAAATACTACAAATAACCAGAAAGAAGAGATTTAAGTACCATAGAGCCACATTCAGGATAAAACACGCAACCACTAAAATAAACAACAGAGAATTTGGAATACAATATTCCTGAAGACAAAAGAGATGGGCTTACAGTCAAGAATAATTTACAGGGCAAAGCTAAGTGTAATGCTACCAAGAAAAAAGACAGACCTTTAATGAAAGAGGATGTCAAGCTTTACTTATGAAAAGACCAGAGTGGCATAGAAACTTTGAAGTTTCAACAAAGGAATAAAGAGGTAAGGTAAACATAAGTGAACGATGATAAAGACAACTAAATGAATAAAATGCTTATATTCAGGTGGTGGGAGATGATACATGTGTCCCTTCTAAACCTTGTTATCATCAAGATTCATAGAAGGAATCTAACTAGACAAGACTTTGGTTCTGTTATATCTTAATAATCTTAAGAAAAGAGTGGCGAAGGGAAGAGTAATACAGTATGATTAGGGAAAATGATCTCACGTAGGGATGGTGCACAAATAGACATCTATACAAATAAGGAGTGTGGGCTGTCCATGGAAAAAGGTAGGTAGTGACTGACACTTGAACTTCACTCTCATTTGAACCGGTCAAAAGATGAAAGAGTACACATAAACACACCATTGAGTACAGAGTGAGTATAAAAACACTCAACAGAAAAATAGATGGGAAAGGTCAGAAAGGGGGAGGGAGATTTAGAGGAAGGAAGGTTAAGGGAGGGATTAGTCCTAAGCAAACAAATTCTAAGGATTCAAAAATATTTATAATTCTTTTTGATGTGGAAAGAATGGGAATTGAAGGGGGCATCCATAAATTAGGGAATGTATGAACAAATGATAACATATAAATATGGCATAATACTATTGCACTGAGCTCTTATCAGTGTAATGACTGACTAGTATTCTTCTCAGTTTGGTATTTGGTAATTAAAGCCCTTCACAGTCGGACTCCAATCTCTCTTTCCAATTTGATTTCACGGTATTTCCCTCACATATTTTCAGTTCCAACCAAACTGTTCATTTTGCTACTCTTTTTTGCAAATGGACTGTTAATTGGGCCCAGAACTGAGTAGGAGCAAAGCAGACTGAATTGCTTTTAGGAAATCACCAAGTTGTTTTAATGACCTTGTCTTTGAAGTTCCTTCAGATTTGGCTGTTTTAAAATCTTTTATTTTACTTTCATTTCTGCATACATATCTCTTTCCTACTTCTACCCCGAACTGTTCCATGTAATAATTTAAAAAAAGCACACAATGGGAAAGTTTAGAAAAAGTAGAGTTTTGTACAGGAGCTAGGGATTCCAAGAAGTAGAATTGAGTAGAAAGACCTTTCCAGACCTGGTGGCAAGGAATTAAAGTGGGAGATGGAAAGTTATATTGTAGAAATGGATATTTATTAAGGTGGTTTAGTAAGAGCAGTTGATAGGAATGCGTACTTAATCCTAGAGAGCACATGTGGCAAAAGTAATTCCCAGGTCTTGGAAATCCTTTGGATAGAGTCTTCAAGGCACTTCCTTTAGGTGTGGTATAATTATTTGTGTTTTTGTATTTATTCCTGCTAACTTCTTTTTAGAGCCTTGACTCTTCAGGTGCTCTGTTCTTGTCTTCTGATATAGAAACGAGCTGCTCAGGGGACATGACTTGGATAGTGAGGGGAAGATGGGAACTCCAAAATCTTCTAGACCTTTTGAATCTCACAAGGACCTCTTTTCAATATATATAATTTATTTATTTTTCAGTTTTTCACAGCCACTTCCACAAGAATTTGAATTCTAAATTTTCTCCCCATCTCTCCCCACTCCCCACCCCAGGACAGCATGCACCCCATCACCCCTTCCCCAGTCTGTCCTCCCTTCTATCACACCCCCTTCTCTCATCTCCCTCCCCTCTCTTTTTCTGAAGAGCAAAATAGATTTCTATACCCCATTGCCAGCACATCTTATTTCCCAGTTGCATGAAAAAATGATTTTTAACATTCATATTTTAAAGCTTTGAGTTCCACATTCTCTCCTTTTCTTCCTCCCCACCCATCCTCATTGAGAAAGCAAGCAATTTGATATAGGTCATGCATGTGCAGTCATGCAAAACACTTCCACAACAGTTATGTTGTGAAAGACTAACCACATTTCCCTCTACCCTACCCTCCATTTATTCCATTCTCAAGGACCTCTTTTGGCTAAAAGGAGAAGAGGAGACTGAAGCTAAGGCCAAGATTCTTTTGTCCTCTCAAATGATTCCTCCTCAGAGGCAGCTTCTCTCTTGACTCATAGTTCACTTGAACTCTATTGGGTTCTAAACTAGCTCCCTAATTTTTGTACAGACTCCACAGGGCAATACCAAGTCTCTCATGCAACTGAGACTTCTTTCTAAACCTTGAAGTGTCCAAGCCATGTTCAGACCTCGAAATATATTCTTACCTGTTAAATACATCAGGATGTAACATCTTATTTTAAGTGAAGTGGGCTAATTGATCACCAGACTTAGATGGTGTAGTGGAAAGAGTCCTAGGTCTTGAGTCAAGATCTGAGTTCAAATCCAGCCTTCACCCTGACTAGCTGTGTGACTCTGGGTGAGTCACTTAACCTCTGTTTGCCTCAGTCTCTCTAACTGTAAAATGAGGATAATAACAGCACCTATCTCTCAGGTATTATTGTTGTTAATATTGGCCTCCCTAGATATCAACTCCTGCTCCTTCTCAGCTAAAGACTGTGTCTTATACTTCATGAAAGAAGAGACAACTAGGTGACACAGTGGATAGCTCACTGGACCTAGAGTTAGGAAGACCTGAGTTCAAATCTAGCCTCAGACACCTAATCAGCTGTGTGTGATTCTGAGCAAGTCATTGCATCTGTTTGTGTCAGTTTCAGTTTTCCTATTGTAAACTGGGAATGATAATAGTACCTACCTCCCAGGGTTGTTGTGAGGACAAAATAAGGTAATATTTGTAACGTGCTTAGCAAAGTACTGGCACATAGTAAGTGCTCCCTCAATCTTAGCTATTTTTTTAAAGTAACATAGAATTTATATATAGATATAAATATATATGTAATATATAATATATGTAAATGTATAACATATATGTGTATGGGTGTGTGTATCCACATAGATGTGTATGTACATATATGTGGATACACATACATACATACATACATATATATGAAACTATTCCAAACTTACCAATGATGCCTGAATTTTTATTGCTCTCCCTTAGTCTCCTATACCGGTTCATTATCCATCCCTATCCCCTTGCTGACAGAGTATTCAATAGCTCCTCTCTTAGGATATTTTTTCTTCTCCATACAATCTATGCAGAAATCACCCAGATCTATGCATCCAGCCCTAGTGACGTTCCTGAGTTTCCTCTATATATTAGACATTAGGCATCTCAAACTCAACATGAGTTTAAAAGGTACCTGTGTAACATAGTTGACCAGGTTTCAAATCTTGCCCTAGGCATTCACAAACTGCATGACCCTGGGTAAGTTATTAACTTCTCTTTGTCTCCTCTCACCCTAAGGCAGATCATACCTTATAAGATGATAAATGATAGCCTCTGAGAGGAGTCTGAGCCCTAGAGACTTAAGCCCTGAGACTAGAGACTTGTCAGAGGTGGGATCTGAACCCACATCTTCTTGCTTTACATCTGGCTTCCTATTCACTATGTCATAATGCCTTTTAGATTTCCTTATATTAAAATAGTACATGTACTCATAGGTTTAGAGATAGAAGTGACCTTAGAGTCCAAATCCAACCTCTTGATTTTACAGCTGAGGAAACTGAGACCCAGAGAAGTCAGGTGACTTCCCTAATTTCTAATAGCTGCTAAGTATCTAAGGTGGAATTTTAACTAGGTCTGTTTATTAATTTACTACTTTACCAATAGGGGCAGCTAGGTGGTGCAGTGGATAGAGCACCAGTTCAGGAGTCAGGAGGACCTGAGTTCAAATCTCACCTCAGACACTTGTCACTCACTAGCTGTGTGACCTTGGGCAAGTCACTTAACCCCAACTGCCTCATCCTGGGTCATCTCCAGTCATCCTGATGAATATCTGGTCACTGGATTCAGATGGCCCTGGAGGAGAAGTAAGGTTGGTGACCTGCACAGCCCTCCCTCACTCAAAGTCTAGTGCAAGTCATGTCATTATTTCTCTGATGGGATGGTCTTCTTCAGCAACAAAGGATGAACACATACATACTTTACCAATAACTGATAACTAAAAAATTATTTACTACCAATTTACTAATAACAGTATTAACTTACTTTTATATAGTGCTTCAAGGCTTATAATTTGCTTTCCTTATAACCAAGTGAAGAAGCTTATACATATATGAGGAAATAAGTTTAGAGGGGCTTAGCAATTTGCCCAAAGCCCCAACTAAGTGGCAGAGTTTGAGCTGAATTCATCCTCTGACTCCAGACCATCACTCTTTCTGAGTGATTTGAAGAACCCTTCATCAATTTGGTGATGCACACAATCAATTTAATGAGATTATAGAGTGTGGGTCATTGTCACCTTCCATGAATCTAGACAGGTAACGTAGTCCCTTGTTGAGGGAACATAGGGGACTCCTCTGGTTGATCCTCAGTGCCCAGTGGTGCCCTGGAGAACAGATTCATGACTGAGGAATTAGCCTCCCTATGATCTACAGGTATGAACTATGAAATAGCTTCACCCCTGAGAATGGACATTTCCAGCTTGGGATATGTATTCTTACGAGCAATCACTAAGTTTGAGAATTAGACACCAGGAGCTTGGGAGAAGACGTCCTTAACAGAATTCTTCTCAGAGGAGAAGAGGATCACAGCGTTAGAGGGATCTTGAAGGTGGAGAATTAAAGCCATGTAATAAGCGCGATAAGTATCAACCCTTCATGAAATTTCTGTGGCTTGTTCTATAATGCAGGTCTATGGCTTAGCAATTCTGTAAAAGCATCCTTACCTTCTAATGGATGCATAATGGGTGCAATGGGCCATTTGAGTGTATTATGCTTCCTGTACTTGTTCAACGCACCTGTGATTCCTTTGTATTTTATAATTTATAATTTTGTGGAGGAAATAAAAGGTTTTCTCAATACCTATATTGTACACTCAGTGCAACTCAGGTGGAATGATTAGTAGCATTATTACCACAGCTGATTCCTGTCTGGCCTCTGGTTAATTCATTGACGTCAGCATAAAACTAATTCAGCATCTGCAATCACAGAGCGGCCATGAGTGATATCCCATGCTGTGAGCCAGACAGGCTATTTCAGTTCCCTAAGAGAGTTCAGCTCTGTGAAATCCATTTCACATGATGACTTCTTTTCAGAGATCTTGAGAGCCATGGCCAAGTGACTTTCCCTAAGAAAAAGGAATACAGAGAGGACCCTTAATATCTCAAATAGTTTAACACTCTTTTCTGTCACCAATTCTGCTTTGGGCAGAGTAGGTTAATGGCCTGAGCGTTGGTAAAGGAACATTCCTCTCTACTTATTGAAGTGGAAAGAGCTTGGGCCGGGAGTCAGGAAACCTGGAATGTCCAGACTCAGGCACTGATTAATGATATGACCTAACAAAAGGCATTTCACTTCTTTGGGCTTCAATTTCCTTAATGAGAGAGGTATAACATTCAGAAGAAGGAAGGTGATAGTCTTGTTATGCTCTGCCCTGATCACAACACATCTGTACTTTTGTGTTCAATTCTGGGCACAATATTCGAGGAAGGATATTGATTAGCTAGGAAACATCCAGAGGAAGGTTGGGAAGCACCAAGTGGGTACTGAAGAGGCTTTGGATTAGATCATGTCATAGCTTTGGCTGAAGGAGGTGCAGATGTTTCAATCTGGAGAAGAGTTATGGAGACTTAGTCACCGTGTTCAAGAAGGAAGAGTAATTAGTTTGTTTTACTTGGCTGCAGAGATAAGAAGAAGGAATGAGTGGAAGCTGCCAAGAGAAAGACTTAGACTTGATATTTTAAAATTAACAATTAAGGATGTTTAAAAGTAGAATGGGCAGCCATAGAAGGCCATAGGGTTCCATCATTAGTGATATTCAAGCAAAAGCTGGATGATCATTTGTCAGGGGTGGTGAAGAAAAGATTCTTTTTCAAATACTGGACTAGATGACTCCTGAAGTCCAATGCAGATATTCTATGATCATTAAGAGCAGGATATTGGACTGGGAAATCCCTAATGTCTGTTTCTGCTCTAACATTCGATGATTCTGTAAATTAGATTGGGGATTAATGCAGAACTTGTTAAATAAAAGAACCAGTGAGGTGTGACTTCATTAATACCGCTCCATCTTCCTCATGGTTCTCTTTACCCAACAAATTTACTGTCTCTAAAGATAGGATGTAGGATTAGGGTCATAGGCATAGCCTGATAAGAAGTACTGGAACATATTAACACTCCAGGTGAGTTTTTTTCCTGGGATGAGTGGAAGACTGGGCCACTTGGGCAATTTAAATGAGAAAATGTCTTTCCAAGTTCACAATATTTGGCTTACAGACTTTTGGAGAACAACACACCAGGAAATTGTTTGGAACCTAGAAAGACATTCTCTCAGTTAAAATGCCCAGTTGCACTGATTTCAGTTGGAAAATGACTGAGCAGGTCATGGTGTATGAATGTGGTAGAATACTGTTGTGGTATAGGAAGTGATGGAGGGAACAGTTTCAGAAAGGTCCAAGAGGGTTTGTATGAACAGATACATAGTGGAGTGACCACAACCAGGGAAACAATTTATATAGTGACATCAGTATTTTAGAGATGAGTGTCTTCGAAGAGCTTGAGACTTCTGATTGATACAGGGACCAACCACAATTCCAGACTCATGGAGCATGCTGCTCACCTCCTGACAGCATTTCAGAGTGCAGATTGAGAGATCATTTTTTGTTCACGACCAATACAGGAATTTGTTTTGCTTAGCTGTGTATATTACAAAGGCTTTGTTTATTTATTTTTTCTAATCAAGGGAGGGACTAGAGAAGGGTAGAAAATAGATTTTTGTTAATTGAAAAAAATTAGATTGATTTCAAAAAGAGGTAGGAACCTACATATGCACAATGTTGTATTTAATGTTGCATAGACTGTCAGACAGGTCCTTTATATTTTCATAGGAAAAATTAATAATGACTACTTTATTTCTTATCATCTTAGTGTCTTTTTCTTTTAACAACAGAAGATTCATTGGAATGGGATTTGAGGAAAAACAAAATGGGTCATTGAGAAACAACTGTGATGTATAAAGCAAAAACTATCGATAAAAGAGGGAGGGAAAGAGGAAGAGAAAAATAGAGAAAGAGACAGAGATAGAGGCAAAGAGTACAAATAATGCAAGTCACTTAACTAGACTTCACAGTTTCCTCATCTATCAGATGAGCAAATTGTATTTGGCTGATCTCCATTCCAATTCTATGATGCTATGTAACTCTACCTAACTCATTAAATGAGGTCTTCAAGAAGTTATCGCTGTGGATTTGACTGCCAGATCACTCGGCACTTGTCTCTAGCTCAGATCCTTAGACTGATCAGCTGTTAGTTTCCGGTTAAAACTACTCTCTTGCAGTGACCTGAACCTTGACTAAGTGGCTTTGTCATTCCCTGAATTCCTAAGAAGTAAAGTGCTTGCTGGCTCTTCTTAATCTGTTTGTTCAGCAATTTCTTTCCTCTTAGAAAGAGAATTGGGTTGGAAATTAAGTGTTCTAGGTTTGAATCTAAACCATGTTACTTATTAATTGTATCCCATTTCAAGCCATTTCACCTATTTGGTCCTTGGCTTATCTATTTAATCTGTCTTTTTCTCAACTATGTAACTGTCTAGATAGGAATGTTCTGCCAGATCGTTATCTTCTAAATCTAAATGTCTGTAAAAATAGAGGTAGAATAAGTGGGACAGTCTTAGAGGGTAGTAGAAAAGGAATAGAGTTCTTTTGGTTGTGGTAAAGAAATGGAATTGAGCTACTGGGACTGATAAAAGGATGTGACTAGCTCTGAAGATATTTGGGAATTTACCCAGAGGTCTGTAGAATAATCTTTATACAAATGAATATTTACTTTTCATACATCTAGACTTGAAAAATTCTCTCTAAATCCAATGGAAATGAGCTTAAAAAAAGAGGGGATAGATAAAAAGACATGAAGGACAGCGACATTCTCTACTTTTCTCTTTAAAAGCAACTAAGTCAATGTGTAGGCCTAAATTCATGCAATCAAAATTGCCCATTTTACTTCCCACAAAATTCTCTCTCTCTCGTTTGGTCATGAATGCTTTTCTTTTCCGTAGATCGATAAGGTTATTTCTTCCATGCTCCACTAATTTGCCTGTGATAACGTCCTTTGTGTTTAAGTCATTTACCCATTTTGAGCCTATCTTGGTTTATGGTGTGAGAAATTGCTTCTGCCATACTACTCTCCAGTTTTCTCAGCAGTTTTTGTTAGCGAATTCTTGCCCCAATACCTGGTGTCTTGGAGTCTATCAAACACATCTAGTGTGCTCATTTGCCTCTGTATGTTGTATACCTAATCTAGTCTACCAATCTCTTTTTCTTATCTAGTACCAAATTCTCCTTACTTTTGTAAAATGAGGTGGTGAAACTAGCAGACTCTTAGGTTCCTTCTCATTCTAATACTCTTTAGTTCTGATTTTATGCCTTTGGGCTAAAATTATCTATTTCTGTCCTGGTACCATTTCAATACTTCTACAAGTACTCCAGTTTAACGACTAGAAGCAGATAAGTCTGGGTATCTCTGAAGACTGTGTCATTCGCAAGTCCCTCAGCAGCCATTTTTGGATGATAGTGACTTGATATAAATGCAGCATGAATGTTAGCTCGTGATATATATATATATTTGCATTTTTGTGCTATCAAATGAACAGTGATCCTGAGTTATCAGGTTTTAAGGGTATATCTCAGAACTTTGGAAGACAATAGGAAAAACTTGAAGGAATAACTATGAGATAACGGGGGAAGATAGGATGCAAAGGGTTTATTTGTGATTGAAAATATGAAAATGGGGAGGTGGAGTCAAGGTGGAAGAGAGATAAGAAACAATGCAGAAAACTCCCTTCACAAACACTCCTCCAAAACAGATCAAAAAAGTTTATCAGATTAAATCCTAGTGGGAAAATCCAGAAAAAGTCACAGTGAGTCATTTGCCTAGCCCAGCTTGGCATAGGAAGAGACAGGGGAATCTATAGGCAATGGAGGTTGGTCCTAGACTAGAGCATGCCACCTTCAAGCATTCAAACACCTAGGGAAAGGCTGTTCACTGAGGTGAGAGGAGGTTCCAGATTCTTACCAGAGCGTACTTATTCCTATTTGGGGGCACTGTGATGGGTACAGGTGTGACCTGTCACCCAGGCCACAATTTTGTCAGTTCCAGGTCACAGATTCAGTACAGAATGAGAAAGAGATTTGAGCACATACATAGTATTCCCAGGTACAGAGGTCCTGGGGGGTATACCGAGAAAGAAAGAAGCTCAGAATTGAGTAGCAGCAAAAATGTGATTCAGACCCCTGAAATTGTGCAGGATCTCATATCCAGCACCTAGCCCAACCTGCAGAAGAACAAGACCACAAGGAACCCCAGATCAAAGGGAAGCCTGCATTTCTGTGGCTTTGAGCCAAGAGAACTTGCCAGTTTGCTGATAGGGGATGAGTCCAATAGCAGTCTACTCTTGCTCAGACCCAAACCTAGTTAAGGAACTTGCAGAGCTTAGACCAAGGAGACACAATCAAACTTTGCTCTGCACCAGACCATTTGGGGAAGCGCTGAAAGTTTGAAGCTCTCCAACCTGTCCTGATTCTGGAATAAACAACATTCAATACCCCAAGAAGGCAGAAACAAGGACCAGCCTAATTCTCTTTAAAAGGTCGAATTTCAAAGTCAAGAAGTAGTCTAGAAAAATGGGCAAACAAACAAAAAATAATCCTATCATATGGAATCATTATGGTGCCAGGGAATCTAAAAGCACAGCTAAGAGGAATCAGAGAATGACTCTATAATAGCTTGGTCAAAAATTCAGCTAGAATATCTGGAAAAGATGAAGCAGGAGTTTTAAAAAAAAAGAGCTTTAAAAAATTCTTACTAATTTTTAGTTTTCAACATTCACTTTTATAAGATTTTGAGTTCTAAATTTTATCTCCATCCCTCTCCTCACCCCTCCCCAGGACAGTGTGCAATCTGACATAGGTTATACATGTGCAATCATATTAAACATATTTCCACATTAGCCATGTTGTAAAAGAAAAATTGGAACCAAAGGGAAAAACCATGAGAAAGAAAAATGAGAGAGAGAGAGAATAGTATGCTTCAATCTGTACTCAGACTCTATAGTTCTTTCTCTGGATGTGAATAACATTTTCCATTATGAGTTTTTTGGAATTGTCTTAGACCATTACTGAGAAGTCAAAAGTCTATTAAAGTCAGTCATCACACAATGTTGCTGTTACTCTGTACAATGTTCCCCTGGTTCTGCTCACTTCACTCAGCATCAGCTCACATAAATCTTTCCAGGTTTTTCTGAAGTCTGCCTGCTCATCATTTCTTATGGAACAGTAATATTCCATTATATTCATATGCCACAATTTATTCAATCATTCTCCAATTGATGAGCATCCCTTCAGTTTCCAATTCTTGGCCACCACAAAAAGAGCTACTATAAATATTTTTGTATATGTGGGTCCTTTCCCCATTTATATGATCTCTTTGGGATACACTTAGAAGTGGTATTGTTGGATCAAAGGGTTTTATAGCCTTTTGGGCATAGTTCCAAATTGCCTCCCAGAATGGTTGGATCAGTTCACAACTCCACCAACAATGCATTAATGTTCCAATTTTTCCACATCTTTTCCAACATTTATCATTTTCCTGTTTTCTGATGTTAGTCAATCTGATAGACTATCAGAGTTATTTTAATTTGCATTTCTCTAATCAATAGTGATTTAGAGTATTTTTTTATATGACTATAGATAGCTTTAATTTCTTCATCTGAAAACTAAATGCCTGTCCCTATCCTTTGGCCACTTACTAACTGGGAAATAAAAATATTTAAAAAAAAAACAAAACAATAAGAATGCTTGAGGGAAAAAGTGGGAAAAGAAATGACAACTATGGAAGAAAAAATTGGAGAGAGAGTTCACAGTGAGGCATGAGAAGTGTAAAAAACCTTTCCCAAGCAATGAATTCCTTAAAAAATATGAGGGAATCAAACAGAAGCCAGTGATTCCATGAGGCAATAAAAATTATTGAGACAAAATCAAAAGGCTGAAAAAGCAGAATGTAAAGTATCTCATAGTAAAACAATTGACCTAGAAAACAGATTGAGGAGAAAAAAAATTGAGAATTATTGGACCATCTGGACGGTCATAAAAATTGGCCAAAATGAAAAGAGCTTAGATATTGTATTTAAAGAAATGTTCAAAGAAAACTGTTCAGAATCAGAGGGCAAAGTAGAAATGGATAGAATTCACCAAACATGTCCTGAAAGAAAACCCCAGATGAAAATTCTTAGGAACCTTATAGTCAAAGCCTCCAAGTCAAAGAAAAAATACTGCAAGCAGTCGGAAAGAAAGAATTCAAGTACTGAGGGGCCATGTTCAGGATCATACATGATTTAGCAGCCCCCTCTACAAACAATAGAGAACTTGGAATATGATATTCCAGAAGGCAAAGGATATAGGCTTACAGCCAAGAATAACTTACTCCGTAAAACCAAGTATAATGTTACAGGGAAAAAAATGAACCTATAATGAAATAGGGGACTTCTAAGTATTCCTGATGAAAAGACCAGAGTTGTGTAGAAACTCTGAGATTCAAGCACAGGCATGAGGAGAAGCATGAAAAAGTGAGCATCACTGAACAGTGATAAAGTACTAAACCAGGATAAACTCCTTGCATTCAAATATAGAAAGATGATAATATGCCCTCTCTGAACTTTATCATTATCAGGGTTCATAGAAGGATTCTAATTAGACAAGGCCTGGGAGTGGTTCTATTATATCTTTATGATCTTAAGAGTATAGGGGAAAGAGAGAGAAAAAGAAATACATTGAGAGGAAGGGAAAGGAAATTAAGGGAAAATTATCTCAATAATCAAGGTATACAAGAATACATGTGTATTCTTGTGACTGAGTGAGTGAGTGAACCTCACTGTCATCTGAATTGGTCAAAAGAAAGAATAAATACATACAGATGGATACAGAAATACATTTTACTAAATAGAGGAATAGGAGGGAAAGGGGAGAAGGAGAGTTAGGAAGAAGGGAATTAATGGGATCAAGGGAGGGATTGAGTCCTAAGTAAAACAAATTCCGAGTATGTACAAAGATATTTATGGCTCTTTTTGAGGTGGCAAAGAATGGGAATCTGAGGTTTACAAATTGGGGAACAGATGAACATGTTATGACATGTAAATGTGATGGAATACTGTTGTGCTGGATTCTTATCAGCCTAATAAAAAATACACTTTCAGAGGATTAATAATGAAACATGCTACCCACCTCCTGATAGAGAAATGAAGGACTCAGAATGAAGTGAGGCAAATATGTTTTGGACATGACCAATGTGGAAATTTGTTGTGTTTGGCTGTACATTCTTATACTGGATTTTGTTTTTCTTGTGTTGCTGGGTGGGGTGAGAAGATGAGTTTTGGCTAATTAAATAATTTTTTAATTAAAAAAAAAGAAAATGTGAAATTAGTCATGCTAGTTTACCTCTTGAATTAGTCATAACCAAACCTTCAGCTATCTTTCAGCTTAAACGAGACAGAGACAGAGAGACAGAGACAGAGAGAGACAGAGTCCTGGATTATACCCAAAGTTTGTTGAATGGGTTGACCCTGCTTGGATGATTTGCATCATGATAATGAATTTGGAGTCGGAAGACCTGAGTTCCAACGCTATTTTATACATTTAACTGTGTAATCCTGGCTGTTACTTAACCTCTTTCTGCTGCCATTTCCTTATCTGTAAAATGGAAGTAATAACAGCACATACCTCATACTGTTGTTGTGAACAGCAAATGCGATAACATGTGTAAATCTCTTGGAAAACCTTAAAGCACTGTATAAATGCTAGCTATTATTATTATTTTATGGTACGGGGAACTAAGATGATGCCTTTCATGGCCATGGGAATCAGATTATAGAATATATATACATATATATATATATATATATATATATATATATATATATATATATATATGCTTCCTATTTAGGAAGTAGGCTTGTGATCCTAAAGAAAAGGATCTTGGGAAAGCACCATAACAAAAGAATGCTTAATCTGGATGCAAGGGCCCTGGGTTTGAATGCTGACTTTCCTATTTTGCTAGCTATGTGACCTGGGGAAAATCACCTATCCTCTCTAGGTTTTAGTTTCTTCATTTATAAAATGAGGGTTTGGACTACATTTCTAAATTTTCACTTCTAAATTTATGATCTTATGAAAATTGTGCTTTGCTGGAAACTAAATGAGGAGAGTATGAGAATATGAATATTAAAATATGTTCTGAGAGAATAATGATTCATGACATTGGGTTGCCCAGATATAAGTTCCAAGATATGAGGGGAGAAAACATTATAAAAGAGAAGATCCCATGGAATGAGAGGTTCAAGATGCAATTGAAATGTTTTTATGGTGAGGTTCTTTCTTGGTTTGCTCAGACCAAAATGGGGAGATGTCTACACTGAGCTTCCATCTGTTATGTTCTTCTGTTGCTTTCACAACTCATTCTGGGGAAACTAAGTTTTCAGTGCTTCCAACATGGTGTTGACCAGAAAAAGGTCTCTTTACTGTTCCTCTAGCTTGTTCTCTCCTATACAGATAGGAGCCTTGTTCCATCATGACTGTGACCACTCCTCTCCTACTTGGGACTATGATGTGGAACTGGGTAATTGCTAGATAGCACCTGTTCTTGTTCCCAGTGCTAATATAGGAGTCCTCTGGGATTTTTTCCAACCCAGGTGTTCATTCCCCTTACCATCCCTGAACCCTGGGCTGCTCCTGTTGCTGCTACCACAGCCCAGCAGTACTTTTAGCACTACGCTACATTCCTGGCCAGCCCCCATACCAGCATCCACAGACCTTTCTAACTTTCTCAGCTAACCTGGGCTGGAAAGATGACTCATTGTGACTTTTTTCTTTTCTTTCCCACTCAGAATTTAGATCTGACAGGGACTTTAGAGTCTATCATGCCCAATTTCTTTATTTTAAAGATGAAGAAACTGAGACAGAGTAGATCACTAAAGGTGACTAAAATCTATCTCTTTTGGAAAATAGTTCATCAATAACGAACACAGTCAACAAAAGAAATTACCTCTACTTGTCTTCAGTTTCTTCTTATGCATTAGTAGAATTCTCTTTTCTAATCTGACCATAAAAGTTTAATTCATGACTTGTTGGACCCTTTTTAAAACTTGAAAATACAATGAGTAACCTGGTAGTAAATGGCAGCTTCCAACTCTCGTGTGTTTTATAGGTTCTGTGTTTCTAGTACAGAAATAAGAAGCATTTTACTTAGTTAAAAATAATTAAAAGAAAAAATGAAGGTATAACAACAAAAATTCATATCTATGTGGTGCTTTAGATGCTTCTTCCACAGCAATATTGTGAGGTAGATAGTAGAAGTATTAAAAAAGTTTTAGAGATGAATAAATGAAGACTTGAATTCTGGATTTCTGAAAAGAAAAGCGGAGCACTCTGGACTACACTCTGTTGGCCTTTAGCTTACAAGTAACCAGAAAACATCTCTATGCTCTTTTATCTCCAGTGAAAGATCTGCCTAATTAAGAGTTAAGGAGCTGATCCTGTCCCTGGGGACCAGTGACTTCCTGACGCAGTTTATACAAGTATATTTTGTCAGTGAGTAGGTGTGGGAAAAACACACTGTAACCAGATGTCATTTTTAGTCATTGCCTACGTGATATCTTTTTTAAACTATTTTTATTTATTTGGTTAAATATTTTCAAATTACACATAAGAAATTTAACATTCATTTAAAAAAATTTTGAGTTCTCAATTCTTCCCCTCCTTTTAACCCTCTCTTTTCTTTGAGAAGGTAAACAATTTGATATCAATTATGCATGTGAAGTCATCCAAAATATATTTTCACATTAACCTCGTTGAGAAAGAAAACGTAAGCACAATAAGGCAGTAAAAATGAAGAAAATAAGAAAAGTATGTTTCAGTCTGCATTCGGCATTTACCAGTTCTCTCTCTGGGATATCATGGATCCTTTGGAATTGTCTGAGGCCACTGTCACGACCAAGTAGCTGAGTCTTTCACAGTGGGTCGTTCTTGCAATATTGTCATACAATGTTCTCCCTATTTACTGGATCAAAATGAGAACATAGACAAACAAGGTATTACAATCCAAAGAGATTTTACCTCATGCAGCAAATTCCCCTGTTTACAATTAAAGCAGGATGTTATTGTCATACAAGGCAAAAATAACACATGATAGTTTTGTAACTGTCACACAATATACAATCAAATGATATAATCCCTGTCCCAAAGCCCATTGGTTTGGTACTCCCTCCTCATTGGTGGAGATGAATATCCTGCCCTGTTTGAAGACTTGGAAGAGCAGGAAAGTTCCAGCCTTTGTCATTCTTCCTTGGGATTCTTCAAGGTTCAAGTCATTTTGGAAGCTCCTGGCTTCCAGTTTTGAGAGGGACGATGAAACAGGCCAACCCTGCTCCAAGTTACTGAAAGAAAAGACTGTGGGAAGACATGAGTGGAGCTAGCAGTCTTCATCTTGTTGCTATGCTAGAGATTATGGGGGGAGTTTTACCTTGGACTCTCTCTCTCAGTTGAGCTGAGTTATCTTACTCCCTTGCTATCTGTTCTTCTATATATACCTTCTCTGATTTCAGTTGTGCTGCAATTAGGATAAATGGTTTTCTTTGCTATTCACTATGTGTGTTCATTGTGGAACTGGTATTTGGAGGGGGAAAGAGTTAAGCCTTGGATATAGAGCGTGGGATCCTGCTTCCTTCCGATAATGACACAGCAATAAGAAGTTAGATTGAATTTGATCATAAGATATTTGAGGGAGTAGATAGATTTAATTCTAACCCATATTCTTCTCTCTGAGGAACAAAGAATAGCTAAAGGCCAAAGGCAGATATCTGGGCCACAAGTCCCTTCTGGCTTCCCTTCCTGGAAAGAATTGAAGCCTCCCTTGGAGAAGGCTGGAGGGGAGAAGAAGTTAAAGATGTCAATTGTGACCTCTTTCTGAGCCATACAGAGATAGGGTGGGCCTCTCTACACACAGACCTCTTTCCTTATAATAACTTTGAGATAACTTTGATAATCATTGAGTTCATGTAAGGTATTTAAATGCCTTTACTACTTTTCCTTTAGTGCTTCCAGCATAATCCTGTAATCATACTGCATATTGCATGTCATTCATACAATTTCAAAGTAAATATCAATGACACAAAAATAAGTCATTGACATTGTGGGATTTTTCAAAGAAGGGATGTAGGTTCACCCAAAACCAGAAAGATACTTATTAAGATCTAACTAGGTCACTCCTCAACTCAATAAACCCCAGTGGCTCCTTATATTGCTTCTCAGATAAAACTGTCAGGTTCTCTACTTGGCTTTCAAAGACCTAAACAACTTGACTTCAGCCTATTGCTCCAGCCTCATAAATGCATTAATCCCATTCTCGCCCTCTACAGTCAAGTCTGCCTATTCTTTGTGGGTCACTGAAGGCACTCCCATCTTCCCTCTCTCTGTCTTTGTGTTGGTCATCCCACGTGACTGATATATACTCCCTTCTCATGTCATAGAATCCTTCATTTCCTTCAAGACACTCTTCAAGTACCTAAATGTTTATTGACTCTATTATGACTTTTCTGATATTCCAACTATCCTCCCTCACATTAACCATGTTGAAAAAGAAAATGTAAGCACAGTAAGACAGTAAAAAATGAAGCAAAAAAAAAAAAACCAGTATGTTTCACTCTGCATTCAGCATTGACCAGTTCTTCATTCAGACCACCTTTTATTTATTCTGTAGACACCTGTATCCTGTCTTGTTCAAAAGAATATTAAGCTTTTTTCAGAGCTTTTTATTCCTAGATGTGAGCCAGTACCTGGCATGTAGTAGGGATCAAATAAGTAGTTTTAACTGATTTGTTGGGTAATCCAAAATCAGTGTTTTAAATCTGATAAACACTAACTGATCATGCATAACCAATAATATAAATCTAATGACCAATAACTAATAACTGATTTTAATATTCAATAATCTCCTTTTGGGTCACATCCTAATTAAATAACATAAGTAAGCAAATAAGAGAGGAGTTGAATGATCAGGCCATCATTGAATAGGTATTGATATTATTCATATTACAAATGGTATAAAACCTAAGATAATGAAGGTTTGTTTCAAACTGCGACATGTACCAGGTTCTTACTTCCATTTCCTCACATTCTTTGTCTTTAACAACCTAATACTGCAGTACATCCAAAGATACCACATACTTTTTTTCTAGTTGTGGGGAAAAAGCAATCACACTTAAAGCAATATAACAAGGAGTATAAATATTCAAAGTATGATGTAAAAATCGAGGATTCCAAATAGGATTACATGATCTTAAAATAGAAATGAGCCAAGATCTAAAACCCCACCCAACATTTTCATGAAAGTTACCTTTTTCTAGGATGCTTTATGAAACCATGAATATTTAAATTGCTCAAGGATGTAGGTGTAGCACTCCTTCCTAATAAAATCATGTATTTTATGTACGACGAGAAGATCATGTTAGCCTTGGGATTCCAACTTATCACCACCCTCTGTCCCTCTGGTTAACCCCCAAACTTCTAAAGAGGGACCACAACTCAGAACATCTTATTTTTTACCTGGTTGTACTACTTTGGGACTTCTCTGACTTTTCTACCATGCACTCAAGTCAGGTACCATCCTTGGCCCCTCTTCCCCCAAACTGGTTTTTCCGCTTTCTTTTGTGTGTTACCTTCATTCATTAGAATGGAAGTTCCTAGAGGATAAGGACTACCTTTTTAAAATTTTTATATCCTCAGTGCTTAACTCAGTCTGGGCACTTAGTAGCTGCTTAATAAGTCTTTATTGACTGGCTTGCCTTTGAACCATGTAGTTTACTCAGAATCACCAGAGTTCACAGTTTTCTCATTTTATGTTTTAAAAGAATAATATTGAATATAAATTGCTCTTATCTGTAAGTTCAATGTGGACAGCTAAGCTAGTATAATTAAAAATGCAATTGCAATTTATCTCTGTATGTTTCAACAATGTTTATTATATGAATGTTCACTCCATGTATGTACTTAGTCACAAAGGGCAATTTGTTTTTGTAGGATCATTCTCATATTAAAATAGCAGATTGTGTATCACATTTTGACAATCCAGTTTCATGCTAATTAGCATTCGGTGTATTTTCAACACTATACTTCGATCCATTAAATTTCAAATGCAAATAATCAAAAACTACAATCTAGTGGTTATGTAACTGAGTTTTTGCCATATATATTTCTGAAAAGCTAGGTCTGTCGTGGTTAAATAAAATGCCTAATAACCAAGATAAACTAGAACGGTGAATTCTCATGAATGAACTTTATCCCACGTAATTTGGTGGGCCGTATAAAATGAGGTTGCTTTTCACAATTGTCCGTAATGATGTACATCTCCAAAAATTTAACAGTAAAATGTATAAACAGTTACAAATGTATTGGAGATTGAAGGTACTAATTCAATAGTTTGAATGAGAAAGGCAATTGGATACATGTACTGCATGGAGAGACCTAATGTTGTCTCCTTCCCAAGAGCCATCAATTACCCAGATTTATCAGAGGAGTGTCTTAGAGACCAATGAAGTGATTACAGAGTATATAGTAACAGCTCACAAAATTAATCACTTATAATTTATGAACAATCATTTCAAAATGAATACATTCTAAATCTTTCTAGCTCTCATGAGCTACGCCTCTAAAACAAAATAGTCATCCTATTCTGGTAACTCAGATATTGTAACCTCTATATACAGTGAGAAATTGCTTGTATTTAAAAGTATTAACTTGTAAAACTCATATATCCTTTTATAACATATTAATTTGAAACTTTAAACCAATTTCCTAATTACCAATCAATAAACATTTATTAAGCATCTGCTATAATGTATAATAAAAGCTAATAGTTAACATTTATATAGTGCTCTAAAGTTTACAAAGGGCTTTACAAATATTATTACATTTTTATGAGAAACAACCCTGGGATGTACATGTGCTCCATTTTATAGAAGAGATAGAAGTTAAGTTACTTGTCCAAGGTCACACAGATTTTAAATGTCTGATTCCAGATTTGTGCTCAGGTCTTTCTGACTCCAGAGCCCATGTTCTATCTACTGTACCACCCAGCTGTTTGCTTATCTTGCAGGCTCTCTGCTAAGCTCTGGAGAGTATAAGTACAAATAACAAACTATCGCTACTCTCAAGCAGCTAAACTATCATACTATATTTCTCAGGTTAAAATAAGTAAAAAGCCTTGTTTCCACACACATTCTTACAGAAGTGGATAAGTATTGGGTTTTTTTTTTTTATCTGTAACAGAAAATAATTTCATAGGCATTTCTTCAAACACAGTCAGGGTTTGATAAGGTGTCTGATTCTCAAGGACATGTTTTCTTAAGGCTGTTCACCTTTTGATTTAAAACTAGAACCTAAGCATTTCAAACCAAAACACTCAAGATTGTTTCAAAGCCCTGTAATCAGTTTGCAGTCTTATAGGTAGGTAAAAGGATATACACCTTCAAACAGAAAAAAAAAAAATGTCAGTTATGTTAGTTCGAAAACAAACAACCATAGAAAGCAATAGCTACAAGGTAATCCAGTTTTTTTAAAAGACACTCTTCTTTAGCATCAGTTCCAGTGGATTGAGTCTGATTACAACATTCAGTCTTTAACTCCCAAACTAACAAGAGATAAAACTGACTGCAAATGATTCATTTACTTAGGGCTATTTCCTGCTTTTCACAGAACAGGTATTCTATATGAGGTTTTTGGGGTGTTCAGAAAGAAGAGCACTGCTGGTGCGAGGACTTGCTGAGCCCTTTTCAGGGCTACTCATCCATCTTTGGTATTCCCCTGATTCACTCAACTCTCACCTGTCTCGACAGGTGGGCTATACTAGTTTAAGGGTAACTGACAGCTCTCAAACCAGTCAATGAGTTAGGGAGATGTTTATTCCGAGCATGTGAAGACTTTTCCTAGAGGAGTGAGCCGATGAGAACAGTTTGTTCCAATAGCCAGGAAGGAGGCTGAAGCAGGCACTGTGGAATGCTTAGACCTTGGTTACACATTTTAGACACTAAGGTCATCATCCACTGCAATCTGGGCCAATGCCGGTCATCCTGACTTTTGTCTTGCAGCTAAACTCTGATTTCTCTGGAAGAGAGAGTGAGGCTGATGACTCTGTGCAACTCTGAGTCACTTAAATCTAATTCACATGCAAATCAAGACATCACCCTATGATGTCACTGGTCCTCTTCAAAAATAGAGGACAAAACACAACCCTGTCATGTAAAATAAATGTTGGGCTTTCATATTTAATTATCTATTTTTCCCTTTCCTTCTGAGTGGCCAGTTCAGTAATTTTCAATCATGTAACTGCTCCAGATTTGAGCCTAAATTCTCTCCAAAACTGACTCAGTTAAAAGTTACTTACCATTTTCCCTGAATTGATTACAATACTAATACAAAAACATATTTAAGACAAGATAGACAATGCCACTAGTTCATTCACGTAGAAAATATTCTCCTGAGATCCATGCCAGGTTTCAAGATTTCCCTTCTCCTACATTCCAGTCTGACTAGCAGGATTCCCCCTCCCCTCCCCTGCAAGGTCTAGCTTTCTCTCCCAGAAAATTAAACTTTTAAATTGATTTCCCTCTCTTTTGCAAGGAACCATTTTCTTCGGATTTAAATACCTCTGGAGAACTTAAAAAGGAAAAAAGTATATCTTAATTTGAATCAACAACTAATTTCTCCCTTTCATCTTCAAAAACATTTTCGATTCTTTGAGTTTTTATGGTTTGTGGCCAAGAATTCGACTTTATTTCTAGAAGCTTCTACCTCTAAGTTCTATTTGTTCAGAAAACTTGCAATCTTGGGAGAATGATGTGTCATGGATTTTCCGTAAGTGGGCCTAGAACATCCTTAAATAGAGAGACAATGTGTTCTAGAATTTGCATAATCATATCTGAACCTTTCAAAGACACATAAGTTAGACAAAAAGTAAAGGTCCCGCCAGGCTTTTATTCGGGAAAGCTCTTCTGATCCAATGGGAAAGGTACAGATAATACAGAAATAAATAGAAAATCCCATAACAGTACAGGTGATTAAACACATTCTTTTCTTCTGTATTCCACTCTAGGAATCTGGTGACAAATACAAATAGAACAAAGGCTCTGTTCCTTGGAACCATCTTTTCTAACCTGGAGGCAAAGTGTACTGATACTGCTTTCTTGTATTTTCATCAAATACAGCTAGGTCCCAGCTAGTGCAAATAGTGAATCCTATGGAAGAGGTCACATTATTTGAATCAAGCCTTTATATTTCTATTGGGTTGGAACGAATAAATGTATTTTACAGAATTATAGCTTTGAATAGTGTACATTTGAATACGTGTAATTACTTCATGGGATTAATTTTTTAAATTTGATCAAAGCCAAGCTATAATCTGTCACATCTTCTAGCAGACAGAGAACCTTAAAAAGGGTGAGGCAGCAAGGATTCTGGGGTTACTATTTACTTCTGCTTTATTGTGATGGTCATCCTGAGTGCTTTCACTTGGTGGTACTTAGGCCTCTGAGATTAAAATAAATTCCTTAACCCATCAGAGTACCCTAGAACCCTGAGGGTCATATGTAGTAACCTGGCCACTTAAACATAAACAAAGAGTAACAAATTGAATATATAAAGAACAGAAAAGGAATTATATGAAAGTTAACTTTCATTCAATTGTATGTTAGATTTAGTAAGATAGTAACAAAATTTCCCTGCCTATCTGTGCCCCCATCTTAATTTCCTTTTGCTCTATTTAGGAACATTTTAAAAAATAGCTCATTGGTTTCTTTTCTTTCTTTTTCATCACTCTCACTATCTACTGGCTCTTGCCCTTAAAATTCTCCTTTCCCCACTAATAAAAGCCCTCCCTTTTAACAGATAAGTATCTTCAAGAAAAATAAATTCACATATTGTCCAGGTATGGAAATATATAACTCACTCGTACCTCAAGTCTATCACCTCTCTGACAAGAAATAACGAAGCATTCCTCATTCTTGGTCATATCATTGATCAGATTCTTAAGAGTTTCAAAGTTGCTATTGAGTGGAATAGGTTTAGTGAAGACTTCTCAGATTATAATTCTTCTCCCAGGGGTGAGGTAAGACTGAGAGGCTCAAGGTCACAATATTTTTAGAATAGAATAATTCCATCTAAGGATATAAAACTGTGTAGTACATGAGGGTCTCAATGATTGGATGAAACTTACATAATTCTTCAATGTCTTCATTTCAAAAGCGATTGGTTAGATTTCGCATCTAGAATGTAAGATCATATTCTCAGCTAATGAGGATAATGGTCAGTGAGGAGGGAGGGACTTGTGTTAGTCTATATATATCATTGCTCCTCCTTTGTCTTCAGCTTTTCCTGCTCCAAGTGAACTGGTACAGGAACTGCCCGGCTTCTGGAGAATGGAATAAATAAACTTTCTGTCATCACTTTGAGAGCCTCTGAGTAATTAATTAAGTAGGATTCCGAGCCATCCCACACACTCTCTTTCATGTTATTGTAGTCGTATAAATTGTTTTCCCGGTTGTGCTTATTTAACTCTATTGAGTTTTACCTTTTATCATTTCTTATGGCACAGTAATATTCCATTGTATTCATATACTATATTTTGTTCAGCCACTCTCAATATGGTGGTTACCTACCTTGTTTCCAATTCCTTGCTACAACTAAAAGTCCTGATATGTATGTGTATGTACATATATGTGTATATGTATAATGTATGTATACATGTATATGTGTATGTGTCTAATTCTGACTGGTTTGAAGAATATGACTAGTTTATATAACTGGGTGAAAAATATGCACAGTTGGGCGATTTTTTGGATTAATTTAAAATAACTTTCCAGAATAATTAGACAAATCTACATACTATGTCTATACTAGTATATATACTACAATATACTAATACTATGTATTAATATACTTGTCCTCCCAAAGACTCCCAAAATGGACATTTTGGGGTTTTTTCTGGACACTTTTGCAAATCTTATGATTATGAAGCAAAACATCAGAATTGTTTTAATAGTGATCTAGAGAATTTTTTATATGATTGGTTTAATTAATTTTTCATTCATTTTCTTTCACTTCCATTTCTCCCCTCCCAGTGAAAAAAGAAAAACAAAACCCTTGTAGCAAATATGCATAGTCAAACAAAAAAAAAATTCTATGATGGTTATGCCCCCAAATGTGTTTCTCATTCTAAATATTTGGTCCATCACCTCTCTGTCAGGAGACGTCTTCATCACCAGTCCTTTAGCATCATAGTTGATTATTGCACTGATTAGAATTTTTAAGTCTCACAAAATTGTTCGCTTGTGCAATGTTACAATATAAGTTGTTCTCCTAATTCTGCTCACTTCATTCTACATCAGTTCATTCGGGTCTTTCCAGGTTTTTCTGAAACTGTCCCTTTCATTATTTCTTATAGCATAATAATACTCCATTACATTCAGATATCATAATTTATTCAACTCTTCTTCAATTAGCAGATATCCCTTAAGTTTTCACTTCTTTAACACCACGAAGAGTTGTTATAAATATTTTTGTATATCTAGTACTTTTTCTTGGATGTATTAGACTGAGAATTAGGGGGCACAAGTTCAGAGATGGGGAACCTACAGCTTTGAGGCCACATGTAGTGTGGCCTTCTAGGTCCTCAGGTCTTTTCACTGAAGTCTTTTCACTGAATCCAAGTCTTACAGAACAAATCCTTTTATTAAGGGAATTTGTTCTGTGAAGTTTGGATTCAGTCAAAGGGCTACACTTGAGGACCTAGAAGGTTATATGTGGCCTCAAGGCTGTCGATTCCCCACCCCTGTTTCTAGTACCTACTCTAATATTGATTATCAATATGACCTTGTACAAGTCTCTTCATCATATGGGTCCTAGATTTCCCATCTATAAATGAGGTCATTGAACTAGATATTCTCTTAGGTCCTTCCTACATACTTTTAGTTTTAGAGTATAGATGGAATGGTGAAAAGCCATCACCACTAGTGACTTTAGTGGCCAAATTGCATTGTAGGGCAATAGTATCATTGTCATATGTGAAACACCATAGCTTTTTATTATAACATTGGTAGTGAATGTAAGGAGAGGGAGCTTAAGGTATAGAAAGTACAACAGAGATTAAAGCTACCTCTCCATTGGTTACTTTATTTTTATTTTCAAAAACAGTTTTATTGAAGTCTTTGTTTTTCATACCACAGTCATTTCTAGGTGTCCCTTTCCCTATAGAGCACTCTTCATGACAAAGAAAAAGAGTTATAAAATCAAAGTGACTGTACAGCAGCTGACAGTACTGATTGTACAGTACCTGACACTGAATGTCGCCTTCTGCAACTGTAGTCCCGACCTCTTTACTGAGAGGAGGGTAACAAATCATCTGGCCTCCGCAAACAAGACTGTTCATTGTATTTAATCTGTTTAATTTATTTAAATGTTTATTCTGCATATTCTAATATTTATTAAGAAGATTTAAATATTCTTAAATATTTATATCAGTATTTAATCTGCTTGCTGAGTTTTTTAAAATTTACATTACTGTGATTATTGTGTACAATAGTCTAATGGTTCTTCTGTTTTTTTGAAATACCTCCTCACAGGTTAATAATATTACATTACATTCATGTAACGTTCATATTCAGCCACTCTCTAGTCTATGAGCACCATTGTCTTTCCAGATTTTTGCTATCCAGGGGTTATTTTATTTGTTTTCTTTTTTTTTTTTTGGTTCTAAAATATTTATTTATTTAATTTTTGAATTTATTTTTAACACAGTTTATAACAGATAAAACAATTCAAACTTTTCATCAGGTGATACATCTTTTTAAAGCATTTACAATATGAACCACAAAAGAATTTTTTTTAAACATTAACCAACTTCACAAGCTCTTGACCTAATTGTCTCCACTGTATTACTAAGAATTAAAGGACCCTAACTTAATGTTGTTGGTCTAAAGTCCTAAGCCTAATAGCTTAATTTTAGACAACCTCAGATGTTCCCCTACCCATAATCTATAATTGAATAGATCTGGTATTAAGCTTATAAACCTTTTGACTATAGGGAATTGCCACCAATAGTAAGGACATTGAAGGGATACAGTATCTCCCCAACTTCATGTCAGTTGCAGGCAGGATTAGATTATCCACTTACACTCAGTCAGGCTTAAAGTCTGCCAGGTGTCTGTGGGGAAACTGAGTCAGGAGAATCCCACCTCAGCCCATGCTGAACAGCTGCTCCCCCTCCTCCCCCTTCCTCCAGGGGTTATTTTGAATGACTAATATTATTTCACTCTAAATCAAGAGGTAAAAAAGAAACCAGCCCACACACATTAGAAAGGTTGAAAAAGTCAGAAGGAGTCAGAGTCAGAAAGGCTTAGGAGTCAGCTGAGTTCTGATTGTTTCTGATGTTAGCTCACTGTGTGACCTTAGACAGATCATTTAACTTTCTGTGTCACAGTGTACTCATTTGCGACTGAATGGTGATTATGTTTAAATCACCCACCATCCTTAGCTCCCTTTCAAAATCACGAAGCAAATATAACATATAAAAAGCTGTATTATGAAGATTATGATTCATATTCTCATATTTTAGATGGAGCTCAGGTGAAGCAAATCTAGGACACCTTACTGTCTTGCTATTATTACTTTATATTTGATATTCTGTCGACTATTTTGCAGATGGATAAAACTACCTTGCAATTGAACACAAGTATTGGGATGTAGGCTCATCTGAAAGAATCTGGGATAGATGCAGATAATGGGGATGATATGTGCTTTATCATGTTTCTGCACGGGTTTGATTTGTTCTGCTAGGTCATATAGGTGACACAATGAATAAAAAAAGGCTTGACTTAATTTCAGGAAAACCTGAGTTCAAATTCTGCCTCATGTATTTACTAGCTATATGAACCTGGGCACTAATTTCATGTCTCTCCGTTTCCTCATCTATAAAAATGGGGATAATAATAGGACCTAGCTCATACAGTCATGAGTATCAAAAGACATAACAGATAGAAAGTGCTTTCCAAACCTTAAAGTACTGTATAACTGTTTTAGCTACTATTATTACTTTTATATTTTCACAGCTTTTTATTACATGTAGCTTAGAGATTTTGAATTTTTGGTACAGTGATATCTCTTTAAAATATTGTTCTTAAGCTTTTTGGTGAATGTTATATCTGGGCAATTTTTGCCAGCATTTCATTTGTTGAATTCCCATAAATATTTTGAAGTTTATATTTGCAGTAACAGGAATTTATTGTACATTATTTTTGTTAATGACAGCTAGCTTTTGATACATAATTCTAACCACCAAGTTCTATCCTGTGAGGTACCACCATGATTTTTCTTAATCCTTTTTTTAAAATTTAAATTAGAATCAGTCCTGAGACAAGAAGCCATACTATTATTTTTTTGAATTTAAAGTTCTGTGAGCCATTTCATAAGAAAATAAAATAACTTTTTTGGAATTGAATATAAGAATTGAAATATATAAGCTTGTCCTTGTAGACCCTACTGAAAACATGTTCAGTACAAGTCCAGTACCACACATACCAGACTAGATAACCTATGCCTCTTCCTATTTACGTGTAATTTTGATTTCTTCTGAAGGTACATTTATTTTGTTACCTTTCCATTTCATGTATACTGGATATTATAGGTACCTTGAATGGAGATATCTATTAAAATATTAGGCTCAAGTTTTTATGGCTCAGTGTTTTGTCTGGGTGATTATAGGCAATAGCTTGTACTAATACTTGGCAGTAGAAAATACTCTGGATTCAGGACAGCTTGTTGGTTAAGTTCTGTGGGATATTTTGAGGTCTGTATTTATAATATGGGGATTTGTTGTTTGTCAGTCCATGAAAAGTAGTGAATTTCTATAGCAGAAGTGTCAAACTCACTGCCACTGCCAGCAAAATTAGAACCAGATTAAAATGTAACTGGAAAATGTCTAATAAGATAAACCAAATATACAATACAACATGGCTAATGTTAATCTGTAGTTTCCTAAGTCATTATACAACTGTCCAGGTCAGTTTCTGCTTGAATTTGATACCAATGTTCTAAAGTGTAATTCTAGTCACCAGAGTTAGGTATTCATTTGGTGCTAAATTTTTATAGCCTGAAACCTAAGTTTTTATAGGCTGAACTGCCTTACACAGTTTCTAACATTTCCTTACACAATCTGAGTTGATCAATAAATACAGAGTCCTTAAGGATTACTATCCTACAGCTTCTGGTGGTGATGACCTGGTCCTGAATTGCCATCATAAACTTGTTTTTTCCCATAAGAAAATCTGTATAAAACTACCATTTGACTGACTGTTCTTTTTCGACATTTTGCTGGATGAGTTCACGCCGATGTCAGTCAGAGAGGGTTTCTTCATTCCACTCTTGGATCCTAGCCATATCATAGTCTCTAATGGAATGTAAACCATGTTGCATTATATTTGACAAATCTAATAGCATGTGTCTTTTGTAAGCCTTGATTATTTCTTGGTAAAAGAGATCAGCTTGTTCCAAAAATATTTCTATAGTGTATTCATCTGTTTGTCATGTGCTCTAAGAATGCCTATAAATCTTTTCTTCCTTTTGAAAAAGGAAGTATTGGTCTGTTGCTGCCTTAGGATGATAAGCTGTGAGTTTTTGTTAATATTGTACAAGCTTTTGTGAGGATGCTTTGCAAATCTGTTAGGATTCATTTTAGAATTTTGAAAGTATACATCAAGGCTGATATTGCATATCTGTTCATTGTTTTAAGTACGTCCCTTCCACTGAACTATGATTTCAATATGCTGGTAAGCCTTTTTAACATACTTAGCCACAGTATTCTCCATATAGCTTTATGCACAATGGGTTTTGTTTCTTTGCTTAGTTTTGTTTGATACTTTCCTCTTTATCCATTGGTTCATTTTGATTTATAGATTCAAGCTAGAAATCTTTAGTCTCTATTTTTCCTTAGTGCACATTAAGATTTTTACATTGATCTATGACATTTTCATGTCATTGAAGAAAATGACATTTTCATGTCATTGAAGAATGATTCCATGATATATAGGAGCTATTTCCTGTTTTACTGTTCTTTTTCCTGGAACTATATTGTTTTACATCATCAAGGTACATCAAGTGTAATAAGCTATATTCAATTCAGAAGCCATATTTAGCTCTATTTAAGAAAGATCACAATGGATTTAAGACTAGGCACAAGCACAATGGGCTTAAACCGTCTCTTTGGATAATATTAATTTTGACATTAATTGTTCTTGACATTATTATGGAGGTGGTATGTTTCAAGTAGAGTGCTATTTTCCATGTGGACATCAAATATTGTAACCTTCTTGCTGTACATACATGCATATCTATAGGTATACTTGAAACATGCCACTTACATTTTCACTGTACATATGTGTATAGGTACACACATATAGATTGTGTAGTGAAAATGTTAGAGTATTCATGTCTCTGTATGCATACATTTTGTGTGTTTATCTATATAGGCACACATATTATATTTTTCATTACATGAAAAAACCATGTACGGGTACTGTACTGAACTAAATCAAAAGATTTGCAATAATCACTAAAGGCAATGTAAATGTTCTGGCTCTTTAGATTGACTCATTTGATAATTCCTGAATTGATTGTAAATTGCTCCTTATGCACATGGATTTTTTTTGGCATGCTCCTGCTGTTTTTATTGTTAGTATCTGGTTTCAGATCCCAAAACAGACACCAAGACGTCAGGACCAATACAGCAGGTGACTCAAAATAATGCTACTGTATGCTATAGAATATATTACCAATGATGAATTGTACCAGAGATGGCATTAAAGAAATCATCCAAGGCACAGATGATAGAAAAAGGACATGAATGGTCATTAGTAGCTAGGTTGTGCAATGTCTAGAACACTGGGTCTGGAGTCAAGAAGATTTAAGTTCAAATCCCACCTTGGACACTTACTAGTTGTGTGACCCTGGGCAAGTCACTTAATTTTTTTGGCTCAGTTTCCTCAACTGTATAATGGGAATAATAATAGTACCTATACTCCAGGGTTGTCATGAGGATAGGATGAATATTTGTAAAACACTTAGCATAGCATAGTAGACACTATATCAGTGGTAGTTGTTATTAATATTACTAGTTGCAAAAGAGAGTTTACATTCTATGCTGATACCCAGTAAATATTAATAAGGCTTTCATTGTACTTGTATGACTAATTTATATTTCAGTCTATTTCCTTTAAAAATCTCAATTTTTCTGACATACAACTAAGTTTAGTAGTTTCTGATAAGCTTTTTTGATTTTTCTCTTTATTCATTGCATTGACTTGGTTAATGTTTTTTTTTTTTCAATTTGATTTTCTTCTATTTAAAAAAATCAAGTTAGCTCATAGTATACTGATTTTGTTAGTCTTAAAAACAGCTATTTGCTTTATCAGGTCATCTTTTTGTTTTCTATTTTTATTATTTCTGGCTTGACTTTCAAGATATATCCTTTTGTACTTTTATTAGTTTATAATGTCTAGTTTTAAAAATTGCATTCTCACTATATATTTTGTTAAAATAAATTATCAGATAAGAATTTTCCTGTGATGAAAATTTAGATATATATGTTTTATGCTATGTTCTCATTGTTATTGTTATCAAGAAAACAATTGCTTATTGTTTCCATGATTTGCTTTTCTGTCACACCATGATACTATATTCCTACATAGTGAATTAGGAGAATGTACTTGTGCCTGACTAGGACAAGGGAGAATAAAGAATCTGTTATGTTTTATTTCTCTCACCTTGTCTAAATGTCATAGGAAGAGCAAGGTGAGAATACTGAAGTGGGAAGAATTGGGTAAAAGATGAAATCAAATTCCATTCATGGAGAAGCTGTTGTTCAAGGGACTTCACAGTACATTTCCCTAAAGATGGGAACATGGTGGTATGTTAAGATATGAAAGAGCACAGATCATTTCAAAACACTCCATAATGTTTTTAAATACTACTCTGGAAATAAACAAGAAGCAACTAGACTCCCCTACTCAATCCAAAGGAGGAATCCCTAGAGTCACCCAGCACCCCCAAGAGAGGAAAACAAAGGTAGGGAGAGGGCAAAATGTAGGCAGACTCCTGAGGTTGGCATTTCTAGCCTGAATCTGGCAACAACCATGCCTTCCTGAAATCTGCAACCCTAAGTCCATGTATGTAGATGCCCAGACCAAGAGAATAACCTCAAGGTGTGCCAGGCAGGTTCAGCATTGTACTGAATATACAGGCTATTCAGGTAGGTCCAGGATAACACTCAAGTCCTGAGCCCAGCAGCAGGGAGAAAGAAGGAGCCCTTACGCAGAGCCCAAATCTAGAGAAGCCTCCAAGTCTCTTGAAGGCAGAGTCTGATCTGGACAGTTGGCCTTAGACCCAGGCAGATCTGGCACCTGACATTCAATTGCACAACTTGACATAAATATTAGTCCCTTGACCTAGATGCTGAGGCAGATGAGATAAGTAAGCCAAGGAAAACAGCAAATACTATGAGGAAATGTCTTAAGCTAAAAGATTCTCAGGGGGCAAATTCTAAAGAAAACAGTGACTTTACAACAATTTCAGGTAAAGTCTCAAAGGAAAAAAATGTCCTGAATATGAGAGTTTCAGAACTACTTACAAGAAATAAAACTAATGATATGGAATGTATAAGCCAGGCAAGAACACATGGTAAGGAAAATTGACAAAATGGTGGAAAACCTCATGTAAGAACTAAATGCCCTGGAAATTAGTATAGGGTAGACAGAAAACAACTCAAGAAGACAAGAAGAAATGTTAAAACAAAAGAAATGATTGAAAAAAAGAAGAAAATATAAGAAATATAATATCAAAAATAATGTCCTGGAGAACAGGTCAAGGAACATGTATTTTAAAAGTACCAGATGATCTGAAAACTATGATTAAAAAAAAAATTGGCAATCATAGAATTGTAAATGACAAATTCTCAGAACTCTTAGAACTGGGAGGAAAAGTGAAAATAGGAATGATATATCGGTTACTTTCTGAATCAAACCCCAAAATAAAACTGGAAGGTTAAAGAAAAAATTCAGAGCTTCCATGTTAAAAACAAAATAAAAAATAATGCAAGCAAAATAAACAACAAAAAACCATAGGCAGCCAAAAAGAAAGACTTCAAATGCCAAGAGTCACAATAAAGATCATGAAAGTCTTAGCAGCAACCATGTAAAGGAGAGGGGGGTTTGACATAAGATATTTTAAAAAGCAAGAAAAAAGACTTGCAGTCAAAAATAAATCTATCTGGCAAAATTAAACATAAACATACAGGGCAAAAATGGACCGCTAATGGAATAGAAGATTTCTAAGCTTTCCTGATGAAAAGGCAAGAACCGGGTAAATATATTGAAATGGAAATGTAGACTCAAAAGGACAGTTGGTTGTTGCTCAGTCATTTTCAGTCATGTCTGCCTCTTTGTGACCCCATTTAGGGTTCTCTTGGTAAAGACACTGGAGTAGTTTGCCATTTCTTTCTCCTGCTCATTTTTACGGAGAAGAGACTGAAGCAAACAGAGTTAAGTGACTTGCCCAAGGTCACACAGCTAATCTAGTCTGAGACCAGAGTTAAACTCAGGGTGAGTCTTCCTGACTTCAGGCCCAACACTCTATCTACTTCTCCACTTTGCTGCCAAAAGGTACAAACATTTGTTTAATTGAAAGGGAGCACATAGAGATAAATTGTTTACATATTAAAAAGGGGATAAGAAATTAATATCTTCTCAGAACGCTCATATATTTAAGGATCATTATAGAAAACTAAATATGACGGAGGGCTTGGAAGTAGCTTTGTTCTGACTTAATGGGAGAAGGCAAAAATAGGAGGGAGAAGGAAGAAGAAAGATAAAAGGTCAGAGGAATCTCTGTTGTGTAATAGAAGTGCATACAATAAAGCAAATAGATGTGGAGGAAAGGATGAGGGGAATGGTAATTCAATTAGCATCATTTTTACCTCAGGTGAAAATGATAAAGGATACAGGAAGATTGAACACTATTGCAAAAGGAAGGAAGGAAGGAAGAAAGGAAGGAAGGAAGGAAGGAAGGAAGGAAGGAAGGAAGGAAGGAGGGAGGGAAGGAAAGAAGGAAGGAAGGAAAGAAGGAAGGAAGGAAGAAAGGATGGAAGGAAGGAAGGAAGGAAGGAGGGAAGGAAAGAAGGAAGGAAGGAAGGAGGGAAGGAAAGAAAGAAAGAAGGAAGGAAGGAAGGAAGGAGGGAAGGAAGGAAGGAAAGAAGGAAGGAGGGAAGGAAAGAAAGAAAGAAGGAAGGAAGGAAGGAAGAAAGGATGGAAGGAAGGAAGGAAGGAGGGAAGGAAAGAAGGAAGGAAGGAAGGAAGGAAGGAAGGAGGGAAGGAAAGAAGGAAGGAAGGAAGGAAAGAAGGAAGGAGGGAAGGAAAGAAGGAAGGAAGGAAGGAAAGAAGGAAGGAGGGAAGGAAAGAAGGAAGGAAGGAAGGAAGAGAATAATATCAAACTTCATCTAGAAGAACAAAAGTTTGAGAATATCAAGGGAACTAATGAACAGAAATGCTAGGGGAGGTGGCCTAGCTCTACCAGATCTCAGCCTGTATTATAAAGCAGCAGTTATCAAAACCACTTGGTACTGGCTGAGAAACAGAGGGGTAGACCAGTGGAATAAGGTAGGTACTCAAGACACAGCAGTCAATGAATATAGCAAGCTACTGTTTAATAAACCCAAGGACCCCAGCTTCTGGGATAAGAACTCACTGTCTGACAAAAATTGCTGGGAAAACTAGATAATGGTGTGGCAGAAGCTGGGCATAAACCAGTGTTTGACACTGTACACAAGAATAAAGTCCAAATGGATACATGATCTAGACATAAAGATTGACACTGTAAACAAATCAGGGGAGCAAGGGATCGTGTGTTTGTCAGATTTATGAAGAATGGAGAAATTTATGACTAAACAAGAGTTAGAGGACATTATGAAGTGCAAAATGGATAATTCTGATTACATTAAATTGAAAAGTTTTGCACAAACACAGCCAAAGCAACCAAGATTATGAGGGAAACAGAAAACTGGGAAAGAATTTTTGCAACTAGTGTCTGTGATAAAGGCCTCATTTCTAAAATATATACAGAACTAAGTCAAATGTACAAGAATAAAAGTAACTCCCCAACTGATAAATGGTCAAGGGATATGAACAGAAAGTTTTCAGAGGAAGAAATTAAAGCTATCTATAATCATATGAAAAAATGTTCTAAATCACTATTGATTAGAGAGATGCAAATCAAAATAACTCTGAGATACCACATCACACCTATCAGATTGACTAACATGACAAAACAGGAAGATGATAAATGTTGGAGAAGATTTGGGAGAGTTGGAACACTAACTCATGGTTAGTGGAGCTAGGAGCTGATCCAACCATTCTGGAGAGCAATTTGGAATTATGCCCAAAGGGCTACAAAAATGTGCATACCCTTTCATCCAGCAATATTGCTTCTGGGACTCTATCCCAAAGAGATCACAGAAATATGAAATGTACAAAAATATTTATAGCATCTCTCTTTGTGGCAGCCAAAACTGGAAATCATGGGGATGTCCATCAATTGGGGAAGGGTTGAACAAGTTGTGGTATGTGAATGTAATGGAATACTATTGTGCTATGAGAAAAGATGAAAAAGAAGACTTCAGAGAAGCCTAGAAAGACTTACATGAACTGATGTTTAGTGAAAGGAGCAAAACCAGGAGAACTTTGCACACAGCGACAACCACAGTGTGTCAGGAATTTTTCTGGTAGACTTAGTACTTCAATGAAATGCATGGACTTAAATAATTTCCATTTGGACTCAAGGCAAAATGCCTTCCACATCCAGAGAAAGAACTATGGAATTGGATCACAGATAGAAACAGACCATTTTCTTTTGTATTGTGTATCATTTTGTTTTATTTTATGGTTTCTCCTATTCATTTTAATTGTTCTATGCAACAAGTATTTAATAGGAAAGTACGTGTAGAACCTGTATAAGATTGTATGCTATCTCAGGGAGGGAGTGAGGAGGGAGGAGGGAATAAGGGGGAGGAAGGGGAAAAAAAATCTAAGATACATGGAAGTAATTGTTGAACACTGAAAACAAATAAAATAATTTAATTTTAAAAAAGGAAGAGAAAGAAGGAAAAAAGGAAAGGAGAAAGAAAGAAAGAAGGAAAGAAAGAAAGAAAGGAAGGAAGGAAGGAAGGAAGGAAGGAAGGAAGGAAGGAAGGAAGGAAGGAAGGAAGGAAGAAAGAAAGAAAGGAAGGAAGGAAGGAAGAAAGAAAGAAAGAAAGAAAGAAAGAAAGGAAGGAAGGAAGGAAGGAAGGAAGGAAGGAAGAAAGAGAAAGAAAGAAAGAAAGAGAGAAAGAAAGAAAGAAAGAAAGAAAGAAAGAAAGAAAGAAAGAAAGGAAAATCTGAGATCACTGGTAGGAAAGAGAAGAGCTGCAAAAGAGAGCAAACAGGCTGTTTCAATAAGATCTCAGGTATTAGGAAAACTACATCTCTTTCACAACATTCTCATTTGTAAAGAGAGAGATAGAAGGAAATTGCAAAAGGACAATTGGAGAGAAATGCACAGTTAAAAATCATAATAATTGTGAGTAGAATAAATTCAGCTATCAAATGAAAAAGGGTAGTAGAGTGGATTAGAAAATAGAATCCGATAATCTGTTGTTTACAAGAAACACTGAAAACAAAGATTCTTATACAGTTAAAATTAAAGGTTGCAGCAAAATCTATTATGCTTCAGATGAACTAAAAAAAAAGCAGGAATGGCAAACATAATTTCAGAAAAAACTACAGTAAATGAAGGCATGATGTAAAGAGATAAGCAGGAAAATTACATTATTCTTAAAAGCAACATAGTGAATCAACAACTGATGTATGTGCACATAATAGCACCACATTTAAAGGACATTTTCAGAAATTATTCTGCCCAAAGTTGTTACCAAAACAGAAAATGCTGTTACCAAAACAGACAACTTAAAGGAAATGAATGCTTACCAAAAGAATGGGAACAGTCAATATTTCAGGTATGAGAATAAATACGCTGGCACATTTTTGATAGAGCTGTGAATCAGCACAATCATTTTGGAAAATAATTTGGAATTCCACAGATAAAGTGAATAAAATGTTCAGAGATCCCACTACTAGGCTTATGCCTCCAAGGAGGCCACTGATAAGAATAAAATATTCATTCTAAAATATTTATAGCAACAAATTTTGTGATAGAAAAAAATTGAAAACAAAATAGATGACCCTCAATTATGGAAAGTTCTATACAATGGAAGATGATTTTGTAGGAAATGACAAATATGATGAATGTAGAGAAGTATGGAAAGACATGTAGTGTTGCACAGTGAAGTAAACATAGTCAAGAAAATAATATATATGACTGTACAATATAAACATAAAATACAACCACATAAAAAGTCAAAGGTTAATGTTGAAATATTACAAAGAAAAAAATGACTCAAAAGAGACATGAGAAGCTACCTCTACCCCACTCTCTTGCAGAAGTGGGAGGTCTACCAGTGTCATTCACTGCAACATTTTCAGACTTTTTCAATGTATTATCATAATTGATAACTCTCTTCTCTTTATATTCTTTGTCTTTAAAGATATTATTTTTATATGTAATGGCTCTCAATATGATAAATAAATCTATCTAAAATCAAGAGCTTCATAGAGATAAAATGAAGGGCTGGAGCAAAATCTATTATGTTTTAGCTGAATTTAACCATGATTTCAGAAAAAAAAACACTATATGATAAAAGATATGATGATAAAAGAGATAAACGGTCTTTTCAACACGATCAAAGATAAAGCAAAAATGTCCATTATCCCAAGTCTCATTTCACATAGTGCTAGAAATACTAACTATAACAATGAGATTTAAAGAAAAAAAGAAATTGAGGGAATAGGCATAGACAAAGAAGAAACAGGGCAGCTAGGTGGCACAGCAGATAAAGCATTAAGCCTAGAGTCAGGAAGACGAGTTCAAATTTGATCTCAGACACTTACTAGCTGTGTGACCTTGGGAAAGTCACTTCACCATGTTTGTCTTTGATTTTTCATTTATAAAATGAGCTGGGGAAAGAAATGGCACACTACTCTAGTATCTTTGCTAAGAAAACCCCAAAAACGGGGTCATGAAGAGTCAGACATGACTGAAACAACTGAACAACAATAAAGAAGAAACAAAATTATTACTTTTTTCTCCCAGTTGATATCATGATTTATTTAGAGAACAGTAATCAACTAAAAATCAATTGAACTAAATAGAATATCAAATCAATCCACATAATTAATTGTTGGCATTTCTGTATATTACAACAAAGCACAGCAGAAAGAGATCAAAAGGGAAATTCCATTTAAAGTAACTTTATGATGTATAAAATACATTGGAGTCTACCTGTTAAGACACACAGAGGAAACATGAATACAATTACAGAACACTCATTTCGGAAACACCGTACTAAATAATTGGAGGAATATTAATTGCTCTTGTGGAAGGTAAACCAATATTATAAAAATTACGATACCACTTAATTTACTTATTCTGACCTACTAATCAAATTACCAAAAAGTAAATCAAACATTTACTTTATAGAGTTTGAATAAAAGACAACGAAACTCATAAAGAAACACAAAAGATCAAGAATCTTAAGGGAAATTTTTTAAAAAGTGAGAAGGTCCAGGATCTAGCAGTACCAGATTTCAAACTTACGTTATAATGAAGTAATAATCATCAAAATTATTGCTATTATTAGTTAAAAGATAAAGAAGTCTTTTATCAAACAGTGTTGAGGGAGGTTCTGGTGGGGAAGGAGACACCAAGTCTGAAGTTTTTGTATTACCTGCTCTTTGTCATGTACCCCTACCTGCAAAATTGTCATATTCTTTCTACCTTGGGGAGCAACTGAGGTTCAAGGGGCACAACTCTTTTGCTGAAGTGGACTTATCTGAATTATCTTAAAGTTACCTATAAAAGCTGTCCCCACATTGAAGTCATTGTTGATGTTCAGTGATCAACCTGTCAATATGCTGCTACCTTATAATAAAATCCTTTTAATTAGGAAGGAAGGAAAGAAGGAAAAAAGAAAAGAAAAAAGAAGGAAAAAAGAAAAGAAAGAGGTTGATCTCAGGAACTGATTACGTATACAATGATTATGTATACAATGATTATGTATACAACACACAGAAACAAACCTTAATAGTTTAGTGTTTGATAAATCCAAAGAACCCAAAGACTTACCGTTCAATAAATATTATTGGACAACTAGAAAACAGCCTGGCTGAAACTCGGTAATGGACAGCATTTCGCATCTTATGCCAAGGTAAATACATGATTTAGCTGTTGAGGGTGATATTATAAACGAATTAGAGTAACAAAGAAGGAATCATCTTTCTGATCTATGGATAGGTGAAGAGTTCATGACTAGAGGATCACAAGAAATAAAATGGACAATTTGATTACATAAAGTTTAAAAATTTTCGTTCAAACAAAACCAATGCAATTAAAATTAGAAAGAAAACAGATAACTGAGGAAAAAAATCTTAGCAGTAAGGTTCTGAGAGTCTGATTTCCAAGATATATTAGGAACTAATTAAAATTTAAAAGAATAAGAACAATTCCCCATGCTCAAAGGACATGAACAGCCAATTTTCTGAGGAAGAAATCCAAACTATCAATATCTATATAAAAAAATTCTCTAAATTACCAATATTTAGAGAAATACAAATTAAAGCAACTCTGAGGTTTTACCTCACACCTTTAGATTGGCAAAATTGACAAAAGTGGAAAATGAAAAATACTGGAGAGGCTGTGGGAAAATAGGCACTGTTTATGGAAACGTGAATTGGTCTAGTCACTCTGGAAAGGAATTTGAAACTATGTCCTAAAAGTTACTAAATTAAATGCCTGTAACCAACAATACTACCCAAAAAGAGAAAGGTACAAGTATATAAAAATATTTATAGTAGCTCTTTTTTGGGAGGGGTAGCAAAGAAGTAGAAACTAAAGGGGTACCTCTCAATTGGGGAGTGGATGAACAAGTTATGGTATATGATTGCAATGGAATGTTACTGTGCTAAAAGAAACCATGAAGGAGACAGCTTCAGAGAAAGCTAAGGAAGACTTACATGAGTTGATGCAGAGCGAAGTTTAAACAGAACCAGAAGAACAATTTATAGTACAAATGTGGCTTTCTAGGTCCTTGGGGGCAGCCTTCTGACTGAGTCCAAGATTTACAGAACAAATCCTTTTGTTAAGGGGATTTGTTCTGTGAAGTTTGGATTCAGTCACAGGGCTGCACATAAGGACCTAGAGGGCTACGTTTGGCCTTGAGGCCACAGGTTCTCCACTCCTTTAAAAAACAAAGCAATATTATAAAGAGAAATGACTTCAAAAGACATAGAAATGCTGATCAGAATGTAACCTTCTTTCTGACAGAGAGGAGATGGGCTCTCCTTATAGACTGAGATCTGCAATTTCTAGACACTGCCCAAAAAGGAATTTGTTTTGCTTGACTGAACATACTTGTTACAAAATGTTTTTTATTTTCTTCTTTTCTTTTCAGTGGTGGAAGGGGGATGGAGTCGTAGAATGGAAAGAAAATAGATGCTTGTAAATTTATTTAAAATAAATCTTAATCATTTTTTCAATTTATTTAAAATAAAATTTAAAATTATTTAATGGGCAGAATATTTTTTAATTGCTATTCGATCAATTAATCAATCAATAGATGTGACCAATTCCTGGACAGCTCTATGAAATTGATTGGTCAGTCAAAGGTATAAAGATATAAGTAAGAATGAAGGAAATCAAATGATGCCATACAGGAAATTCCTTGTGGTTACTTAAAGATAATTGATCATGCCCTTTGAGGTTTGTCTAAAACAGCAGGCCAACATTCCAGTAGCAGAGCAGCCTAGGGCTGAAACAGTTCCAGCTAAGCCCCTGAGAGGTAGTAGCCTTTATGAGAGTGTTTATGTGTTGGGGGGTGGGGGATAAGGAGAAGGTTGCTTTATGCTCAAGTCTAAATGAATTAAAATGAATTGCTGTCTTTTTGTTTTGACGTTGAGCAAATGGAAGCTGAAAATGTCAAAGATACAATCTTTATGTAACACAAAAGGAGGATTACAGGTTTCTGACATAAGAGGAGAGGGATTACAGTACAGTTGACGTAGGAAAGGGAGGCTTATGGTGCATCTGACAGAGCAATAATTGTACAGAATTATTTGTAGGGTTAGAATAAGTGAATGAACTGAGTGGGTGGTTCTCAGAGAAAATAATGTGTTACAACAGTTCTTTTATGGAAAATTGGCACAGGTTAGGGAAACAGAGCATTATTTACCCTAAGAAAAGATACCTGAATTCTTAGGTAGCTAATTCATTAAGCTCTTTTACTTAGTGACTCAACAATGCGAGGATACAGGGTTTTTCCCACAGATAAAATATTCCTCAGCCATCTCTCTACAAGCATGTTGGAATGAAAAAATTTAACATTTGAAAATAACCTCATCTGTCAAAACAATTATTTTCTATCTTTGAACAAAGCAACTGATATAGGACAGAGGAATGATTTGACTTTTGTTTCTCAATGATGAAGTAAGTCTAAGAAAGGGCTATATCGTGGCTACTCTTACGTCCTCATTTAATATCTGTAAAGTAAGACGTTGGAAGCATACTAGTCAAAGGTGCATTAAACTCATACTTGGACATGGATTTGAATTCCAGTTCTGACATTATTTGTGGGATCATGAGCAAATCTCTTACCCTTTCATCACATTTTCTCACTGATAAAATGGGAACAAGAATGATTTCATTGCTTTACCTTATGGAATTATTGTAAGGAAAGTGCTTTGTAAAACTTAAAGTGTTATTATCATCACAGCTATTGAACTTATAGATTTCTCTAATAAACTCTACTCTGATGCCATGGAGATAACCTCTAAGATGTGTTGCCATTGGTCTACAAAATTTGGCTTAGAAAGTCTTCAAGTATTGGCCTAGAGAGAAAGTATCAGTCAGTAATCCACACTAAGTTTAGAGAGGATCATCACCATTGTTAGTTGTAGGGTCATAATTTATTTGGGCACAAGAACTCCCGAAAAGTAATAAAATGTAGCTGACGTTTACAGAATTCTTAAGTTTACAAAGCACTTTACATGCATTATCTCATTTGATATTCGCAAATGAGATATGTGGCATAATAGACAGTGCTAGAACTTGAATCAGGAAGACAAGGGCTCAAGTCCTGACATAGCCACACACACTCTCTCCTTCTACCACAGGCTGGGCTAGATAATAAAACTGAAACCTCACTCTCCTCCTGGGGATTTGAGTTGTACCACAGCTTCTTGTTTCGGAACTTGCTCCTTTCTAGCTATTCTGATACCTCAGAGCCTCTCTACCTGGACCTCCATTCTGGATACAGGTCTTCTTCTCAGACTATTTTTACTGGTGACCCAGAACCAGATAATGGGTGACAAAACTGCTGATTGGCACCTGTCCCCATCACAGTCCCCTCATTGATAAACTCTTTCCATGGGTCGTGAGAATAATTCTGTGTGTTCCTGTAGCGTGAGGTATACAGGGATAGCAGAGGTATTTTTCACTTCCTTAGAGTTAACAAGCCATTTTTTAGATGGTTGAGGTTGCTCAAAGTCTGATTATCAAGTAGGTACATCAAAATGTGCGTGTGTATATATGTAAGCATGCGCTGCTTGTGTGTGCCTGTCTGTTTTTTGACATAGCTAACCAAAGCCAAAATACCTGGTCATTTAATTTTTCAAAATTTAAGTAATACAAATAGACAATCAATGGTATAGACCCATTAGCATCTCAATAATCATCTATTTTGTTGATTGCTGATTCAATTCAATTAAATTTAACAACGATTTATTAATCACCTATCATATGCAAGGTACTATACCAGACACTAGGAATACAAAGAAGAAAGAGTTCATGCTCTCCAAGAGGTTACATTACATAGAGAAGTTACTAGATAAGAACATACAAAGAATTTGCAAAGTAGTTTTGAGGCAGCAGTAGTGGTAGAGAACTCTGATAATTGGGGGAGGGGAAGACATGAGAAAAGTCTTCCTGTAGAAAGTGACCCCTGAGTTGAGCCTTAAAGACAGAATGGATCTATGAGTTAGTCCAGACTTTTTGGAAAGCTACATGGAACTATGCTCAGAAAATGACTAATTTTGCATATCCTTTGTTCTAGCTATACTACTACTAGGCCTATAACCCAAAGAAATCAAAGGTATAGAAAAAGATCTATATGCAAAAATATTTATATCAGTTCTTTTCATGGTAGCCAAAAACTGGAAACTAAGGAGGTGTCCCCCTATTAGGGTTTTTTTTGTTCTACTTAGTATTTTGTTTTTTCCCAATTACATGTAAAAACAATTTCAATATTCATTACTAAAATTGACTTCCAAATTTTCTCCCTCCTTCCCAACTCTCTCATTGAGAAGGCAAGCAATTTGATAGAGGTTAAACATGGGCAATCATGTAAAACATTTCCATAGTAGTCATGTTGTAAAAGAAAAACATAGACCAAAATAAAAACTCAAGAAAAGTAAAGTAAAAAAAATATGCTTCAATCTGTCACAGAATCCATGAGTATGTTGAGGTATGAGAGGACTGGGAAGGTGTTTGTACAGGCAGAGGAGTTTGGTTATGAAAGGCTTTGAATGCTAAGCAGAGGATTTTGTATTTGATTCTGGAGGCAATAGGGAGCCACTGCAGTTTATTGAGTCAGATGGGAAAGGGTGACGTGGTCAGATCTGTGCTTGAAGAAAATCACTTTAGTGGCTGATTGGAGAGGGGAGAGTACTGAGGCTGGTAGAGTCATTAGCAGGCATTGCAATGCTTGCAGCTTGAGGTGATGAGAGTCTGCACCAAAGGGGTTGCAGTGTCAGAGGAAAGAAAGAAACATATTTGAGAAATGTCTCAAAAGTGAAATTGATAGGCACTGACAGCCGTGTGTGTGTGTGTGTGTGTGTGTGTGTGTGTGTGTGTTGTGAGGTGTAGGAAACAGTGAGGAATCTAGGATGATGTCTAGGTTGCAATCCTAAGGGATTGGGAGAATAGTATTTCCCTCTACAGTAACATGGAAATTGAGTGAGGTAGGTTTGGAGGAAGGATAATGAGCTTCTTTTTAGACATGTTGGGAATGTCTACTGGATGTCTGAGAGGTAGTTGAAGATGTAATATTGGAGGTGAGTAGAGTGTCTGGGGCACAATAGTTAGATCTGTGAATCATCAGCATAGAGTTGGTAATTAAATTCACGGGAGCTGGTGAAATTACCAAGTGAAGTAATATATATAGAGAGAAGAGAAGAGCCCTATGGGACACCTATGGTAAATAGGCATGACGTGGATAAAGAAAGGGGACTGAGAAGGATTGGTCAGATAGGTAAGAGGAGATAAGGAGGAATGAAAGCAGCAGATAGCAAAGGTAGATCTTAGCAGGACAATACTGGTAATAAAATAAGGGGGCAAGGTACTGGAGACAAAAGGACAGTATGTCAAGCTGGGAAAGGAAAGAGAACATAGTCAGTGCAGAGGTGTATTTCCTGGGAAGAAAGGTGGAGGGATTAGGTTGTAAGGCAGAGGAAAGATGAGCTGGCAACAAATTACGATCAGATAAAAGAATTTCAGAGTTCATAAACCTGGAACTGGAATACTTGTGGTTGATATCAGGATTAAAGGTATGACCATCTCTGTTTGCAGATGAAGTGAAATGGAGAAGTAGGTCATGAGAAAAGAGTAAATTGAAGAACTAGGAAGTTAGGTTGTTTGAGGGAGCTGCTGTCCCATGAGTTGGAGACTAAGAGCTGGAGAAGAGACAAAGACTTTGAGACAGGCTCCTTGAGATCAGGAGATAATAATGACCAGAATCTTGACTGGTTCACAAATGGACCTCAGACGAGAGGTTACTGACTTGATATTGGCAGAGGGAGAATCTAAAAGTGGCAATAGAGAGCAAGGAGTGTTCTGACTCCTTCCATTGAGTCAGAGGTATGAGTAAAATTGCTGGATGCTGTGTTATCAGGAGGGAACCAAGTCTCATTGGGTGTGAGATGTTAAGAGTGAGAAAGGAAAAAGTTTAAGATCAAAGCAAGTTTATTATCTATGGAACAGACATTCCAGACAGCATAAACCTTAAGCAAATAGTGTGTGTATCTTAAAGAAGGAATCAGCCTGGGGAGAAGAGGGATTGATGAAGAAAGCTGGGAATATCGAATGTTTGGGAGATGTTCAGGTCAATTTATATCCAAAACATTATTAATACTTCCAATACTCTACATTATCAGAACCAACACAGTTTAAATAAAGTCATTTCATTTCTGAATAATTCCTTAGTTGATGTTTTTGTCTTATTTCTGCTTATGCTATACTTATAACTGGTCTGGCTTTGTGATAAGCATGTATTTTCTTTAAGGAAGAGCAATTTGTTCTTATAAATATGACTTTCACATAAGGACTTAAAGTGCTTTATTCATAGATCTTAACTTTACCACCTATCTTTGTTTTCTTTTTACGTTATAATATTTTTTTTTAAAAAAAAGAAAGTAAGAAATTAAAGTTCAGTCCAAAGTTTCAGGTCCCACTTCCAAATACTTGGAAAATATTAATCAAAGGTCTTTATGCTGCTGAGAAAAAAATGTGAAAAATAGATTTCTGATCATATGCATCTAGATTTTCCCTAAAACAACATGGCTTCTCATCCATAGATGTCTACATATGTCTTCATACAAGTTCTCTATAGGGGGCCTATCCAACATGCTTGAGCCCTGCATGATTTCTCATAACCTCTTGATGATGCCTTTGACCAATCCACCAATCGCCTCACCTTCAAAATGTAACCAGTTCATTTTCATTTTCAATCATATATTTCCCTATTGTTATCTTTTATTTCCTTTTTTTGTTATCTATTGAAGCTTTCTCTCTCTGTTACACTCTTTTGGTCTTCTGTCATAGTAGCTGATTTACATTAAACATATGCATGAAATTATTATAATATCCTTTCTTTTTTGTTCATTTTTTCAATATAAAAAACTTATTGTAATGGGTTGATGTTATTTCAATTGTAGTTTCCACGCAATGTGGAAAATTACAAGCATTCGATTGTATTCCCTGGACATTATGGAAAATAATCATCTCACAAAGCAGAGAGAAGCAGTGGAGAATAAGTCTTCTTTAAAGAAATCTTGGGACGAGCCCAACTAAGCAAAGTCGCAAGAGTTTTGAAAGATAAAAATGGGGGGAAATAATTTAAAAATTAGAAAAAATCCACAGTGAGATTTTTAAAAAATGGTTTTCAACATCAAGGAAAAAGAGACCTACCTGATACCATTCTCTTGTGTTTACAGAGAGAGAAGTAGCATTATAGAAAATGAAGATGAGACAAAAAGTAAAATTAGACCAAGTGTGCCTAGAGGAAAACTCAGCTGGAAGCAACACAGTTTTGAGGGTGACAAGGGACTGACCCAGAAAGTATCTGAAGAGGAAAGTACCAAAGGCATGGGAAAAAAATTCCCAGAGCTTATTAATATTCCTCAAAAAGTCAAATAAGTGAATATAAACAACCACTGACCTATAGGCTTACCTTCTCATCTATATACAAATTATTTTTTAATGAAAACCACTTCCACATACATATGAAGGGCATCCACATTGAGGATGTTATAAATAGAAGGTGGGTTTCGTAAGTTTGTTGCACAATAGAATGTGTCTTTACCACCACAAATTGACAAAAACATCCCAGTGTATTTATTTTTTCTTGATTAAAACAAAACAAAACAAAACAAAATTTGTCTCAGTAAAGCATAATAACACTTTAATGATGGCAAATAGGCAAACCTGACTTCTCCCTACAACTGATGTGTGGAATTCTGGGCTAGTTCTAAAGGACCATATTATTTTGCCAAAATGCTAAAAAGATGGCATTTTGGGATGATGTAACAATTGCTTGGCTCCCATCTCTGTCTCAGTCAGATAGGGCTATATCAGAAAAGACTTGTTATTGATTCAGAAAGAATTCTCCATTTAGTAGACTTTAAAACAAGAATTCTTAACCTTTTTGTGTTGGGGACCCCTTTTGCAGTCTGGTGACACCCATGGAACCCTCCCCCAAATAATATTTATAAATCTGTAAAACCACTTACGTCAAAATACAGTTATCAAAATATGTTTTAAAAGAAATGTGCTCACAGACCACAGGGTGCAAACCTTTGACTTAAAAGGAATGATTCTGCCCTGTGGGTTTTCTCTTCCTTCCTGTCTTTAGCATTATGTACACGTAACTCTCTCTCTCTCTCTCTCTCTCTCTCCCTCTCTCTCTCTCTCTCTCTCTCTCTGTCTTTCTCTGTCTGTCTCTCTCTGTGTGTCTCTGTGTCTCTGTCTCTGTCTCTTTGTCTGTCTCTCTTTCACACACACACACACACACACACACACACACACTTCCTGTGAGAGGTAAAGGGAGGTGCACTCTTACACCCCTGTAAAAAATGGCAACTACTTTCTGTGGCAGCTAAAGAAGGGGCTTGGTTAGGCAAACTTGAGCCTGAGTCTTGGGCTTCTGGTTGCCTCTTTTGCTTTGTAGTTCTTCATGAGCATGGCTGAAGAGTGATCTTTTCTAGTCTTGGAGGCAATTTTGTGTGTATGAATGAGCAGTGTGGGACTCTTGGCTTCCTTTGTTGATTCTAGCTGCACTAAAAGAAGTTCCCCCAACAAATGCTAAAGCACTTCTTGGAATAGAAGATGATCTACAACAGAAGGAACCCAAAACCCAACTCTGGTCCACTGTGCTAGAAGATAGGGACCTTGAGAATGCAGAAACAAGTTGATGTAAAATGCTCATGAAGAAAATCTGAAAAATGTTTCATATAGTTTTTATTTTAAGTATATTAAAACATTTTAAGTATTGATCTTTCAGAAGAGTACAATATTGGTTATGAGTTATTGCATCATGTTTAATTCTTCTCACCTCTTGCAGGAAATACCAGAGAGACAAACTGTCAGAGCTAGGAAGGGAGAGAGAGCCCAGAGGATGGGATCACTCTTTCACTTCTTAGCTCAGTGGTCAAATCCTGTCTTTGCAACCCTCTTCTCCTGCTACCATCATGGGGGCCAAGAGGTGACTGTATTATTCCCAAATGCCAAGTCTTTTAGCACTGAGCCAGAGTACACAGGTCCCACCAGAAATGAGTCAGGGTCCTACAGATGAAGGAGGCTCAGCTAGTTGATTCCTTTCCCTCTAGCCCCCATTATACTAACTTAAAAGCTTGCTTCCAGAAGGTATCTCTCCTACATACACCAAAATCACTAATATGAAGAGATTTTTTTAATGCTGCAAGAGAGGCATAAAACAAGGAGATATAAATATATTTGCCAAAGGTGTTCCCATTATAATAGAAGAGATCCTGTGCTGATCAATCAGTTAATCTAGGATGAAGAGAGGTGCATTAGACTCAGTGTACATTTGCTGCAAAAAGCAAAACCTGATCGCATCAAAAAAACTATTGTAGAATCTTTGTTCCTATGGGAATTATCCAAGTCCTTGAATTCTCTACAGCTGACATAGGAACAATACCTACTTGAGCAGTCTAGACTACTTTTTAAAACTTAAAAGGTAACAATGAAACTCTCTTTAAGACTTAATGAGTCAGGGGAATGAAGGCTCAAACTGTTGACAGAACTTCCTGCATACCCAAGTTCAATATCAAAGTGGAAGGGATAAGCTCACTCCTCAGACTTGACATATGCTAAACATGGAGGTAGGGAAATTGTGCCCAACTGAATCAATGCTATATCATTACTGAATATCTTATACATAGGATAATTTTTAATTTCAATTTTATTTTTAGTTTCAAATTCTTTCCCTCTTAAAACAAGCTGTTACAAACATGTATAATTATGCAAAACAAATTTCTGTACTAGCTATGTCAAAAAAAAAAGAGAAGAAAATGTGCTTTAAATATGCACTGTGAGTCCATCAATCTCTGTCTGGAGGTAGATAGCATGCTTATCATGAGTCCTTTGGAACTGTAGTTGGTTACTGTGTCAATTGCCAGGTGTTTCCAATTTGATTATCTTCACAGATAAATTGTTACTGTATAAATTGTTCTGGTCCTTCTCACTTCATGTCAGTTATTACATCTCCCCAGGTTTTTCTGAAACCATCTTCTATCCATAATATTGTTAATTAATTTATTTTTTGTTGAAGGTTAGTCTATCAGTGTCCTGTATGACTCGAATCCTGAACTTGAACCCCCGGACCAACGCGAGTGATATATGGCTCCGAATAATAGCCACCACTGACCAAAGGCTACATGGTGCTAAGAAAAGACATCGTGAGATTATAGATTTCTAGATTGAAGGAAACTTCAAGGACATCTCATATAACCCCTTCATTTTCTATTTTAGAAAACAGGCTCAGAGAGTTTAAATGGTCTGACTACAGTAACAAGAGCCAGGATTTTCAGGTCTTCTGATGCCATAGCCGGCATACTTTCCACTGACCCATGCTATTTTTCACAGGGAGTCTCGTCAGTCAGTAATCGGTCAACAAGCATTTATTAAATGCCTGCTGTGTGTTAGGTCCTTTGTTAAGTACTATGTGGCCATAAAAAGCTTGTTCACTTGATCACAATTCTACAAATGCAAAAAATACTTAATTTGAAGTCAGAGAATCTATATTTTAATGCTAGGTCTGGCGATAAAAACTGGTACTGTCTTTCTCAGAGGCAGGAAGTTTTGAGAGTAACAGTTTACTGTGAGTTATCCTTCTGGTGAAATGAGAAGAGAATATTAATGGAGATAGTTTGAAAGAAACTGTGAAGATAAGGAGAATAAGGGAAAATATTTATTGATAGAACTGTTTTAACCTATATCTCATTAAGAGAATTTTTGAGAAGACATTTTAACTGGTGTCCTGACTAGACTGAATCAGATGGAGTTGTATTTTCAGAAGATGACAACCTCTGCAGTTACAGTGATAGCTTGGGTCTCATTGTGTGATCTTTTTCACAGCTATAATATCATAAGTAATTAATATCTTTGTGTAATTATTATTTGTTAATAAATTACAGACTCTGTAACTTCAACATTTATTTAATCTTAGGAGGCTGGGAAATTTTATATACACACACATACACAGAGAGAGTTGTGCACATGATTATAAGGAAAGAGACTTTTCATTAAATAATTATTACTTAATGCACTGAGATTTGCAGAGTAAACTGAGGCTCTCAGAGGCCCAAGGCTACACGTGTGTTAGTGCAGAGGACAATGTAAAGAGAAGCTGCAAGAAAGAAATGTTTAAGTCCACAGGCAGAGAATTCTAGTTAAGATAGAGAATGTAGAGAAGCCAGCTCTCCTAAACCTTCATTCTCTTTGACCTCTCTGCAGCCTTTGACACTGGTGATCACTCTTTCCATCTTGATACTCTCTTTTCTCTAGATTTTCCAGACACCACTTTCTCCTGACTTTCCTCTACCTATCTGACTGCTCCTTCTCTGTCTCATCTGGTGAATCCTGCAGATCATGCCCTCTAGCCATAGGTGTCCCTAAGGGTTCTGTTCTGAACCCTTTTCTCTTCTCCCTCTATATGTTATTTCACTTGGTGATCTCATCAGTTTCCATGAATTTAATTGCCAACTTTATGTTGATGATTCTCAGCTCTAACTATCCTGCCTCAAACACTGCTGACAAAACTGCCTTTCGGACATCATGAGCTGAGTGTCTAGTGGACATCCCAACATGTCCAAAACAGGACTCAGATCTTTCCTCCAAAGCCACCCTCCTCAGCTTCCATATTACTCTAGAGGGAAACATTATTCTCCCAGTCCCTCAGGCTTGTGACCTAGATGTCATCCTGGATTCCTCACTCTCTCTCAGGCCCCATATCCAAGCTGTTGCCACAGCCTGCCAGCTTTGCTGTCGTCCCATCTCTCAAATACACCCTTTCTCTCCTCTGATGCTGTCACCACTGTAGTGCAGGCCCTCTTCACCTTACACCTGGATTACTTTAATAACCAGCTGGGCTAGTCTGTTTGCCTTAAGAGTCTCTCCTCACTCCAATCCATTCTCCATTCAGCCACTAAAGTGATTTTCCTAAAATGCAAGTCTGACTGTATCACTCAATAAATTCCAGTGGCTTCGTGTTCCTTCCAGGAGCAAATACAAAATAACCGGCATTCAAAGCCCTTTATAACCCCTTCTTACCTTTCCAGTCTTCTTGCATCTTACTCCTCAACATATACTCTTTGATCCAGTGACACTGACCTCCTGATTGTTCCCTGAACAAGACCATCTCTTGACTCTGGGAATTTTCTCGAGTTGTCCCCCATTCCTGGAATGCTCTTTCTCCTACACTCCAACTACTAACCTCCTTGGGTTCCTTGAAGTCCCAAAATCCCACCTTCCCCTGCCCTTCCTAATTCCAGTGCTTGTCCTATTTTAATTATTTCCTATTATCCTATATATAATTGCTGGCTCTGTATATGTTTGTTTACATGTTGTCTCCTCCATTAGATGTAAATTCTTTTGCCTTATTTTATATCCCAGTCCTTAGCACAGTGCCTGGCACATAGTAGGAACTTAATAAATGTTTATTGCATTGAACTGAATATGCTCCAGTATATAAAAAGGAAAACTTCAAATAGTGACCAAGAAATTCAAAGAGAAGAAACAGTATCCACCCCAGCACTTCAAAGAGAGAGAGACAGAGAGGAGAGAGAGAGAGAGAGGGAGAGGGATGGGGGGAGAGAGACACACACAGAGAGAGACAGAGACAGAGACAGACAGAGAGAAGAGAGATGACTGAAATATCACCAGGGAAGCCAATATAAACATAACTAAGTGGTACAGTAGATAAAGTGCTGGGTCTAAAGTCAGGAAGACCTGAATTCAAATCTTGCCTTAGACAATTACTAGCTATGTGACACTGAACAAGTTAACCCCTGTCTGCCTCAGTTTCCTCATCTGGAAAATGAGGACAATAACAACACCCACCTCCCAAAGTTGTGTGAGGATCAATGAGATAATATGTAAAGTCCTTCCTGGCACATAGTAAGCACTGTATGAATATTAACTATTCCAATTATTGGAAGCCTTCTGGTACTGTGACCAGAGATGTTCAGCCTGGAGTGTTCTAATGAGGAAGTTCTAGGATGCTAGGGAGACCTTAGAGCTCTGATTGGGGATACTCAAGGAGTCCTGAAGACTTCCCCGATCCAGAACAGTCCAGAAATACCAGAAGAGAGCAGCACCATGAACAAGAATGAGGTAGGGGTAGGCAGAGAAAGGCAGATATGAAATCTGCCAAGGCTCAAGCACAGAACTAGTGGAAGAAGTCCAAAAACTTGAGGTCAGGAATGAACAAGGCATGACTACTTCTTCCAACAATGTGGGAGAAAACAGAAACTGGCCTTTGTACGAGTCCCAACCAAAAACTGAGATTAGAGACATGAGTAAACAAAAGAAGACTTTGAGCACAATGAGGCAATGCTATGGGCCAAGAGATACCCAAGAGTTAAGTAGAAAATAGTAACTCCAGAAAAAATGTAAGTAGAGTCTCAGGGAAAAAATGACTTGGGCACAAGGACTCTAAGAATGCCTGGAAGAAATGAAGCATGAGTTAAAAGTTGAATTATAAGGGAAATAAGGAAATTATAAGGAAATAAAAAAATTCAGAAAAAAATGAAGACGAATAAATAGCTTAGAATGGAATGTGGAAAAGCTTACCCAAGTATCAGACTTCCTGAAAATTAGAATTTAGTAAACAGAGATCAATGATTCCAGGAGACAAAAGGAAATATTGGAACAAAGTAAAAAGAAAGAAGTAAACTATCTACTATGAAAAACAACATGGAAAAGAGATCCAAGAAATATTGTTTAAGCATATCAGATTCCATTAAAACCATGACAAAACCTCTGGATGCCATATTTTTAATGTGAGAAATCATTCATCAAAACTGCCCAGATCTATTAGAATCAGTGTACATAGTAGAAACAGAAAGAAACACCAACCACCTTTTGAAAGAAACACTAAACTGAAAACTTCTGAGAATGTCATAGTAAAAATCCGAAGCTTGGAGGTCAAAGCAAAAAACATTACAAGTATCTAGAAAGAAGGTTCAAATACCAACAAGCTGCAATCAGGATTACACAAGAATTGGCACCAACAAACTATAAAGGAGAGAAAAATCTGAAATATGATACTCCCAAAGTCAAAAGATAAAGGCTTACAATAATATACTCTGAAACGTTGAGTGTGATTCTACAGGAGTGAAAATAGACCTTTATAGGAATGGAAGACTTTTTAGCATTACTAATGAAAAAAGAGAACAGAGAAAGAACTTTGAAATCCAAACAGAGAATAACTTGGAAAAGTAAATACATAAAAGCAATTAGAAAGGGATAAATGATGATGATGAAGAGCTTACATTCTAACAGAAGAAGTGTCTGTAAACAAACTCAATACTGACTCTTCTGATTTCTATGACACAAATATAGCTTTGATACCTGTAGCATAGGGGAATCTGTAAGAAAAGCATTATCCCCCACAGGAATAACTTTAATGAACTTTAGTACTATTTACAAGGGATGGAGGAATTCAACTGCTGACAAGAACAGTCTCAGTATGTGGCCTCTGTGTCTACAGTGGGCAACACATGAGGGTGCTGATGATATTATCCATGCTCTGGTAAAAGTCTCCAACACCCTTATTATATGTAATTTTAGACAAAAAGTCAGGATGATACTAATGGATAACTCCCCTATTATCTTTCAGGTCAGCAAAACTCCACTGGACTCGAGCATCTCAAATGGGAAAGATTCCATCAAATGAGAAAAGTTTGCATTTTCTTCAAGGTCAGGCCAATGGGGGCTCCAAGTCTCTTGAGGGATACACGATTAGCTAAAATGTGCTTCAAGTACATCTTTTCTGTTGGCTTGACCAGCCACTAGCTCATGTACTTTATGTAACCTTCTGGCCCCAGGCTTTGCTCAACTCAGAATGTGCCATTTCCATTTTACAGTTGATGCCTCCTGCTCTTGTCCTACCTCATGGGAACCTGGTCTTAGGCACTATCCATTGGAGTAAAGGAATCATTAGCCTCAACATAAAAGGAATATTCTCAATCATTCTCTTTACCCCAATTAGGGGCCCACCATCAGGCTAATCATTTCATCTCAAAGAAATTGACCATTGTCCCTGTAAATGTGTAGGTCCAGAACCCTAGAGGTCTCTGGGTCCCCATTGCTACTGGAGTAGTTGATACCTGCAATTCTGTAGCATCAGTGTGTATAACAGGGATCCAAGGGGAAGGGCTTTTGGGGCAGCTTCCAATGCATCTTGTTACTGTGGTCTCCCCTCATACTATGCATTATGTTGAGTCACAGCATACAGAGACCTCATAATGATTCTTAAATGTGGAAATGTACTGCTGCCAGCCCAATCTTGAGCTTCTTTCTTGGTTATTGGGGGTTTTAAGGCCAAGAGTTTATTCCTGACCTTCTTGGGGATGCCCCTCTGGATCCTTGACCATTGTGACCCTAGGAACAGAAATTTGACCTGTTGAGATAATCCTTGTATCATGTCTGGTTTAACTGCCCATCTCTCTTGTTCTAATTGGACTCGCAGAGCAATCAGGGCAGTACATTTTTTGACTCAGTTGTTCTCATTATAAAAATATTCTTAATGTAGGAGAAGACAGTATTAGAGTCAAGTTGGAGCTTGGCCACTGTCCATTCTACCCATTGGTAAAATAAAAGTAAAAATGGCAGGGCTATTAAGATATCTTTGGGGCAAGAGAGCAAAGTTGTACTACATTCTCTGCCAAGCAAAAGCAAATTGGACTTGGCTCTTTTCCCTTTTTGTTGTGCAGCCACCCAGTCATGTCCAACTCTTTGTGATCCTATGGACCATAGTACGCCAGTCTCTTCTATCTTTGACTGTCTCTCTAAGTCTTCCAAGTTCACATTTGTTGTTTTCATGATACTATCTATTCATCTCTTTGCCATCCCCTTTTCCTTTTGCCTTCAGTCTTTCCCAACATCAAGGTCTTTTCTGAGTCCTATCTTTTCATTATGTGACCAAAGTATTTACATTTCAGCTTCAGTATTTGACCTTCCAGTGAATTGCCTGAATTAATTTCTTTAAGTATTGTCTGATTCAGTTTTCTTGTAGTCCAAGGGACTCTCAGAAATCTTCTTTAGCACTGTGATCTGAAAGTTCCCAGCTTTCATCATAGTTCAACTCTCAAAGCCATACGTTACTACTGGAAAAAGCATAGTTTGTGGCCATACTATGGCATAACGTTCAGTGGATATGTTACCAGAGTTTCAGTTGAACTTACTAGATTTAGTAGAGCAGGGTCAACCATGTCCACAACTTGGTTTACCCACTGATTTTCTACAGTTGGTTGCCAAATACTATGGGTTTTCCTCATTGACCACACGGAGATATGGAACTGAAAAATTGTCTAAGATGTTGGAATAACCCCAACATCCAATAGCTCTTGTATAAAGGCAGTGATCTATCTCTCTCACCACCTGAAATTCTTCACTGCTTGAGTTGGACTACCACAGAAGGAAGGGGCAATCAAGGTGGGTCATAAGCTGCTACCTACGCAACAATTAATGGGAGGAGATTGACAATGATGATGGTAAACTAGCCCTGTACGGTGACAGAGCAAGTCTATGTCCATGATACATTCTTTAGCAGGAGATGCCACAAGTTCATTTGATAGGCTGGAACAGTTTATTCCAGCAGTTACTTGGGTGCCCCACAAGATGGGACCTGAGCCAAAGTCGTTGATGGGAATTATCTTTTCCCTAATGTGGACGTCCTGGCATTATTGTCATTTGGGCTCTGGTGTCTAGGAGATGCAGAAAATGTCTTGTTTGCCCATTTGTTCACTTTATCTGTGTATATGATCTGTGATCCCCTAGTGGAATAGCTAGGGTGGGAATCATACCCTACCCTATTCAGTCTGTCTGATTTGAAGGGATGAGGTCAGGAAATAGGACAGATATCTGGGCTGTGTTCTGTTTTCATCTGGGTGGGAGCTGGGGAAACCAAATTAGGGGTTGAGGTGTTCATTCTAGCATAGCACAAACCCTCTAGGCTAGCTCTTTTTTCTCATCTTCTGAGAAGTTCTAGATACTCCTGGGGTCCATTGGAAAAGTGACCTGTTTCTCCCACCCTGGATTTTCCCGTTTTTCTTTCCTAATCAATTGGATTGCTTTCTTCAGAATCCTTTTTATCAAGGCTTCCCCAGAGGCCCTCTTGGATTTCTCCATTTCTTCTATAAAAGGGTGTTAGGATGAGAGATAGTCCCCCCAGGGCACTCCATGACCTACCAACCAAGTTACCTAGCTTTTCTAGAGGAAGGTTCTTCAACAAATCCCTTTCTCCTATTCCTGTTTACTGACTTCCCATTCCCATAATTCTCTCTTAAGGGAACCATATCTGTATTCCTTATCCCCATATCTCATGTCTATTAACAAAGAAACATTGCTACCTCTCTCCAAGGGGGAAGTTTTCCAGGTTAACAATTCCATGTTGGACAATGATTCCTGGATGATTCTCGGGTAATGAGGGCAGTTGCCCATTTCAGCAGCCCTGAGGCTATTCATGCATCAACCATGTGCTGGGTTCATCAGGGAAGGCATATCCATTCAGGTTATCAGGACTGTCTCAGAGTAGCAACTGTTCTGTGGGAGTGGACCACTGATTGTCCAGAGCAATTGAGGAATTCCCCCTAATGAGATATATTTGTTTGATGGCTACATGAAGTCATTCTAATAGGGCAACTTGTCCCTGTGCCATCTGCAAGACAGCCCTTGTATTAGACAGGAGAGAGTGAGTGGATAAGCTGATAAATCCCCTAGGGAAATCCATTCATTTCCACAATGGGTATAGTTTGGATACCTCTATCTGTAATATGAACTATCCAGGTTTCTAAATATGCCCAGAATTCTACTGGTGTCTGTCACTGATGCTAGTCACATCTCTTTCATCATACATCTGTACCCCATCCACAGCCTGTTGTTTTACAGCTGTGGGGGGGAGTTAGTAGATTCTAACCATTTATACTGTTTGTGAGTCTGCCCTTGTTACTTCCTTCCCTGCCTAGAAGAGAGCTTCTATCACTGTCAGGAGAATCTAAGCATTAGAATCCTTGGCTCCCTTGGGGTTAATTTCTTTGTTCCTCAGCAATCCATCTTTTGAGATCCTGGGAGGGATGAGAGGAAAACTGCTTGACTACTGAAGGCCCTTGTAACCTAAATCTCTTAGGCATCTGTCCACTGTTATTGTCTGTCCATTGTTGAAAAGGAGCAATGACGCGATTGTTATGATCCTGATTATATCTTGACTTGTGTGTGGATGAGATTTAAGTGAGGCAGAGTTGCACAAAGTTTGTCAACTTCATTATTTCTTCCAGAGTCATCTGGTAGGACAAAAGTCAAGACAACTGGTAATGTCTTGGGACACAGTGGATGTTTTCTTTGATGTCTGACCAAGCTCGAAGCACTTCATGGGATCCGCTTCAGCTATTTTCATGGCTGTTGGAACAAATTGTTCTCATTAGCTCATTCTACCAGGAGTAGTTCTCCCTAAAGTTAATTTTTGGAATGCATTTTTCATCTACTTTTGACACCGATTTGTAGCATGAGGGAGCCCAGATGAAAAGTTGAAGGGAAGGGGAAAGAGGAGAGAGAGGAATGTCTATGCTCTGGTGGAAGTCTCTGAGACCCTCTGAGTTTGAGTTTGTAAATAATTGGAGAAATAGTAATAACTCATGGATATGTCATGTCAATAGAATACAAATCATAATATTTTATTTGTTGAGTCATGTACTAATCAAACTATAAAGGATTACTTTAGAAATCTAGAAAAAAATGAGAAAATTCATCTTGAGGAAAAAAAGGTCAAAAATCATAAGGAAAATAATTGAAAAAGTGTGAGTAAACAGGGGTCTCGAAGTACCAAATCTTAAATGATACTACAAAGGAGTAATTATTGAGATTATTTGGTACTAGTTTAAAAATAAGTTGTTCAATGAAATGGATTATGTACACAACAAATGAATCTAGTATTATAGTGTTTAATAAATTCAGAGATCCAAGTTACTGCAGAAAGGACTAACTTTTTGACAGAAACTAATGGGAAAACTGCAAAGTAGTCTGTCAGAAATGAGGTATAGGTAAACATCTTATCCTGTATACTAAGATAAATGCCCAATGGATGCATGATTTAGATATACAAGGTGACATCATGAATTAGAGAAGCAAGGAAGAAATTCTCTTTCTGACTTATGGAAAGGGGAAGAGTTCATAAACAAAAAAGGAATAGAGAAGATTACAGTAGACAAACTCTATAACTTTGATTTTATAAAATTAAAAAAGTTTTGTAAAAACAAATCTAATGCAGTTAAAATTAGACAGGAAACAGCTGAATGGGGGAAAAACTTTGCAGTAAGTTTTTCTGATAAAGGTTTCATATCCAAGATGTAAAAAGAATTTCAAATAAAAGTGAATTCACTCACTAATAATTAGAAAAATACAAATTAAAACAACTCTAAGAAAGCAACTCATCAGATTGGCAAAGATGACAAAAAGGGAAAATGACAAACGTCAGAGGTGGAAGACAGGCACACTAATGTCACTATTGGTTGAGCTGTGAATTGATTCAGTCAATCTAAAAAACACTTTGGAACTAAAAGTATTTTAAAAAGACTTTCCCAAAAGTCACAAAATTGTGAATACTCTTTGACCAGCAATTTCACTACTTGGTATGTATCCCAAGGGGATCAAAGGACAGATATGACCCAGATGTGCAAAATGATTTATAGTATCATTTTTATTGTTGCAAACAACAAGCAGGTCTCATTGATTGAGGAGTAACTGAACAATTTAGGATGTTCTCTTCAATTTGGGAACAAATTATGGTCTGTTTGTATAGTGTGTGTGTGTGTGTGTGTGTGTGTGTGTGTGTAATGGAATACATTGAGTCTTGAAAAATGATTAAATGGATTCAAAAAAATATAGGAAGGCTTGAATGAATTGATGCAGAGCAAAATGAGCGGTGACCAACCAGGACTACAGAGGATGATTATGAAGCCAGAGGTATAAAATGAGACATATATTTGTAGATTTGGTTAATGTGTGTATTTATATTGTTTGACTCTGCTTATTTCTTTAAGAGGGTCAAGGGACAAAATAATGGTAATGGTGATTTCCCCCCCACAAACAATAAGAGACTTCAATGAAACTTTTTTTTTTTTTTTAGCATATAAAAAGTAATCGAAGGAAATTCAGAGGGAGACATGTACAAGCAGGACAGCTTTGGAACTGGTTTTTGAAATTATTTTATACTTACAAAGAAAACCAAGCAGTAGCTAGTAGAGATTCCCAGTTTCAAAAACAATTCCCTTTTTCAGTTCTTTGTGTATGCAAATGTTTGTTGATGGTTGTCAAATTCAGAGTTGATTTTAATTTATCAAAGAATTAAAATCCAAACCATCTACATTTCCCCCAACAATTCCATTGCATCATAATTCCTCCTTTTTATTTCAAATTCCTACAAACCCAATAACATCAGAAAAATTTCAGTAGAATTATATAAAAGTGAATCTGAAATTCCTCTGTTATATGAACTGAAGCTTAGAATTAGGTGAAGTGAAAGCGAAACTTTTTCCATCAATTCAGGTTGACATATTCTCTCCAATTTAGAATATTGGAGAGATGCTATAGGGCACAGTGTAGTTAAGTGAGTTTGCTCTAGGGCAAGCCACCAGTATATATCAGAAGTGGGATCTGAGTCCAAGTTTTCCTGGCTCCTAGGTCAGATCTCCACCATTCAAGAAACAAAAATGCCCAAAGGATTTGATACCTTCCCCATTAAAAGGGCTAGAGGTTTTCTATGCTAAGAAGGACTTCATGATCATGGTCCAAGTTGACTTACCCTTTCTTTGTAATTTCCTGAAACTACTCACCCCATTTTAGCCTCTGTACTTTAACTAGGGAGGGATTTGGGGAACAGGTTGAAATTGTTCAAATATAATATCTCTGTAACGCGTACTATAGCAATGAGTCATCTCTATCCCAAAGAGAGCAAAGAGGAAAAGGATTCCATATGTACAAGAATATTCAGCTCTGCTGACAAAGAACTGGAAACTATGCAGGATACCAATCAATTTAGGATTGGCTGAACACATAGCATATGAATATGAGTTGTCAGGGCCAGGCTGGTGGGGATGTTAGGGGTGATTCTTTAATGCCATCAGCTGGAGCCATTAGCAGTGTGGTTCCTCAATTATCAGTTGAGAATCAATGTAATCAACCAGTCTTAAATAGCTTTTAAAAACGAGTATTTACTGAAGTTGTACAGGAACATTTGGTACCAAAGCATCTCTCCAAAGGTCTGTGACACACTCTCTCACAAGAACAATAAGAGTCCAGGGGAAAATGAGCTTAAGCACAGAGAGCATACAGAGCAAGGAAATAACTCCAAACTAGTTTCTGCAAGACCTTTTCTCCTATTTGTAGGGATGCTCAAGAAGCTTTGCTGGATGGCAAAGTGGAGACCTCTTCTTCTACCGCAGAAGTTTCCTTTTCTGCTAGAGACTTCTCCACTAGAACTCCACGATAGACTCAACTTTGGAAAGCTTCCCATTCAGGCTAATTCCATGTCAGGAATAACGACCCCAAATAATCCTTAGCCAATTGGAAAGCACCTCTTGTCTCAGTGCATCAAATGGCTCTCAAAGACTTTTCACACCTAGGGCCCAAGATTGGTTGAGACCATGTTCTCCCCTAGCTTAGGAATAGAGGCTAAAGAGGGGTGAGTAATTTCAAGAAAAAAAGTATCATTGAAGATTTTTTAATTAAGACGCATGAAAGAATCTAAGCATAACAAGTTACTGCGGTGAAGGAGCTCAAGATACAAAGTAGCTAGAAGCAAAGCCTCCAAGAAAAATGTGAATCATATTAAAACGCACAGGAGAGAACAGGGAAAAGGCTAGAAGGAATCACAGACGAGCAGGACCTCTTGGAAAGTAAAGAGTTGAATGGGTTATATACTTAAAAACAATGTTTCCATGATCGATTCGGTGTGTACCATTCTTTTTTTTTCTATGTACACAGAAGTGCTCGTTTTATTTGGTGGTCATATTCAGAGAAAACATTTTTTTAAATTAAATGCGATTAACAATTTTTTAATATTTAAATTCGATATTTATTTAAATAAAAATTTAACGATTTTTAACAATGAACAGATGAACAATCTCCCTCCCGAACTTGGGGAGCTTTTCCAAGGATGCCTTTCACATACTCTCTTTTTAAGAACTGGAAGCACATCTGCCAGCGCTGCCGGCCTTCACGGGTTAAACATTTATTCTCGCCCGCTCTGCCCAGCACGAAGCCGAAGCCGCAGCTGGGGGAGGAGGGGCCGGGAGCGGAGGATGAAACACCAGGAGCTCGGCGGCTGGCGAGGCGAGCACTCCAGACTCCGCCGAGGGCGAAGGGCTGCCCGCTCCCTCCTGACGTCACCGCCCAGCGGTCGCCAGGGAGACGTCCCCTTCGGGGCGCGCGTCAGAGCAGCCCGTCTCTAGGCAACGGATCTCTCTCTCTCCCTTCCTCCCCCCTCCCTCTTCCTCCCCTCCTCCCGCTGGCTCACCACGCCCCCTCCCCCGCTTGCTCGCGCTCTCTCTCGCACTTTGCCGCACGTCGCTCTGGCGTCAAAACGACGTCAATGGGAATGTATCAGTTTGGCCAGGGCTCCTGCCGGGAGGCCGGACGAGCGGGCTGGCGGGGTGGAGGGGACCAACGTGAGGGGGCGTGGCCCTGTGTAGTATCCCCAGGCTGGGACGCAGAGGAGGCGGGGCCGGGGTGGGGGTGGGGCTGGGGGGGTCGCCCTCCGGGGAGGGATGGAGCTGTCAGTTCGCGGCTGTGAGCGAGCCCAGTCGGGCCGGAGTTTCAGTGCGGACTGGCAGCCGCCGCAGCCCGCACGGCAGGAGCGGCCGCCCCATGCTCGGCGACCTCGAGCGCGGCCCGGCTAACACCCTCCTCGGCTGCCACCCCCCGCGCCCGAGCCCCCGGGCCCGTGCCCGCAGGCGCCCCGCCGCGACCTCTCCGGACCCGGGCCGGCCAGCCGCTGTCCTCGCCCGTTCGCCCGCCGCGGACTGGAGGTGTGCCCTTCCCGGCCGCCTCGACCCCCTGTGTTCCCCCCCGGGACAGCGGGGTGGGCTCTCCGCAGTCTCGCCCCTCCCGGTGCGGGAGACCCTGGAGGAAGAGGAGGAGGAGGGGGCCGAGGTGAGCCGGCTTGGGGTCGGAGGGGCTCCCGAGGTCCGGGGGCCAAGCGGGCAGAACTCGGGGACCAGCCCGGGCCGCGGGGCGGGGGGAGCTCGGCTCCGAGCTGTTCAAGTTGGTGGCATCCTCTCGTGGGGTGCCCCGGGATCGTGGGGGGTGCATGCGGTGCTGGGAACTCCTTTTGTTCCGTGAGTAATGGTCCGGGGTTTCCCTCGGCCAGATGTGAGCGTGTACGTGTCCCTCGGGCTTCATGCTAACTCGTCTGCATGCCTGCAGCCCGAACTCCGTGCACGCACACGAACACGAACACACGTGCCCTTCCGTGGCCGAGACCCCCGCCGGCGCGATTGGGCTGCGGTTTGATGACTGACGTGGGTGGGGTGCGGGGGCACGGGCTGGGGGGACGGAGTGCAGTGGGGATTTTTTTTGTCCCTGGGTGGCTTCAGGCTTCCAGGAATGTGGAAATGCCGGTTAAAGGTTGGGATTCCTCAATTCCTCATTGTTATTCAGTGCTGGCCTGACCGAGCATCTCCACTTACTCCAAACACCTTGGGCTTGGGGGGAGAGGGTGGCCGAGGGGCGGGCATGAAGCGGGATGCTGATTTCATACATTGAAATGTTCCTAGGATTTTTTTTTTTTTTTGAGCAAAGCAACAGAGTTTGAAACATTGTATTTCTTTGTGGTGAACACAAACCTTAGATGATACTGTTATTTGGGAAAGATTCGTGTCTTTTGTTGAAGGAATCTAGGAATTTATCTGTGAAAAGAGAACATTCTGAAGCTTAAAATGTGTGTAAATTGGGAGACCTAGCTAACAGAGTTGAAATTTCGTTGATAGATAGGTTCTGGATCCACCTCTTATCTCGTCTTTTTCTTCATGTAGGTGCAGGTCATAACAGAAGAAAATTGTATGAAGGTTCTCTAAATATCCCTAATCACAGTCGAAGCCATGGTGATCATGTCAGAATTTACCTCAGTCCCCAATTCAAATCAGACACAGCAAAGGCCCCTCAGAGTTGGATTTTATGATATTGAAAGAACCTTGGGAAAAGGAAATTTTGCTGTGGTAAAACTAGCCAGGCATAGAGTCACCAAAACCCAGGTAGGTTTAAAATTTGTGCAATCATTTCATATGTACTAACACATTTAATCTCCTTTCCAAGAAATTCTTCCTCTTCCCTTTCACAATAGTCAAGGACACAGGGAAAAGGCTTTGCAGTGTTCTTCACAGTAATCTGTGTGGTAGGTGTTGTAAATATTGTAAATATTATACTCATATTTACTGACAAGGAAACTGAGGTCAAGTATATAGCTAGTACTTGCCCTTTTGGGGGGATGCAAATTATAACATGCATGCAACATTAAGTTTGAAATTTTCTTTCAAGTGTACCAATTAGCATTTATAGGCAAGTCATTTACTTTGGTTTGTTTAAATGCTTTGAAGATATTTTGTCTATCAGTCAGTGAACAAGAATTTAACTGCTTTCTGTATGATAGACTGTGCTGGTGATACAAAGAATAGAAAAAAAACACACAAAAAATCATGTTGTTCCTGCTGTCAAGGAGCTAGAGAGACAACATGCAAACAATTATGTGTGAAGAATATATAACAGAGGGAAGCTATAGAAAGGAGTTTGGGAAAGGCTTCTTTTAAAAGATGGAATTTTTAGCTCGGACTTGAATCAAGTCAGGAAAACTGAGGAGGGAGAGAATTCCAGGCATGAGTGAAAAATGCCTGGAGACTAGATATGATGTATCTTATGTGAGGAACTTCAAGGAGGCCAACGTCACTGACTTGAAAACTATGTTGGGCCAGAAAAGTGTTAGAAGACAGGAAAGATCGGAGGGGGCCAGATTTAAATGACTGTAAATGTTAAACAAAAGACTTTATACCTGTGACATTTTAAGGCATTTACAAAATTATTTTCTATTCTCTCTTACCATGAATTACTCAGTATAGTATTGATTTAGAATTCAGCTCGCAAAAACTGAATTATGTAAATTGTGCAGTAGTCCATCAAGGATTTTATGTGCAAAGTAACATTTTTTCTTCTTTTCCCAAATTTACAGGTTGCAATAAAAATTATAGATAAAGCAAGATTAGATCCAAGCAACTTGGAGAAAATTTATCGTGAGGTTCAGATAATGAAACTCTTAAACCATCCTCATATTATTAAACTTTATCAGGTGAGAAATTAGTTTGAACAGCATATGCGTTAGTAGATGGAATTGCATGCTATGGTTTTAGTTGCCAGTGAGCTTATCTTGCAAAGAGTTCTTAAATCCCTTGAAGCAGAGGCATCAAACCAAGGGACCACAACACTACTACATTTTAAAACTAAGTTCATATGGAGCCATAGGAATTTTTATGTATAGATTAATATTTTCTTTTTCACTCCCTTAAAGGAAAGGAATGCTTGTCAGTTGTTTGTTCTACAAAATAAATTCTGCTCTTAGTGACAATAAGGAGGTCACTCATTTTAAACTGAGTAAAAGTAGATATATTTCTCTGTAAAATTATGCAGCTACTTATGACCTAAACATGTGACAGTTTATGACATAGAGTAAAATCTATTTGTTGTCTCCTAAGATAAAACTATTATATACTTGTATCAACGCACAAATTTACCCACCATCTTATGCTTCCAAATTAATGAGGGTGAAGCTGTGATATTAGAAAACTACTTTACTTTTGAAGGCTAAAACATAGGCAGGAATCTTATTTGTTATTTGTTAAAGATAGGACTTAAAAAAGTCAGGTTTTCCTGGCTTTGAGGCCAGCTTTCTAGCTGCTAGACCACACGTTCTTTAGTGCATGTAGAAAGGCAAATTTGAGTGTCCTGTATAAACAGTTACCTATATCACAGACGATACAGAATGAAACTAGAAACTTATTTTTGTCAATTATGGTGAATTTGCTGCTTTAATTTTGAAAACAAATGCATTTTCTTTAACTTACCTTTCCGTAGATACCATGCAAACATTTGTTCTTCCCCTTTTAAGAAATTTCCCACATGATAGTTGAAAATATTTTAACCAATGAATTTTTAACTTATCCAGGATAAGAATGTCTCAGATTTTTATGTCCTTATCTGTTGTTTCATTTGATTCATTTTTTGGTTAAAATGAGACCTAAATGTTGACTCAGAATAATAAATATTCATTAGAACAAAAAAAACCAATTTCTAATTGTCCTTGCAATAAAGAATGTTTCTTTAAAAAATCACATCAATCCTTGGTCAGCAAGAGATTCTTTATATTTGATTTAATTTGTGTGTTTCTCTTAACTGCCTTATATAATACCACATAGACCGGAGAAGATGAAAAGCAGCGTTTGTTCATCTGTATAGAATATTCATATCTTCCTACAGAAAATAGCATAACTACCTTAGGAATAATTGAGGAGCAAATTAATTACAAAACATAATGGCACTTAAACTTTTTTTTAAGCAATATACTTTTGTGCGCAGTATACTTTCATAACACCAGTGGAAAATGTTTAGGCTACTTTACAAAAATAAATAGCAGTAGTAGAACATTAATAAGATTTGCTGTGAAACTTTTTAAAGAGTAGCCTTCTTAAATTCGTGGAGTCACTCCTGGTATTTCTGTTGTCACAGAAGTTGATTAAATTTGTGCTACTAGTGTTTCCAGGATACACTATAACTTATGTCGTCCCAGTTGTTGGGCCATAATATTTGTAAACATTGGATTGGAAAGAGGATAGATATTATGCTTTGATTTTACTTTATTTTCCTCTGCCCTTTTATCCAAATTTATCGTACTGAACTAGTGCATTTAATGCAATAAAGAGTTTAGATGATAGATTTTTCTCAGTGAATTTTCTTTCCTTGTTCTTTACTGTGTTCTCTCTACCTGTTGGTTGAGATTCAGAAATTGGAAATAGAGCTCCATGACATAACAGTGACTTTTTGTTGTTAGTCTGCTTTCAACACCAGCTGGCACTTTTCCCAGAACATTTCAGAAATGCCTCACTCTTTCCCTTTAGTATTCTTGAACTCGATGTATTTTTTTCTCTTATTGCTTATTTATTTTACTTCACTCTCCTTAAATGAATAAACTGGGAAGACAAAAGCATCATTTCCTTAGTCTTTTTTTGAATATGCATTAATTTTTTAGGCTGTTGGTTCATTTATCAAGATTTTAATTTCTTTACATTTACTACTTTGTGCAGAAGAATAATTTTCTCACTAGATTTTTTTAAAGCAAGATCTTCATTGTTGTTCTTTTTTTTAAAACAAAAGTTCCATTCTTTTTTCCATCTCCTTTTCTCCTATGGTAACAATAGTATGTGTTTGTGGTTTGTGTTTTGTGTTTTTCACAGCCACCATTTTTTAATCTATTTTTTAAAGCTTATTTTGTAATCACATCTCCTGGCATAAAGATGCCTCTAAATTTTAAAAGGAAAAAACCAATTCTAGATCAATAAATGGAGACACAGATGTATTATTGACATTTGCTATTGCCATTGACGCACGTCGAACTTGCACAAACAGTAAGCTGTTGTTGGCAAAGACTTAGTTTATTATGTCAGCAAAGTAAATGGGGATGGAGTATTGGATAGCCATTATTTAGTCTGTTTAGGCTGTAAATATCAACCTAGATAATCTGTTACCTGCTAGGTTTCTGTGGTAGGAGCAATATTCTAACCCCTATCCCTATGTAAGTTGGGCCAGTTTTTCCTTAAAAGATATTTGTCATCCTTAAGACATGGTTGGCCCAGGTCAATAAAGGTTCAGGTCATTGTCTTCACTCCCAGGTGGCCTGAGTACAGACAACTGAAACTGAAAACAGCTATAAATAAATAGTGCCAGGCCCACTCTGATAGAAAATTAGACAACTCAGGCAAGGGAGCTTCACTCAGCTGAATCAGTCCCTGTGTCTTGCTATTGCTAATATTCTCGAATGACCTACAAGTATCTCATTTGTTCCACTACTGAACCCAATCTATCGGGAGTAGCCTGAGTCAGGCCTAGGTCATAAAAGCTTCAGCTTCAGAAAAGAAAATCATGAATTGCAGCAACATGTACTTTGAATGGTCAAAAGAAATGTGTGATTCTGTGAAGAATACATGACATCTTAGAAAATATATACAATGACTGAAACAAGCCTAAATTTTGACCTATTTTCCAGAAAATTTAAGAGTAAAAATAACTCGGCATATAGGCAAACTTCAATTTTTGGTAAAAAAAAAAAAAAAGAAATACAATACACAACAGCAAACATCTTTTCATTGATAAAAATCTCCATGGGCCTACTTTTGTTGTTTTTGAATAATATGATTAAATATGTTTTGTTTTCAGAAATGAATTCATTGTAGATTGTACTATTGCAGTTTTGCACACTGATCTTTTGTTTTGTATTTTTCAGGTTATGGAAACAAAGGATATGCTTTACATTGTCACCGAATTTGCAAAAAATGGAGAAATGTTTGGTGAGTTTCTATTTCTGATTGGTTACTTTTGGTAGGGAAGGAAGAAATTCTAACTTGTGCCAAATTTTTGTAGGGGAAAGGGAGAAAGAAGAGGCTGGCCAATGGGACTCCCATCTTTTGAGCATATATAGTGTTATATTTGCTGTATGCCTGTGTGGGGCTACCTACATGGGCATGCACAAAGGATTGGGACTTCTGTTGGCCAGTTTTGCCATTACACGTAGTTAAATAAGATTTTCAGTATTCGAGATAACAGATTTGTGCAAGCACTTCTTATGACCAGTCATTACTAAGAATTCCAAGAAATTTACATCTGTATATTATTTAACCTTGTTTATTGATCGCTAGATTATTTAACCTCCAACGGGCATCTGAGTGAAAATGAAGCAAGGAAGAAATTCTGGCAGATTCTTTCAGCAGTGGAATATTGCCATAGCCATCATATAGTTCATAGGGATCTCAAAACAGAAAACCTTCTTTTAGATGCCAGCATGAATATCAAGCTAGCAGGTAAGAGTTAAATGTTTTTTAATATTATAAAAGCTTGAATAAATAGCATGTGTAGTTGAAAAAATGTGATAACAAATGATGACATTGTAATATAATTTATATGGTACTTGTTCCTAAGTACCGTGGGGGGTTTTCCTAAAAATGTGTATCCTCTGACATTTCAGCCTTAAACTAATCCTATTTTTTTCTCTCTCTTTTTCTCACAGATTTTGGATTTGGGAATTTCTATAAGTCAGGAGAACCCTTATCTACATGGTGTGGAAGTCCTCCATACGCTGCCCCAGAAGTTTTTGAGGGGAAGGAGTATGAAGGGCCCCATCTTGACATTTGGGTAAGTGTGTGTGTGTGTGTTTGTGCACGCGTGCACGCACGCACGTACGCATGTATGTTTGTGTGTGCATGCACATGTATGCGCACATGTGCATTATGTAATCCAGTATTGCCATACTGTTAGGTTCTGTGCATAGTGTGACATTCACTGATCAGAGTGTTGTATTGTTACTTTTTTGTTAACAGAGCCTTGGTGTTGTGTTATATGTCCTTGTCTGTGGCTCTCTTCCTTTTGATGGGCCCAATTTACCAACTTTAAGACAAAGAGTGTTGGAGGGCCGATTCCGTATTCCTTTCTACATGTCCCAAGGTATGTAAGATCTTTAAAGATCTAAGAACTCTTTGACAGCTTGTGATAGTTAATTATTTTGAAGGTGAAATTTGTTCCCTGAAATACCTGCTTGGTTGTCTTTTTGATCTGTATTTGAGTCCATGAAACCATGTATTTGTATATAGGAAATGCTTGTGCTTACTAGAAAACAGCAAGGGCAAATAAAACCCAAAAAGTATTTTTTAGTGCCCATTCTTATAAGATATGATCTTGGGCATTGTGGATCTCTTTAAGTAACAGAAAACCAGATTTTTTGAGAGATGGGAAATAGGAAGGGCATTGCTTATCTGTACAATAAAGGTGTTGGACTAAGTCATATAAAATTTATAGAATTAGATTTGTAAGGGACATTAGAGTTCAGTTAGCTCAATTTCCCCATTTTGTAGTCTCTGTGGACCTCTATAATCTAACTTAAATACTAGGAATTAGAAATTCATAATAAAACCTGATCTGACATTTTACAGATTCAAGTTTCTTTAAAAAGATTTTTTTTTAATTTCCAAAGGTTGCTTGAAATGTAGAGTCAAGGACAGTTAAGGGGCATAGTCCTCTCTTCAAAAGCATGACACATTTGACTGGGCAGGTGGACCTAGGGTGTTGGTGAAGGCTAAGTTTGCCAAGTGAAAAAACAAAACTTGAGAATAGGTAAACAAGGTTATAATCCTTTAGAGTGCTGAGAATCCATTCTATATGTAGATTCTTGCCTATAAGTGCTGGCCAAAGATAGCAAAATGAGATTTTTTTTCATGTCTAGTTGGAGTTTAAAGGATTTCTAGACTGCTAAACTCATCCCTTTGTTTAATAGTTGTTCTTTGTGCAAGTATAACACAGAGCAGTTATTGGTTGACGTAGCTCTTTTTATTACAGTTTTCCTGTCTTTTCTTTTTTTTCCAACATCAGACTGTGAAACATTAATCCGCCGTATGCTGGTGGTGGACCCTACCAAACGAATAACCATTGCCCAGATAAAGCACCACAAGTGGATGCTAGCAGACCCTTCCTTTCAGCAGAATCCACCTCTGTCCTTTTCCATTCAGAACTACAGCTCTAACCTGGGAGACTACAATGAACAGGTGTTAGGGATTATGCAGACGCTTGGTATCAACAGGCAGAGAACAGTGGAGGTGAGCTTCCTCTCCTGGCCTACTTTTGTTCCAGCACCCTTTTCATGCTTGACTGGTGACTAATTAAACGTACACAACACATTCTTTTTGAGTGAGCCAGCCTTATTAGGAAAAACAGAAGTGCATGGGTCAAATTTAAATGCTACCTGTGCTCATTTAAGGGTAAGCTAGTCCCCTGTTCTAAAACATATTCTTAGTTACCAGGAACAACCCCAAGGAAGTCTCAAAAGGAAAGTTCAACCGACTTAATTAAGAAATACAAGTCCCATTTCTCCTCAGTTTTGCAAACTTGTTACTTTTTTTTAATTCTAGTATTGATGTAGCTACATCAAGTTTCTTTATTCGTTTTCTAGTCATTGCAAAACAGTAGTTACAACCACTTTGCTGCTATCTATTACCTCCTCCTGGAGCGGCTCAAGGAGTATCGGAACACTCAACCATCTAACTGCTCAGGGCTTGGAAGGCTGCAAAGGTCTAGGAGTTCTGACTTCAGCAATTTTGAGGTGAGAATATAGAAAGCTTTTTTTAAAAAATGTTTTCTCCTCCAAGTTATTTCTTTTTGTCTTCATTCATATAATCCGTCTAATCAAAGGGCATAGAACTTCTGTCCTAGACCACAAACCTGGATGGTCAGTTAAGACTCAGTATATTAAGGAAGATTTAATCTTTTTCCTTCTGCTTAATGGTTATATAGCATTCTCCTCTTCATCACTGCTTTCCTAACATAGTTTCAACTGTCTGGCTGGTATGGCTCTGAGCATGACAAAAGTTGTGAGTTTAAATTCTCCCCAAGATATACCACTCTAGAGTTCTCCTGTTTCACAGGATGTCTACCCTGGTAGCTTGTTTGAAATTATTATGAAATTGGCCAATTCTTCTTAGACTCCCTATTTTTCAGGTAGAATTTTAGTCTGTTCTAGTTATAAATGGAGAAATCCCAATAATAAATGTTGGTGGGAAAGAAGTATCATTTGTTTGTTTCTCTGATTCTCATTGTTCTGTCTGAGTCCTTTCCTAACAGTGTTTTCCTTTTGGTCTGACCTGTAGATGCCTCAAGAATGTCTCACTAGTGATGCTCTCAGATCCTCTTTGCTGTACCAGCATCCTCAAAATTTAACTCAGTCAATGTTACAGGAAGAAATGGATTTTGATTTGAACAACCCACTACAAGTGAGTTCTCATGTTTCTGTGAGGTAGCTTGTGCATTTGTTTGTCTCCAAAAGTTAAAAACTATAAATGGGTTTAGAAAAGATAATTATATTCTTTTGTTAATTCTGGTGACTAATACTTAATAAGAGTTGACTTTGAATGACTTTTATATATTTAATGTTTTACAGCCACTGTTCTTCTCCATGGAGCCCAACTTCAGTGGTCTGTTCCGAAACTGCTCCATCTCTCCCAACAGTCTGCTGGAAACCACCATTAGTGAGGAAGTTAGACAGGATAAAGACTTTGAAGAGGAAATGAAGGCTCCGAAACCCATTCACCTCCCTAGCAACACCAGCAGGAGACATACCCTTGCTGAGGTCACCACTCATTTCTACCAGCGCACCCCTCCATGTGAGTCAGCCTAGAAGCAAGGAAAGCCCTTTTTTCTTCAGAAAAAGGAATATTAGACATTAAGGAGGCTCCAGGGTGACTGAAGTAATTTTATTTTTTACATCAGTGGTAGAGAAAATAAAAGAGAACTTCACTTTTTCTCCATCTAACCTTTCATTTGGTCTTAGTGTATAACTTTTTTAAAAAGTCCACTGAGGGGACAGAAGAGGAAGAGCATATGAGTCACATTAACTAACCGATCCTTTATTAGACTTATTTTTTTCCACATATGTTTTTGGGGAGTATTGGGGAAATGCACCAGTCTCTGACACAAGGCATAGTACACTAGGCCTGGAGTCAGGAAGACCTGAGTTCAGATTTGGCTTCAGACATTTACCATCTGTGTGACAAGTCACTTCACCTCTGTTTGCCTCGATTTCCTCAACTGTAAAATAATAACACCTGCCTCACAAGATTGCTGTGAAGATAAAATGAGATAATACTTATAAAAGGGTTTAGCATAGGGTCTGGCATATAGTAAGTGCTATATAAATACTTGTGCCCTTACCTTTTCTGCACTTCATCCCCTTCCTTGTACTGCATGACCTTGCTATCATGGTTTCACACCCTAGTCAGCAGCTTCAGGAAAGATGTCTTGGCCTTGGGTTGACCAGTAGAGACTGAGAATAGCCTTTATGGGTTTAGATTAAAAGCAGCCAATAGGGATAACCATGACTGGCTTAGTAAGAAAAAAGATGAAGATGTCAGCACTTGGGAATACTTTTATACAAAAGAAAGGAAACCTTTGAAGGTTACTTGTTCATATTCCATAGCCATGAAACACTTTTCTCTTGTTCTCAGTTATCTCTCTTTCTCACTCCTCCTGCTCTCCAGAAAATGAACTAGAACATGGTTTTGCAATTGGCAGTGCAGGAATTGCCCGCTTTGTATTACCAAGCAGTCTTAAGTCTTCAGAATATGTTGAATGCTGTTTTGGAAAGCTTCAACCAGTTCAACCTACCCTTTACGGTGTTTTCTCCTTGTCCTCTAGGTATTGTCATTTCTTCTTGTGCCAGCCCAGCAGAGGGAACCAGTTCAGACAGCTGCCTCACCTCCTGTTCCAGTGATGGGTCAGAAGGCCTGAGTAGCTGCCTCAATGACCAAGTGCTGATGGCTAACTCTGCCACTGTCAAAATGACCTCTCCTTTCCTTGTGGCACAGTCTGATACCCCAGGCATGAAAATAGAGGGATGTCTAGGAGGAGCTGCTCTGTTACCTGTCAGTTTTCAAGAAGGAAGGAGAGCTTCAGATACCTCACTCACTCAAGGTAAGTTCTCCCAAGTAAGTGAAAAATTTTGTGATTTCACTGTTTGCTTAGAAAACTTCTTTACACACATTTTCTCATTCATTTATTACTATAAAATTCCCTAGATTAGGAACTTGAGACAAAGAAGAGCTTGATGGACTTAACGTAGGTTCTTAAAGCAATAAAAGCAGTAAGAATACTCTCAACGGTAGTTCTAGTCATTGACCTTGACTTCTCCAATTCCCCTCAGTTCTCATAATTCTGAAATTGAAATGCACTTAAAATAATCTAGAACTCATTCCATGGCACAGTCAATATTTACTAGAGTACCTCAATTTATTTTGATTTCCATACTGAATAAAAAATCCAATGCTTTGGGTGGTTAGATCTTATAACAAAACCCTGATACTCTAAAATAAGAAATCAGGTATATATTTATTTCTTTGCTTGCCGTTGCAGGACTCTGCATTCCTAAATTCCTCTTCCTGACTTTTTTGTATCGCTCACCACGTGCCTCTTGTGTTTATTTCTTACTGACATGAATGTTCTTTTAAATGCACGTTTAGTGGTTGTTAGGCTCCTTTCAGCCTCAAGTAGGGCCAGATTTGTAGCCAGAATCCAAATCTTTGCTAAATGTTAGAGCTTTCATTAATTGGGGAAAAGGTATGGGGACAATGCATGTCATCAAAGAGTACTAAGCATCAAACAATTTCTGCCCCTTCTTGGCCTTTTCCCCTTAGTTTAAGAACTGCCTAAAATATCTTAAACACCAACAACAATATTGCACTTGCAAGCAAAAGATAATAAAATATCTTTATTTTATTCTTCCCTAGGCTTGAAAGCTTTTCGACAGCAACTCCGGAAAAATACTAGAACAAAAGGATTTCTAGGACTAAATAAAATTAATGGGCTGGCTCGACAAGTATGTCAGGCTTCATCGGGTCGCGCACCAAGAGGATGTCTGAGCTCTCCTCAACACTATCAGCCGAACACTTGCCTATATAGTAATGGAGGAAAAAGCCGAGAAGGTGGGAACCTGCTAGAGGAGGTTCTTCACCAGCAAAGGTAAGATAGCAAATCAAAGACACATTTCCTAGGGGGTATCATATGTTGAAGTTTGTAAAAAACTTAGTTCTTGCTCCATTCTCTCCTGTATTTCTCTGTTTTATATAATTCTGAAACACAACTTCCTTCCCCCCAAGGGAAATGAGGTTATAATTTGGGGCCTATAGTCTATATAAAGTTGGTAGTATATGGATAGAGACGAACAAACCTATAAAATGAGATGAGGGGAAAAAGCTAGTAGAGAAGAGGAAGGAAACAGGCGTTTATATAGCACCTACTATGTGCCAAGTACTGTGCTAAGTCTGGTACAGACCTCATTTGGTTCTCAAAACAACCTTGGGTAGTCGGTACTGTTATTATTCCTATTTTGTACCTGGGAAACTGAGGCAAACAAAAGTTTGCATAGGGTCACACAGTCTCTCTGACTCCAGGCTCATTGCTCTAGCAATTCTGCCACCAACTGCCAAATAGATAAAAATCACCATTTTTGGTGGCATCTCATGAGTTTCTGTAAGAGCATGAAGATTTCAGAAGAATGTAAATGTCAAAAGTAACTCTTGTTAGTCAATCACAGCATTGCATGTTCTGAACTAATGAGCCACCACAACTTCACAAGGAAAATTTTTTAAAATGTTTTTTTAAAAATTACAAAATGAAAACTTGTGTCTTTAACCTATGCATTGAGGGAAAACTTCAAGGAAATACCATTAAGTGATTTTTCTTCTTCCCTTCTCTCTCCTTTCTACCCCTGTTTAGATTGTTGCAGTTACAGCATAGCACATCAGTCCCTCTGAGCTGTCCTCAGGCTCCACAGCTGCCCTCAGCACAATATGTCATTTCTACCTGTGATGAAACCTATCAAACACCCAATTCTCTTCTGACTTCAGAGCTACTGAAGGGGAATTCTGTAACGCACCCTCACCTCTTCAAGACCAGTGTCTCACCAGTGTCTTCAGCAACCCAGCTCCTAGATACTCACTTGTATATCAATAGCAACACCTCTTCAGTCACTGTTTCTTTCTCCCAACAGCCCAGTTTTGCCATCTGGTCTCCCAGCTGTGATCCAGCAGTTTTGCAGCAGGGTGACTGTGAAATGGAAGACCTTACCTCTACCCAGCTGAGGAAATTTGTCCTAGTTCAATGAGAGACCTCTGTTATTTATTCTTTTTTCCCTCCCTAAGGGACTCCTACTGTCCAATTGCATGGGATGACTGATTCTTTGAAGCAATAATTTTAAAGTATGTGAAGATTTCAGACTCAGCCAATAACTTTATAGAAATGATAAAAGCAATACATCGTGTTTTCGCTTTAAATTTTTTTTTCTTGCACTGAATACATAGAAGGACTGAAAATGTTTTGGAGAAGAAATAATGCAAGGAAGAATATTTAATGAGTTGATGGGGAAGGGAGGAAAGGTGGATAAGCTGGGGTCAAAAGAATGAGTGGTACTTGTCAGACAATGCTGCTCTGCTGTTATGCAAAACTTCTAAGGCTGCTGGTAGTGTTGACATAGAAGGGAGAAGGTCATTCAGAAAAAAAGAACCAATTTCTCTCTTTTACAATATTCATCATGGGTCTGTGAAAATTATTACCTCTTAAAAGCAGTGGCATGCAACGGTTGATGCATTGATATAAGCGTTGCCATTTGTATGTATATATGTGTGTGTTTATATAGGAATTTTTCTTCTTAGTTATTAACAGTTCTTCACTCCCTGAAACGTGTATGCTTTAGGTGAAAACTGTGAATCTTCTGCTTTATGTTTTTTAAAAGTTTTAATAGTGTAACAGTGCTTAATCTTCCAATTACTGGAATTATTATATCCTCTAATATCGGGATCTAAGTTGGAGGGGTTTTTTTTCTTATTTTAAAGAGAAGAAGTTTAATGAATTCTTCTCAGAATTGGGTTTTAAAGTATTTCTTTGAGGGGAAAGTGAGCTTCAGGATACTTGAGGGATAATACATAGGGTTTCTGTTTCTCTCACTTAAAAACTCATGGAGGTTATTTTTTAATATACCTGAGAGATATTTCTTAGTGCTCCGCATTTTAGTTTTGCTGCTAGTTGAGTTTTTATGTATTTCATTATCAGGGGTTCAAATAGAACAACTTATTTTGGGGAAAATGTGCAATAACCTGAGGTTATAATTATACTGACAAAAGCATAAGGAAAACAGTATAAAAAACTTTTTGGAAAGGAATTCAACTTTTTCTGAACAAAACTTATCTTGAAGAGAATTCTTTAAAAAAAAAGACCAGTACAACCTTAAGGTGTGTAAATCTCTTTATTTTTTTGTTCTTGGATAAATTAAATTAGGTATTTTTTGGTAAGTTTTAAAAACTTAAAACCCATAGCAAATACTGTATGTATATATACACTACTTATTTTTTATATTTTGTACTACATTTTTGTGTTGGTCTGTGTTTCCTTTCCAGATATGTAAGTAAAGCTAACATTAGCACCAGTTTGTTTTTAAAGAGAGGCATCATGGGCAACCCTCATAGTGTTAAGAGACAGAAGGTGACTACTAAATTTTAGTAGTAGGTAATGTGCAAGAAATAAACCAGGTGGCAAAAAAGCTTTCTTGATTTTTAAAAAGAAATTGCTGCTACATCTTATTATTTTAAGTTTCCATTCCTTTTTCTCAACACAGGATGTCTCTATAATTTTGGTGTTTTTGCAACCTGTGGTATTAAACAAAAGTAATAAAAATTTTAAAGCCAAAGAGCGATCAGATTAATTGGTAGTAGGGAAAAAAGATAGATAAAAGAGAGTGTTTTATTATCTCCATCATTCCATAATTTACCTCCAATTAGTACACAGTGCTGAGTATTCAAGTATGAGCTTGCTGCTACTCCACAGAGCTTCACTGTGAGGGGAAGCTGCTGGAGTTAACTTGCTGATTGACCTGGTGCCTTGCAGCAGAGAAAACACCAAAGTCTCCTGCTGGGTTGTGGATCAGTCCTCAGAATGGGACAGAAAAGAGAGAAGCCAGCCATTTCTGTTCCCTCCCTTCCCTCGGGACAGCACCTTTGCTTGCCTTCATTTTTACAAAGGTAGCAAAGCAATCTAAACAAAGTAGTGATTTACCCATTTAAAAATAATTTGTCCTAATGCCAAGATCAAAGGCTACAGAAATGTTTTTTATTGTTTGTTTCCTGTTCTAAGCAATGATGAGCACTTTATTTTCATGGCATTTTCTTCCCTATTGCTATAGAACCTTTTTGAAACTGGCTAATAGAAAAGTCTCTGTGAAATTTGCAGATTTTCTTGACAGTGTTCTGCAGACTGCAATGTAATAAGATATTTAAAGATACTATGTGATCTGCTTGGTATATATGTATATATATGGTGGGTTGTGTTTTTTTTTTTACCATGACTTAATCAATTGTTTTATTTCTTAAAATGAGAAATGTATGCCAAAATAATTAGTTGATGTGTTTTTATTTAACATTGAAATAAACATTTGGGGAAAAAATTCTAAATTTTTTCCCCCTTGTGATTCTTTATAATTTCTACAAATGATTTCCTCCTCATCTATGTGGACTTATAGATTATGAGGAATGAAAGGGATCCCTCATTTTGTCTAACCCATCCAAGCCTGCTTCTTTTAGAATACTTCATAGCTCCAGTTCCATAAGAATTTTTCTTTTAAGAAAAAAAAAAGCTATGCAACTGTCTGCCACATTTAAACTGGATGTAAATTGGAATCTATGAATAGCATTCTATATTCAAATGATGAAATACCCTGTAGTGTCAATAAATAGAAAGATCAGCAAGCTGGTAATAGGATGTCAATCCATAAACATTTATTAAGCACCTCCTATGTGCCAGGCACTGCTAAACACTAGAAATACCAAAAAAAGGTAAAGAAAAGTTCCTAAGAGAATTTACAAACTAATGGAGAAGGTTTAAACTTCCGGGAGCCAAGATGGTGTAATAAGCAGTAAGCTCCTCTCACCTTTTATGTAGACTTTGAAAAACCCAGAGAACATTGCCCCAAGAAAAAAGAATAGTAGAGCTGGCAGAAAGATGGGGTACAGCAGTCTTTTAGCTTGGGAGACTAGGGGGATTAACAGGAAAGGTCCCTCTTGCTGTAGCTGAAGGGGACTAATACAGGACAGGAGGTGTCCCAGCAAGCCCCACCTCAGTAAACCAGTGGGAGATCCTGAGCCCAAGGGTGGTGGAGCAGGCAAGTGCCAACACCGGACACACACCAGCAGCTCCAACTCAGCACCAGGTAAACCACCAGATTACTACAACATCCAGCTGCCAGCACTTGAGGCCCCAGCACACAAAACCAGTAACCAGGGCCCTAGCCCCCAGCACAAGAAGTATGGGATGGTACCCCCTGGGCCCCAGAAGCAGAGATCAAATTTAAAGCTCAGAAAAAAGACAATATGAGCAAGAAGAATCCAAGAAAAACAAAGATGGTGACAGAGAACATCAAAACACAAGTTCAGGAGAGGTCAACATGGTCAATATACCCACAACCACAACCTCAAAGGGGAATATGAACTAGTTTCAAGCCCAAAAAGCCTTCTTGAAAGAGCTCAAGAAGGATTTTAAAAGTCAAATGAGAGAGGTAGAAGAAAAATTTTAAAATACTATTGGCAAAATGAGAAAAAAAATAGTACACTGAAGAAAACAATTTAAAAAGTAGAATTGGCCAAATGGAAAAGAAGGTACAAAAGCTAACTGAAGAAAATAATTTGTCAAAAATTGGAATTGGGCAAATGGAAGCTAATGATTATGAGACATAAAGAATCAGTCAAAATCAAAAGAATGAAAAAATAGAAGAAAACCTAAAATACTTCATTGGAAAAACAACTGACCTGAAAAACAGATCCAGGAGAGATAATTTAAGAATTATTGGTCTACTTAAGAACCAGAATGAAAAAAAAGCCTGGACAGCATCTTTCAAGAAATCATCCAGGAAAACTGCCCTGAGGTCCTAGAACCAGAGGGTAAAATAGTCATAGAAAGAATCCACTGACCACCTCCTGAGAGAGATTCCACATTGAAAATGACAAGGAATATTGTAGCCAAATTCCAGAATTATCAGATCAAGGAGAAAATACTGCAATCAACCAGAAATAAACAATTCGAATATTGTGGAATCACAGTCAGGATTACACAGGACCTTGCAGCTTCTACATTAAAAGATCAGAGGGCTTGGAATATGATATTCTGTGAGGCAAAGGAGCTTGGATTACAACCAAAGATCAACTACCCAACAAAATTGGGCATAATCTTTTAGGGGAGGAAATGGGCATTCAATGAAATAGGGAATTTCCAGACTTTCCTGATGAAAAGACCAGAGCTCAACTGAAAATTTGATCTTCAAATACAAGACTCAAGAGAGGCATAAAAAGGTAAACAGGAAAGGGAGAAAAAACCCCAATGTGTTATTCAGTAAGGACAAACTGTTTACATCCTATATGGGAAGATGATGCTTACAACTCTTGAGAACTATATCTTTATTACATCATATAGAAGGGAAATATATAGACAGAGGGGGTGGATTTAAGTTGATTTTGATGTGATGATAAAAAGGTATTAATTAAGTGCTAAAAAAAGGTTGTAATGGGAGAAGAGAAAAGGAGGAGGGTAAATTACATCCCATGAAGAGGCACAAGGACATATTGCAGTAGAGGGAAAGAAGGGAGGGTGATGAGCATTGTTTGTTTGAACTTAGTCTCATCAGATTTGGCTAAAGGAGGAATAAACATAGGTATAAAAATCTTAACGTGCCCTATAGGCAGTTGGAGGGAAAAGGGGGAAAAGTGAGGGAAGGATAAAAGTGAGAGAAGAAATAATAAGGAAAAAGGGAAAGAAAAGGGAGAGAGTCTGATAGAAAGGAGGGCAGATTGAAGCAGGTGTCAGTCAAAATCAAAACTCTAGTTAGGAGGAAAAAGGAGAAGGGAGAAAGAAAAATGTAAACAAGTGGGGAGATAGGATGGAGAAAAAGACATGGATAGTAATCATAACTGTGAATGTGAATGGGATGAACTCTCCCACAAAATGGAAGCAGATAGCAGAATGGATTAAAAATCATAATCTTACAATATATTATTTACAAGAAACACATTTGAAACAGGGATACACACAGGGTAAAAGTAAAAGGCTGGAGGAGAATATATTATGCTTCAGCTTAAGTAAAAAAAAAACTCTCAAGGGTAGAAATCTAATGGAGAAAGCATGCAGATAAATATATACAATTAAGCTATATAAAGGACAAATATGAAATAACAAAGAAGGTGCTAGAGTTAAGAGAGGTTGTAAAAGTCTTAAAAAATAGCATTTTAGTTGAGACTTAAAAGAAACCAGGTAAGACAGTAGGTGGAGTTGAGGAAGGACAGTATTCTAAGCATAGAAGAGAGATAATATAAAAATTATTATTGGTCTACCTGAGAACCATGATGAAGAAAGATCCTGGACAATAGTTTTCAAGAAATCATCAAGGAAACTTCCCTGAGGTCCTAGAACCAGAAGGTAAAATAGCCATTGAAAGAATCCACTGATCACCTTCTGAAAGAGATCCCAAATTGAAAATGCCAAGGAATATTGCAACCAAATTCAGAAAATTTCAGGAAATTCAGTCAGAGAAAATGCCCAGAGACTAGAGATGGGAGTGTTGTTCATGAAACAGTGGAAAGGGCAATGTTACTGGATCAAAGACTTTGTGACAACGAAGAAGGTATAAGAAGACTGAAAAGGTAGTGGGGGGGTTGGGGCTTTGAATGCCAAATAGAAGATTTTGTATTTGATCCTGGAGGTCACTGAACTTCATTGAGTAGGTGAGTGACATTATTGGACCTATGGGAAAATCACTTTAGTGGCTGAAAGAAGAATGGATTGGAGTGGGGAGAGACTTGAAGCAGGCCGACTAATCATCAGGCTATTGGAATAGTCCAGACATGATAGTAAAACTCTGTACCAGGGTAGTGGCAATGTCAGAAGAGAGAAGGAGGTATATTTGAGATATGTTGCAAAAGTGAAATCAATATGCCTGGGCAACAAATTGGACATGAGAGACAAGACTGTAAAATAAGATTTGATAATGTTTCCTAGGTTAGCTGGTCAAGGGAATGGGAAGATGGTGTTGCCCTCTAAATAATAGGAAGGATAGTAGGGTTTAAGAAGAAAATTAATGAGTTCTGTTTTAGACATGCTGAGTTTAAGACGTCTACTAGATTGTGAATTGCCCAATGTAGGAGGAGACTGAGATATTTTGAAATCTAGCTCCCGAGGAAACCACAATTAGAGGAGAGGGAGTCAGAAAGTGAGCAACAAGGGGAAATAGGTTGGTGGTGGGGCAGAGGAACAAATTACTAGTGGTTTCAGGAAGAAAAAAACTCTAAGACTTTGAACATAAGTAGAAGGAAATCTAAATCTAGTATATGTAGTTAATCTACTAAATATCATAAAAATTTATTCACATCTATGGATAAATAATGCAGAGGGAAGGAGAATGATTTAAACCTTGATGAGACACAGGACCATATAGAATTTGAAGAGAACATGGAACCATTGTTCCTGAGAGTTTCAAAAGAGAAATAAGAATTAGAAGAGCAGAATTTATGGCCTGGGTAGCAAAAATAATGGGCAGAATAGAAAAACTGGAATCTGCAATGGCAAGCCTCACCAAAAAAATAAAAGAGAAAATAATGGATGGATAATGCAAATATACAGAAGAGAAGGACAATGTAGAAGAAGAGAAGCAAGTAATAATAACATGAAATGAAAGTGTTCTTTTTAAAAAATATTTCCTCTTCTATACTTTTGGTAAGTAAAACATACTGATCTCACAGATATGATGCATAGAGACAACCTAAGGATCATAGTTTTCCAGAAAAATATGACAGGGCAAAAACTTTAATATGATAATGAAGGAAAATATTAGAAGAGAACTGTTCAAAACTTTTAAACACAGAAAAAAATCAAAGAATTCAGATGAAATCCAAGGCTGCAAACTCCAAGAATCACAGTGGTCAAATTTAACAATTCAATTCAAGTGATTTATGCAAATGATAAGGAGAAATACCTTTAAATACAAAGGAAAAGAAATTAGAATAACAAAGAGAAGAAAAGATCAGAGAGGAGAGGAAGAAAGGATGCTGACAGGAACCATAGACAATAAACCGGTATCAGTAATAAACTTTTATGCTCCAAATGCCTTAGCATTCAAATTCGTAAAGGAAACACTTTGTGAGCTACTACTAGATGACACAGACAGTAATACAATAGTGGCAAGAGACTTCAATAGTCCTCTCTAGGTTTTGGTTAAGTCTAATAGAAAGATAAACAAAAGGGAAAATATGGAACTGAACAAATTGCTGGAGAAAGTAGAGTTAAAAGACAAGGCATCTAAATAGTAGAGCAAATATATGTTTTTCAGCACCATATGGAACTTTTACAAAAATTGACCACATACTAAAGCAGAAAGATATTGCAAACAAATGTTGGTTGGTTGGTTGTTGTCAGTTCTCGAAGAGGACCAAAATGACATTACCATGATAAAGTGAAGTTTCAGTGTGTACGATTGTGACTGATCAGACTACTAGAGCTGGGAATGCTCTACCACAGATTGGGCACTGATAGTCCATGTGAACATTTGGGGTGGTTACTCCATATTTGTGCATCCTATGTTTCCTTTGTGATGTTTCAATTTTGCTTTGCTCACAGAGTACAGCACATTTTCTGATGTGGGCACGCTTTGCTGAGCAGCCCTATGCCAGTATTTCCCATGTTGCACAATCAAATCTGAAGTTCATGAGAGAAACTTTGAGAGTGTTCTTGATTGCTTCTTCTGACCACCATATGATCGCCTGCCCCATGTGAGTTCTTCATAAAATAGTCTTTTTGGCAAGTGTACATTTTGCATTCGAACAACATGACTAGCCCATTGGAGTTGCCCTTTCTGAAGCATAGTTTTAATGTTTGGCAGTTTAGTTTAAGCAAGGATCTACAAACAAGTGTAGAAAGGCAGAAATAATACATCATTTATTGACCATGACACAATAAAAATAGTGATTGGTTCAGGGACCACAAACAAGTGGATACTTAACAATGAAATCCTAAATAATGAATGAGTCAAAGAACAAATCATAGAAATATTAACTATGTAAAGAAAAACTATAATGATGAAACAACACACCAAAATTTCTGGAATATAGCTAAATCATTCCTTGGGGTAAAAATATCCTTACAAACATACATTAACAAAATAGAAAAAGACAGGATACATGAACTGAATGTGCTTTTAAAAAAATGAAAAAGTCAACAAATGAGCCTAAAATAAGTACAGAAGAGGAAATGTTAAAAATTAGAGAAGTAGATAAATTGGAAGTGGTTCCCCCCCCCCACTGAAATGATAAATAAAACAAAAAATGGTTCTTTGAAAAGACAAAATTAATAAATCTTTAGCTAATCTGATTCAGGAGGCAGCAGAAAATTGAATCAATAAAATAGCAAATGAACAAGATGAAATTTCAACAAAAGCAAGAGAAATAAAAAAAATAATGAGAGCATATTATGCAGTTATATGCCAACAAAACTGAGAACACAAAAGAAATAAAGGAATATCTTCAAAAATATAAGATACCAAAATATCAGAAGATCAGATAGAGAATCTCAATGACCCAATCTTAGATAAGGAAAGAGATCTAATAGTAAAAAAAAATGACCTAAGGGGGGGTTAGAGAGAACTACTGATGAAATCACAAGAGAATTCTATCATTAAGCCTTTCACAGCAATGCAAGTTCTTGAAACATTCCCAAAGGACTCTTGAGGAAAAATGCCATCCACATCCAGAGAAAGAACTATGGAATCAGAACACAGAATGAAGGAGACCCTTTATTCTTGTGTTATGTTTTTTTTTTCTCTTGGTTTCTCCATGAGTTTTAATTTTTCTATGCAACATGACTAATGTGAAAATGTGTTTAATAACAATGTATGTATAGAACCCATATAAGATTGCATGCCATCTTGGGGAGGAAGGGAGGAAGGGAGGGGGAGAAAATTTAAGACTTACAGAAGTGATTGTTGAAAACTGAAAGCAAATAAATTAATTAAATTTTTTTAAAAAGAGAATTTTATCAAAATTTTAAAAGTGGTGCTTATACTTCATAAATTATCCTCAAAAACTGAAAAAGTAACTTACTAGAATAATTTTATGAGACAAAGATAATTCTATCACTTAAACCAGGGAAAGATAAAACACATAAAGAAAGCTCTAGGTCAATATCATTAATGAACATAGACTTTAAAATTTTAAACAAAATCCTATTACACAGGCTATAAGTGATTTGCCCAAGAAATCATTCATTATGACCAAGTGGGATTTATACCAAAGATGTAAGAATGGTCAACATTAAGAAAAAAAATCAATATAATCATATTAAAAGCCAAAACATCCAGAACCACATGATCTTTTTGGTAGAAGAAGAAATAGCCTTCAAGTATGGTATTCAACATTTAACTGTTGTTAACCGCAACAATCTTTTATGCTGAAAAACCCTGCAAAGTATAGGCAAAAAGGGGTCTTTTTTACTATCATAAAAAGCATGTATCTAAAATCAAAAGTAACTCATATAAAATGGGGCTACACTAGAACCTTTTCTAATAAATACTGGAATGAAGTAAGAATGCACTCTCCCCATTGTTATTTTTTAATATAGTTCTGAAAATATTAGAAACAGCAATAATACAAGAAAAAGAAATTAAAGGCATAAAGATAAGTTGAGAGAAGATAAACTATCCTTGTTTGCTGATATGATGGCTTACTTAGAAAACCCTAGGGAGTCAGTAAAGATAGTAATTGAGATAATAGCTTCAGGAAAATTGCAGCCTACAAAATAAATCCTCAAAAATAAAACATTTCTATGTAAAAATATAAAACAGCTCTAGTCTTTTCATTAAGAATGATTGAAAGTCCTCTGTTTCATTGAAAGACCATATTTTCCCTTGAAGTATTGTACTCAGTTTAGCTGGGTAGGTGATTCTTGGTTTGAGTCCTAGTTCCTTTGACTTCTGGAATATCCTATTCCACGCCCTTCGATCCCTTAATGTAGAAGCTGCTAGATCTTGAGTTATCCTGATTGTATTTCCACAGTACTGGAATTGTTTCTTTCTAGCTGCTTGCAAGATTTTTTCCTTGAGCTGGGAGTTCTGGAATTTGGCCACAATGTTCCTAGGAGTTTCTCTTTTTGGATCTCTTTCAGGTGGTGTTCGAAGGATTCTTTCAATATTTATTTTGCCCTCTGGTTCTAGAATGTCAGGGCAGTTTTCCTTGATAATTTCATGGAAGATGATGTCTAGGCTCTTTTTCTGATCATGAGTTTCAGGTAGTCCCATAATTTTTAAATTGTCTCTCCTGGATCTATTTTCCAGGTCAGTTGTTTTTCCCATGAGATATTTCACATTCTCTTCCATTTTTTTCATTCTTTTGGTTTTGTTTGGTGATTTCTTGGTTTCTCATAAAGTCATTAGACTCCATCTGTTCCATTCTAATTTTGAGAGAACTATTAAATTCAGTGAGCTTTTGAGCCTCTTTTTCCATTTGGCTAATTCTGCTTTTGAAAGCATTCTTCTCCTCATTGGCTTTTTGAACCTCCTTAGCCAATTGAGTGAGCCTATTTTTCAAGGTATTAATTTCCTCAGCATTTTTTTGGGTCTCCTTTACCAAGGTATTGACCTGTTTTTCATACTTTTCTTGCATGTCTCTCATTTCTCTTCCCAGTTTTTCCTCTACCTGTCTAACTTGCTTTTCAAAATCCTTTTTGAGCTCTTCCAAGGCCTGAGCCCACCCGCCACCCCCCTGGGGTGTCTGGGGTACTGAGGCCCCGCCCTCCACGTCTTTCCCTGATGGCAAGAATACGTCCTCATCTTCATCAGATCCGAAGGTCAGGATCATTTGCATTTGTTGGAAAAAACTCTCTAAAGTCTTGTTTTTCTTCCCTTTTCTAGGCATTTTCCCAGCCAGTTACTTGACTTCTGAGATTCCTTTCCACCCCCGCCTGGATCCGCCCAGCTAGTGCTTGGCCTCTTAGATTCAAATGGGCTTTCCTCCTGCCGGCTGTCAATCAGTGAGCTTTAGTTCAGGTGCTGGGGTGGGGGCAGGGCCGCCTCCCAGGCTCAGATCCCTCAGGGGCTTTATGTAGAGACTTTCAGGAATGGAGCGGGTGGGGGCGGGGTGGGGGCCCGCCTCCCAAGCTCAGTTCCCTTGGGGACTTTAAGCAGAAGCCTTCAGTAATAGAGCGGGGTGGGGGCAGGGCCGTCTCCCAGGCTCAGCTCCCTCAGGTTTATGCAGGAATCTCCCGTAATGAAGATCCTGCCTGCTGCTGGGGGATTCCTGAGTCCCGGTCCGCTGCCTGCCGCCTCAGCTGCCGCCCACACCTCTGCCTCCGCCGCTTCCTGCCCCCGTCTCTGCCACTGCCGCTTCCTCCCGAGGGGGCCCGAGTCACGGAGATGCCCTGCTCCCCCTCTCCTCCAGCCCGGCCTTCTCTCTCACTGACCTGTAGCTTCTTTGGGCGGAGGGACTTTCCCAGCTGCCGGAGCTTCCGTCTCTGAAGCCTGCTCGGATCAGCTTCTCTGGGGCCGCGGCCAGGGCAGCGCTGGGGGTGGGGTCCACTTTCCGGGGTGCGATGGACCCTGGGGACGGGTCTCCAGGGCTCCCTGGGACGGAAATCTCTTCCACTCCGTTTCTGCACACCTTGTGTTGACCCAGAAGTTATGGGGGACTCTTTTTACATTAATTCTATGGGCATTGGTTTCGGAGCTCGTAAACATGCGTCCTTCTACTCCGCCATCTTGGCTCCGCCCCCCTAAAAATATAAAACAAAAGAAGCAATAATAGAAAGGGAAAGACCATTCCAAATAATTACAAAATACTTGAAATATTTGGGAATATTTTGCCTCCTAAAGCACACAAAAGATATATAGATTCAATTAAGATTCCTTAAAGAAATGAAGAACAACTTAAATCCTGGGAGGATTTTTACATTGTTGTGTTCATCCTTTGTTGCCGAAGAAGACCATGACATCACAGAAATGATGACATGACTTGCAATTAATTTTGTTTTGAGTGAGGGAGGGCTGTGCAAGGTCACCAGCCTCACTTCTCCTCCTGGGCCATCTGGATCCAGTGACCAGAAATTTGTCAGGATGACTGGAGATGGCCCAGGATGTAAAGGAAGACCTTGGCCTTTTAGGCTAAGGCCTTTTCAGGTACTCACCTAAAGTGAGGTAATGCCCTGGCCTCTTTAAAAAGTAGACAGGGGCATGGCCCCTTTAATAGAAAAGAAAAATGGGCCATGCCAAGTCAAGATGATAAAAATGACAATACTACCCAAGTTAATTTGTACTTTTAATATTGTACCAATCAAATTTCCCAGGGTACATTTTATAGAATGTAATAAATTAATAACAAAATTCATTTGGATAAACAAAACATCTACAGCATCAAGGGAAATGATGAAAGGAAGTAGTGACCAAGAGACCTCTAGATCTCAAACTGTATTATAAAGCAACAGTAGCTAAACTATGTGGTATTGTTAAAGAATGGAGAGGTAAATCAATACAACAGATGAGAAAATCAAAAACAATTGAACTCAGTAATCCAGTTAATGTAGATAAAGTGGAAAACGTAAATTACCTAGGGAAACATTCCTTATTTGATAAAAACTGCTGAGAAAACTTGAGAGCAGTCTGGCAGAAATTAGACTTAGACCAATACTTTACACCATCTTCCATTGTATATTCTAAATGAATATGTGACTTTAATATTAAAGATCATACAAAAAAATTTGAAGAGAAATAGATCATATTCCTCTCACAGCTATAGGTAGGAGATGTATTCTTTAGCAATCAGGAGACTGAGTGTTCCTCCTTATCCCATAGAAATTAAATAAAAGATTGTTGGCCACTTGTCAGGTAAGTTGCAGAGGGGAATTCTTGGTCATGTATGTGCTGGATTAGATAGTCTTTGAGGTCCCTTCTACTTCTGACACTAATTAATATAATAATAGTCAAACCTCTTAACCTCTTTCTGAGTCTTTTCCATCTGTAAGATGCTGATGATAATATTCAAAGTATTTATATAGGGTTGTGTGTATGTACACCTGTCATGTGTGTATGTATGTGAGAGAAACAAAAGAGATTTACACATACACATATACACATACACACACATACATATATATATACACACGCATACACACATATGTATATATAGAATGCTTGAAAACCTTAAATAGTTATATAGATCTCAGCTACTATTATTGCTTCCATCTTAACACAATTTCCAAATCTTGCAAGTAGCAAGGCTACAGCTATTCTCAAATCCTTTACTATAGGTCATTTAAAAAATTATATTCTCAACACTAACAGTGCAACAGTGACTTCATAAACAAGTCCTTAACTAGTCTTACCATCATTTGATAGTAGAATAGACCTAAATAAAACATCAAAGGAACATATTCATTCTGATAACCATGAAAGTATTCTAAAATTTTAAACTTAAAACTTAAATTTGAAGTTATTCATTTAGTTTTTTTCCCAGGGTAGAGAAAATTTGATCAAATAGTCAATGTTTTCTGAGTGCATGCTGTGTATAGACCATTTTACCACAATAAGGCGCAAGATAAATAGAAATGATATATGCTTTAAGTTTCAAAGAGAAGAAAAGGCATTCCTGAATTGATCCTATGAGCACATGATAATAGTAGACTAGATCTACAGGTCAAATTCCTTTAAAATAAATTTCATGGGGATAGGATACATTCAAAATTAACCTATTGGAAATAAATTTTGTTGTATTCAATATCACTCAAAAGAAGTCATTCACTGGTTGTGTTCTATGAAAAATTTGTGGTGATGATATCTGAATTTTGTAAACCATAAAATGTTATATATATATAAAATTCAGCAAACATTTTTCAAACAGAAACCATATGCCTCTATGTTAGATGCCCAAAATATATAAAAAGATAAAATTAGCTTTTGCCCTCAAGGAACTAATAATCTACTTATGCATTTTAATGATAATAAGATGTGGCTGTGACTGGAGTAGATCCTCATTCCTCTAGAAAAAAGGTCTGCCACAGGAACCTAATCCAATGTTTGGTGTGTCAGTCTTATTAGCACTTTTTTTCATTTATTGAAGAATATTTATAAAGTTAAGATTGTTCATTGTGTTTCATGTTGATTTAATAAGATGTGAGACTTCCTTTTGTTGGGAAAGCTTAATCAGAACCCATAACCTTAAAGATATCTTAATAAACCACTAGTTGAAGTAGCTACTTCTACTTTATTTTTACAGAGCATTCTTCCAATGGAAGAAACCATTGAGATTAAAACTAGCTGGAAATAGGAAGTCTTTATCCTATATTTTCCATCACTATTCAGATGACATGGAAATTTAGCACCAAGAACTTACATTTGTCATTTGTAGCTTTTCCTATAATAAGAGGGCTGTGGAAGTCGAACACTATGAGAGAATGTCAATTCACTTTTAACCAAAGTGGAAGCCATAAGACCAGTCAGAACTTAACTAAAATATTGTCTCAGCTAATGTGTGTTTTTAGAGTTTTTGACTTTACTAATTCCTTTATGTCTCATATCCTTAACTACATTGGATACCCTTTAGAGGTAAGGTGCCTCATAAAGTACTTGACACATGGTAATGCTCCACTAATATAAGTTTATTATTTCCTGGGTTTTTTTTTAAACAGTATTGTTCTTTGTATTTTCACGCCAGTTCTTCTACGATAAGTAGTCACTGTCAAATTTTGGTGGATATTCTGAGATGTTACATAGTGGTTTGAGATAATGTTTCTAACTCAGAGCTCTTGGATGAGAATTGATCAGGTCTCATGTGGTGGATCCTTTCAGAAGGTGTGGTGGTAACAATATTTTAAAAGATTTGAATGTCCTTCCCCTTTTATGATTAAGTAAAACTTCTTTTAGAAATTGTTAGATGAGATTTAAAAACTATTTTTATTTTTAATGTGGTTCATTTATATTTCTAGTTTTCCTTTTATTGAATACTTGCATTTCTGGTATATATTCAATCTAATCATCATGTATAAACTATCATCTATCTATAATATTATATTTTATATATGGTATACTATATATACATATATGTGTAGCTGTAATTTATTTGATTTTTTTTATTTTTGCGTCAAAGGTCATTAGGGATATGGGTCTATAGTTTTCTTTCTTTGCTTTGTCTCTTTAATTCTCTGTTTTGGTTTCAAAACCATATTTGTTTTCTATAAGACATTTGGAAGGGTCTCTTTTCCTAATTACAAACAAAACTATACTATTATAATTAATTTGCCTTTGAATACAAAGAATTGACTTGTAATTCTGGAGGTTCTTTCTTTTGAAAGTTTATTTATAGTTTGTTCAATTACTTTTTCAGATGTTAGGTTATATGTATATGTGTGTGTATATACATATATATATGTTCTGTTTGCATATAATTAGACAAAACGTCTGATAATTCCTTTTATTTTCTCTTCATTTGCTGTGAATCTCCTCTTTCATTTTTTGATATGAACAATTTTGTTTCCCCCTTAAAAATAGATTAGTAAACTGTTTTATTAGTTCTCTGCTACCCTCCACCCCCACCCAACCTCACCCCACCCTGGTCCTGGAAAAAATAAAACCTCCTAATTTTATTTCTCCATTAAGTTGGATTCCCTACCCCTTACCCCCAATTTTGATTTTCAGAATTTCTATTTGGTGTTAAATTATTTTTTGATTTATTACTTTCTAATTCTAAGGACAGCTAGATAGTGCAGTAGACAGAGTGCCAGGCCTGGAGCCAGTAAGACTCATCTTCCTGAGTTCAAATCTAGCCTCAGACATTGACTAGCTGTGTGACCTTGGGCAAGTCACTTAACCCTGTTTGCTTCAGTTTTCTCCTCTATGAAATGAGCTGGAGAAGGAAATGGCAAACCACTACCATATCTTTGCCAAGAAAGCCCCAAAAGGAGTCAGACACAACTGAAAAACAATTAAATTCTTCTAGTTGCATGACTTATAATCTGGTATTGCTAGGCCACATTCTTCACATTTTTTTTCATTGATTCCCTTGAAATCCTTGGCCTTTTATTCTTCCAGATGAATTTTGTTATTTTTTCTAGCTCTATAAAAGAATTTTTCGTAATTTAATTGGTATGGCACTGAACAATTCAATTACTTAAGATAGAATTGTCTTTTTTGTTGTGTTGGGCTTGGCCTACCCATGAGCAATTAATGTTTGTCCAATTGTTTCGATCTGACTTTATTTGTATGAAGTATTTTGTAATTGTGTTCATACAGTTCTTGGGTTTGTCTTGGCAGAGAGATTCTCAAATATTTTATATTTCCCGCAATTTTTAAAAATGGAGTTTCTCTATCTTCCTGCTCGAATTCGTTGGTAATATGTAGAATGTTGATGATCAGGGTGGGCTTATTTTAATATCTTGCATTTTTGCTGAAATAATTAATTGATTCAACTAGGTTTTTAGTTGATTCTTCGGGATTCTCTAAGTATACCATCATGTCATCTTCAAAGCATGATCGTTTTGTTTCCTCATTGCCTATTCTAATTCCTTCAATTTCTTTTTCATCTATTGTTACTATAGCTAACATTTCTTCTAATATAACTATCACTCTCACCTGGAGAGTGTACTTACCTGGTATTATTTGTTTAATCCAACATGTTTTGCCAGGTACTACAAATACGTCCTCATCTCAAATTTTTATACACATTGTAACTGCAGAGTTGAAAAGGTAAAAAAAAAAGTCTACTAATTCCCTTCTCCATACCAAGTATCTGGTGTTACTCCAGGAGCAATTGCTACAGATCAATTAGACACACCTGTGAGCTCCAGACATTGTGACAAACTACTTAGTCCCACACAAGCATTAGGGTCCCTGGTTCTAGTACAGGAATCTTTCTTGGGACCATAGACATGGAAGGTACATGATGAGTGGCTACATTTCCAAACTGAGACATAACAACATGGCTGCGGGTCAGAAGAGATGAGTACTGATCAATGTTGATGACTGATAACTGGTAACAACATTGATGACTGACCCATGGTTGGCTATTCAATTCAGAACATTGCTTTGTTCTGTTGGAGTTATAAAATATCGTGATGAGGAGAGGAATATTCTCTAGTTTGGAAATAATATGGAGTTCTGACAAACCTACCTGTAGTTGATTCAATAGACTCCCGTAATAAGGACAATAGCTTCTCCAAGTGTGCTACCTAGTGGTCCCTAATAAGGCCTTTTTGTATATTCCAGACTGAACCACTTTACTTGTTCTGTCACAAAACTATCCCATTAAATCTCATTTACCTTTCCTATGCAGTAAGCACACTCAGGTGCTAGTCATGTCTCTGAGTTGTGTCGGTCTGGCAGCTAAACTCTCAGAGCAATAAGAATGTTGGGCAGCCAAGGATTGTAAGGCATTTAAAAAATCTCTAGAATAATATCTGCAAACATCTAGCTTTTCTTTTCCAATTTTAGATTTTGAAATGTTAGAAACATTTTCCAATTTCTAGAACACCAGCACCATAGTTATATGTCTTACCTTAGAAAATGTGGTGCCATTGAGACAAAGAACAGTGCGGTCATTACTGATAACAATTTGTCCATTAAATGCCATAAATAATGTGTATATCAGTATGTACACTTAAAGATTTTGTTAAATGATACATTTGTGGCCACTGAGGTAACTGGTCATTTTACACAATACATTTCATTCTATTAGTTAAATATTTCACAGTTCCTTTCAGAAAAACATATACTAGATTTAATGTACAGTTTTTTGTCCTTGAGATGGATAACATACAACCACAAGATTTTTCTATGGAATGACAGATGCACTTCTTTGGACTGGGGACAAGTTACTAGAAAAGTCATCTGGTCCTTTTGTCTCAGACACTATAGGAGTAAAAATTCATTTACAGGGTAATAGGATTGACGTCCCTGTGTTTCAGCAGCCTTTTGGTAGTTAATTATGAAAGATTTTTAGTAATTTCCCTTGTAACTACTTTGGAGGCTAGTTTCCAGTAGGGAAAACAATTCATCCTAAAGTTACATATATATATATATATATATTTGTGTGTGCATATCTATATATATATGTATATATTGGGTGTATATATATATAGCATATATTGGGTACATATATATAGTAACAATAATAAATTATACTATTTAATTATTTGTATAAAATCATTTTGTACAATAACAAAAGCAAAAAATTCCTCCTGAAGTTATTGTTCTCTCAACTCCCTCTGTCTTAATAGCTAGAGTTGTGTCTAACATTAAGGTTTGCAAAATATATATTTCTTTCTGATCTTCACAAAATCCTGAGAGGTACACACTACTGCCATCCAGTACTTCAACTACTGAAATGCCTCACATGAAGGAAAAAGGTCCTATAATCAATTGCCTGGGGGTATACCAGTCTTTAACAGATAAGATAAGTTGAGATAAGTTTAACAAGCTCCAAGATAAGGTGAAGGTCATTTGAATAGGTGTAGTTCAGATTTGGATTGCTACAAATCACCAAGTTTACCATTCACGACACAGACTGTCTATTTCTAGTTCTTAAGGAAAATTACTATTTCAAACTATGTTTTCTGATAGTATTTTCCACTTCCTGAAGTCTACTTCATTGTTTACCAAATTCAAACAAACTCTTTGACAAAATCAGAATTTGCATGATTGAATACTTAATATATTCATGAACCAGAGGAAAATAACTCTAACCAGAAAGTCTACTATGAAATAGTTAAGATACATAAATCAATCAGTCCATTCCAATCAAAGAATATCTAGAGTTCTAATTTTACAAATGTATGTAACAAAAATTGCCTGATGTTTCACTCATAGGTACTGCTGCCAATCATATAATCAACAGTGCCTACTGTGAAAACCTGTAGTTTATTATGCTCAGAGCATAGGCATCACCAAATTAAAAATTAGTCAGCCCCAAACATTAGTTTAGCAGCCTTATATAAGTTCTGATTACATAAAAAGATGGGTATACAAGGGAATTTTAGAAAGCAGAAGGCAAAGGTAATGATTTACACATTAAAGAAACAGATGACAGAAGGGGTTGATCCATATTGGGTAAAAGAGAAAACTAACTCACATTAGAGCTGCAGTATTTAAGCTTGTAGTTGTAGACCAGAAGAACGGGAACTACCCAGGTAACACTGAGGGTAGAGTTAATGTCTCAGCTTGATTTTGTGGTCTCCACCTAGTTCCATGACCGGCTCATCTTGAGTAAATGGAGTTAGAAAGTTGTCAGAAGTTCTCTTATGACAGTCCCCCTCCTGCTTTGGTTGTAGATCACATAATATACACATCTTGATCATATCCTATCAATCTCCTCTCTGGAAATCTTAATAAAAAATTTTCCGGCAGATATTTCCACAGATATATTCAATATTGGGAAGCACTGAACACAACAATAAAACAGAATCAACACAATTGCAACCATCAATATTATATAATATTGTAAAAATTAATTTTCTTGATCCAACACATTCCTAAAAACCAACCCCATGTATCCCAGTCAGACATCCCTTCATGTTTAATCCCCTCCAATGTAATTCAGGTGCTGGGTAAGATTAAGGATTTGGTCAAACATCCATGTGCAACATTTAGTTAATGTCCATTTAAATGACAGATCTCTTATTCTGTCATTTATGGTTTTGCTGTCTATTTCATGAAATCATCTGCTTTTTCTTTGGAAGTTGTGTCAAAGGAGTCTGTCTTGGACCACTGTTTACAAATTGTACAGTTCAGACTACTTATACTCAGAGATATGTATCCTTGAATCAACATCCTACTTTCTTTACCTGAGGTATAGATTGTTAATAGTACTTGTTTCTAGAGTGGTTTTGGGTAGATATTTCTTCCAGTAGATTTACTTTCCAGGTTCCAAGCCACTCTTAGAAGTTTTATAGGTAATGTTGATTAAATCTATTAATGATAAGACAGTATAATTAAGTAGGGCCTGACAAAACCTAATCACATCAGTCTTCCAGTAATTAGCTCATGTGGGCAGCTAGGTGGCACAGTGGATAGGATGCCAGGCTTAGAGTGAGGAAGACTCATCTTGATGAAACATGCTACTCCCTTCTAGAGAGAGAGGTGATGGACTCTGAGTACAGACTGAGGTATATTTTTCTGAACATGACTAATGTGGGAATTTCTTTTTTCGATTGACTATGTTTGTAAAAGGTTTTGTTTTTCTTGTTTTCTCAGTGGAGGAGGAAGAGAAAGAATTCAGAGCTGAAAATAAGACAAAGTCAAATTTTTAAAAAGATAATGCCAAAATATTTGCACAAATATCTTCTCAGAAATATTAGACAACTTAACCTTTATGAGTTTCCTCTTCTCTATGTCTTGAATTTCCAATGTGCATCCTTTAAATGCATAGTTACTCTTGTAACTGTTACTTATAATAATTATTACAGTTGTTTTCACCAAATGATTACTTTGTTGTTTATATTTGCTTGTTTTAAACCACAAAGACATTCCATATTTGATGCATCACTTATCATGTTGTGGTGTGAGCAACCTTCTAAGCAAGCGCAGGAACCCAAGCTCTAGGGTCCTGGCATGGTGGAATGGAATTAGGTCTTGTTATGAGTTCCTTTGGCAGTATTCCTTCCTTGTTAAGAGTGTCAGTGACAATACAGCCACTCTAACGACTGTGGCAATGCTGAGAGAGAGGGGAAGAGTGACAGCACTTGTGGAAATATTTCTGACCTGGCCTGGGATGCTGATGCAGTACAGCAGTGTCCAGACTCATGATAATTCCTGTTGTGGGCATGTGGGAATATGGTTAAGGCCCAGTAATGGCATTGCTGAGCACGAGAGGTGGGGACAGTATCAGAGCTGAACTTTGGCCCTGGCACAGAGGGTAACATTTGGCATCGGCCACAGTCAGAATCCCAGCAACAGTGGCTGTAGGCACGGCCCCAGAAGACTGGGCACTGTTGGGGAATGTGCAAAGGCAGAGCCAACCTAGTCATTTGCTTACTGTAACATAGAATATGGAATTCATGATGCTCCTCTATTGTGTTACTTTTAGAGCACCCAATAGTCTTTATACAACTCCTCCCAGGGAGATTTTTGAGGAACAGGGCTCACATTGTTGTGAGGTGACTTGTTTCTTGGCCATAGAGGGGAGCTAAAAACGGGGGGTAAAGGACATCACAGAAGGGGCGCTCCCCCTGAAGCCTCCAATGGTAGGCAGCTTTAGTATCCTTCCATCCCCTCCCCACCCCCCATGAGGTTCTCAGGGAAAAGTATGCCTTAGTTTGTGGGTCAGGGGAACACTAAGTGTGTGGTGGTACAGAGCAACTATTCATGTGGATTCTGGCACTAAAAGAGGGGACTTGCAAGATTGTCCTAACCCATGGGGAGGGTCAGTGACTACATAGGAAGTCTCATCACCTTCACTGTAGCCTGATTTTTCAGCTACTGCTCATAGTCACTTTGTTACATCAAGATACTTATTATGAATTGAGAAAATTTGCCATCACCCACCACATGGACTGGTCATTTAGGTCTGGAACGAAAAGGGAGAATGTGAAGCCTGTGAATTCCGGTCTTTGTTGCCACAGACTTGGTCACTCCTTCTTGGAAGTTACTTTGTTTTGCTTCTGCTGTCTTTCTGTTTTGAGTTTTTTTCTCCCTTCAGGGCTACTCATGTTAGTATCTTGTAATCCCTATGTCAGTGTTGTGTTGTAACAGCCCTAAAGCCATTTAACTGGCAGAAGATCAGACATTTAAGACCTTATCACCAAAACATGGAGTGTACTAGGAGCAACATCCAAGTTTCTCTCCCCCTGAAAAACTGTCTTAGAAATTTAATTGGCTCATTGCACTAAGGCTGAGGCCATTGACATGGCTTCCAGGTCAATTGCAACAAACCTTTCAGGATATCAGAGACTGAGAATCCTATCTCAGGCCTCTGACGTCAAACTGGAAGGATGACCAACACCAGCACAGAACTGTGTTCAGATTAATCAAGGATGTGTTCTGAATGAACATCCCTTTCCTGCTCTGAATGCCTTTCCCCTGCTATGGTTAAGTATTCCTTCTTTAACTGTTAGATTGCCCATCAGTGTCTCTTCTTTCTTTCAATTTTGAACCTATATAACCCCAGAGTCAAGCTGATTTTGGCCTAGTTGACAGCACATATTTTTGTGAAGGAGTGTTCTAAATTTAATTTTTAGGATTGCAAAATAATAGGATCATAGATTTAGAGCTGAATAGGACCTTATAAATCATCTCATTTCTCATTTTACAGAAGAGAAAACAGAACACCAGAGAGACTGTGACAAGATTATAGACAGCTAGTAAGTTGCGGAGATAATAATGTTAATGCAGGTCCTTTGACTCTAAATCCAGTTCTGAGAATTTCAAACTTACAAAGCAGTTCAGACACTATCTACATTAATACATCCCTGAATGAAAAAGACTCTAACCTTGCCAGAGAGTGATCCTCTAGCCCATGCTTTAAGACATATAGTAAGGAGGAACCACTTCCTTCTGAGGTAGCCTATTCCAGGGGTGGAAAATCTATAACCTTGAGGCCACATTGTGGCCCTCTAGGTCCTCAAGGGCAGCCCTTTGAGTGAATCCAAACTTCACAGAGCGAATACCCTTAATAGAAGCATTTGTTCTATAAAACTTGTTTGGGCTCAGTCCAAAGACCTCACCTCAGGACCTAGAAGGACACATGTGGCTTCAAGACCACAGGTTCCCCACCCCTGATCTCTTCCATTTTGAGGGAGTGCTTTTAGGAAGTGATTTCTTAAGGGAATAGGTGAATGGGAAATAGTAGTAAAGACTTGTCAGACCAAATATTGTAAGTAATGACAAGGCTTTGTGGAATGTAATTTTCCCTTTTTTCTTAGGCTGGATGTTTCCCCTTCTTAGAAGCTAGATGAAACATTAAGTTAGAGAGTAGGACGTGATATCTTGCAACATATGACATAGGAATGTGTACTCTCATCTCCTGGGAAGGGCAATGAGCAAAGGAAAGGGTCAGAGAAGCTTCTTGGAGAGAATTGTGACTGATGGGCAATGGGAATCAACAAGCTTCCTGACTAGCAGTGTCTCCCAGCAGAGAAGCAGCAACATCAGTGATTAGACTGGGAGGCAAGCCCCAAGCTCAGTGAATGTTTGTTGACCTAGGAATTGATGTCTGGGGTAGAATGCTCTCTCCCTCTGTTTTACTTCCTCTCTTTTTCCCTCTCCTCAGTCTATTCAGTTGGAACTAAACAAAAACCTTATTGCTTCCTATTTTTCTGACTTCCTCCATCCTCTCAGTGCCAATGGTAGTTTGTAAACCTGGTTCCCCTTTCATAAATTAGTATGTTCTCATTGCCTGTGGGTCTGTTAGCCTTACTGCCAATCAGAGCATCCTGGGTAAGGTAGGAATGGAGAATGGCCCCAGGGAGGGGGGTTGTTGTTTTTTTTTAATATTTCACAATATTTCATATTGTGAAATCTTATGAATGTCATTATCTTTCACTACTGTTCACCTAAAGGTATTCATATTTTATAGTTCTGGTTTGGTGGTGTTGGGTATGAAAGAGTCCTCCCAGGCTCTACTGAGTGACAGTTTAGTTTTATACATTATTCTATAAGATCCAAAGAGAAGAATTTTACATTAAATTGAAAGGTTTTTGCACAAACAAACCCTATGCAACCAAGATTAGGAGGCAAGCAGAAAACTGGGAAAGACTTTTTGCAACTAGTGTCTGTGATAAAATCCTCATTTCTAAAATATATAGAGGACTGAACCAAATGTAGAGGAATACAAGTCATTCCCCAGTTGATAAATGGTCAAAGCATTGAACAGGCAATTTTCAGAGAAAGAAATTAAAGCTATCTATAGTCATATGAAAAAATGCTTTAAATCCCTATTGATTAGAGAGATGCAAATCAAAACAACTCTGAAGGTTCTGAGGTGTGGGGCGGCAGCTGAGGTGGGCAGTCGGTTGGAGGCAGCCCGTGAGTCGGTTGACGTGCCCTGGGTGGTGCTAAGGTGCACCTCCATTCACACCCGTGCCTCGAGGTGATGGCGGCAGCTCTGCAGAGGAAGTGGCCCAGCCCCAAGGAGCTGCTGGAGGAGGCTGTGCCGTTCCACATGAGCCCCTTTGCCCACTACAGCCAGGCACTGAGAGTGGCCTTCCCTCAGCCCTGCCACCCCAGGGAGTGCTTCCAGTTGCTGCTCATGTACTGCGTGGGCAAGGGGCTGGCTGACTCCAGAGAAGACAGCAGGAAAGAAGAAACCCTTTGTCTATACCCAGGGTCAGGCCGTTCTCAACTGAGCATTCTTTCCCTGCTTTGACACTCCTGCAGTGAAAAACAAGTATTCTGCCCTCACTGAGGTGCCAGATGGCACTCAACAGTGATGAGTGCCACCACATGGGAAAAACGAGGCCCAAATAAGTTCTTCCAAATGTGTCAGCCTATCCTCTCCTACCTGGTAGCTGTGGCTATTGGAGATCTATTTTCTACTCAAGTTGGACCCAGGAGTCGGGAGTAGGTTGATCCCTGATTGATCGAAGCTGCCAAGGAAGAATACAGTGGTGTGATAAAAGAATTTCTGGCAACAAGAGAAAAACTTTTTGGACACTATGTTTGGGGAAGATATGACTTGCTCTTCATGCTACTATCTTTTTCCTTTGGGGCATGGAGAACCCCTGCCTTACTTTTGTTACTCCATGTCTGTTAGCTGGGGACTATTCCTTGGAAGATGTGAGACCTCCCACAGCTGGTTTGGAAATCTGGTCACCAAGGCCAACTGGAGCAAATTGTGGCTGAATGAGGGTTTCATCATGTATGCCCAAAGGAGAATCTCTACTACCCTCTAGGTGCTTATACCTGCCTAGAAGCTACCATGGGATGGGCTCTTCTTCCGCAGCACATGGATATCACTGGAGAGGACCACCTGCTGAATAAGCTCTGAGTGAAGAATGAGGTAGGTGTTGATCTGGATGATACCTACAATGAAACCTTATATGAGAAAGGGTTTTGCTTTGTCTCTTACCTGGCCCACCTGGTGGGAGATCAGGACAAGTTTGATAGCTTCCTGAAGGCCTATGTCAGTGAATTTAAATTCCAGAGCATCTTGGCTGATGATTTTCTGGAATTCTACTTGGAATATTTTCCTGAACTGAAGAAGAAGAGAGTGGATTCTATAGCAGGCTTTGAATTTGCTAGATGGTTGAACACACTAGGATGGCCCCCTTACCTAACTGACCTCTCCCCCGGTGACTCACTTAAAAAGTCTGCTGAGGAGTTGGCCCAGCTTTGGGCTGCTGAGAAAGAGCTATTGCTGCTGTGAATATCTCTACCTGGAAGACCTACAAGTTGGTCTACTTCCTGGATAAGATCCTACAGAAATCCCCTCTTGTCTCCTGGGAATGTGAAAGAAATGGGAGAGACATACACCAAAATCTCAAATGCTCGAAATGCAGAGATGCACTTGCACTGGAGCCAAATGGTCATCAAAAGTGATCACCAGACAGATTTCAGGAAAGTGCAGGAGTTCCTGCAGAGTTAGGGAAAACAGAAGTATGCCCTCCTGTTGTACCATCCTATGAGTGGCAGTGAGGCAGTGATATCTTCTACCACCTAGCTCCACAGCAGTGTTGGCAGTTATGTCCAGCAGATCACGGAATCTAAGAAAAGTTAGAGCTCCCAGCTGGGGTTCTTACCTCCTTTAGGTATCATGGACCTTCAGAAGAGCAGCCTGTCCCTATGCTCCATTTTCCCCAAGCAGCTGACGTTTCATATTACAGGAGTCTACTTTGCATGGAGACCTTCCCTGAAAGCTGAATTCTGGACCAGGAAGTCTCCCCACAGTTTTCAGCCGGTCAGTAGACCCTTGGTATTGGCTGAGGGAGAAGGCATTTCAGTTTCACCTTCATTTGGCACAGGAAAAGGAAGAATGTTGTTGCTGATTCTTCTGGTGCTGTGGAAAGGACTGGCAGCTTGATTATTTTTCAGGTTCAATATTTTAACAATTCTGAGGTACCACATCACACCCATCAGATTGGCTAACATGCCAAAGCAGGAGGACGATAAATGTTGGAGAAGATGTGGGAGAGTTGGAATACTAATTTACTGTTGGGGCTGTGAGCTGGTCCAACCATTCTAGAGAGCAATTTGGAAATATGCCCAAAGGGCTACAAAAATCTGCATACCCTTGATCCAGTAATATTGCTTCTAGGACTGTATCCCCAAGAGGTCATAAAAATGGGAAAGGGTTCCACATGTACAAAAATATTTATAGCAGCTCTCTTTGTGGGGGCCAAAAACTGGAAATCAAAGGAATGCCCCTCAATTAGGGAATGGCTTCACAAATTGTGGAATGTGAATGTAATGGAATACTATTGTGCTATAAGAAATGATGAACAGGAAGACTTCAGAAAGACCTGGAAGGACATATATGAACTGATGCTGAGTGAAAGGAGCAGAACCAGGAGAACTTTGTACACAGCAACAACCACAGTGTGTGAGGAATTTTTCTGGTAGACATAGCCCTTCACAGCAATGCAAGGACCTAAAAAATTCCCAATGGACTCTTGAGGCAAAACACCTTCCACATCCAGAGAAAGAGCTATGGGACTGGAAAGCAGAATGAAGCAGACCATTTTCTCTTGTGTTGTGTTTTGTCTTGTTTTGTTTTATGGTTTCTCCCATTCATTTTAGTTCTTCTATTCAACATGACTATGGTGAAATTGTATTTAATGGGAATGTATGTGTAGAACCTATATAAGATTGCAAGCCATCTCAGGGAGGGAGTGGGGGTGGAGGGAAACAGGGGGAGGGAGGGGGAAAAAGCTAAGATATATGGAAGCGATTGTAGAACACTGAAAACAAATAAAATAATTATTTAAAAAAAAAAAAAGAATGAGCTTGTTAGAGTTGGTCCCAAAGGTCAAACTCTACTCCTTCTATCCAAAGAGAGGAGGGAGCTAGGTGAAATTACAAGTGAAAGTCTCTTTTACCAGCTGGCCTTTTTGCCTGAGCCAGGAAATGAAGAAGGCCCAGACAACTGACCTCAACAGTGACACTCAGAGGTCACACTTAACCTCCTCTAACAAATTCTGCAACTTCCGGTTCTTAATTCTGTCATAGATGACCAATTAAAACCAGTCTAAACATTCTTCCACATGACATCCCTTCATAGCATCATAAAATTGGGAGGTGGGAGGAACCTTAAAGGTCATCTAGTCCAACTCTCTCCATTTTAAAGATGAAAAAATGTTGGTGAGATTTAGCAACTTGTTTTTACAAGTTGTCTCATAGGTAATAAATAGCAGCGCTGTGAGTAAAAAACATGTCATCTAACTTCAAAGCTAAAGTTTATTCTACTATACTATGCTTCCTTTAATGGTACTTGATACAGCTTGAAGATAGCACTCTCCCCTCCACCCAAGTCTTTTCATCCTCAGTGACTTCACTAATCCTTCATGTGGCACAGTCTCAAGGCTGATTTCCTTCCTTTGAATGTTTTCAGTTTATGAATGTTTTTCATAAAATGTGCTACATGAAACCAAATGAACACTTTCCTAGGATCTGGACATATGTAACCTCAGAAAACATTGAGGTTTTGCTTATCCTATCACATTGTTAGCTCACTAAAAAGCTTTTTTCTTGTGAACTGCTATGTAATTACATCTTCTTCATCGTGTACTCATAAAGCTGATTTTTAAAAAATCTAAATATTAGACTTCACATTTCCCTATTCTAGCCTGAAGGAGTGTTGCTCATACCCAAACCCAGGTCAAGATTTTGCTGAGCTCAGACCAGGAAATCAGACTTTGCTTCAGATCACACACCTTTGAGAACATTGAATGGTCCACTGATGAAACAGTTAAAAGTTAACTGGAAACTAAAAATGTAACCCAAAAGAATGGGTGGGTCAAAGAACAAATCATCGAAACCATCAATAATGTCATTAATGATGACAGCAGCGAAGGTGTTCTGGGTCACCGTGACCAACAAGATGGCGGACTAGACATTTTCTCCAGTCTCCATGCATCTGATCCCTCTTGAATCTCTCCAGAACAGAAATCAGGTGCCAAAAATAAAGCAACATCCACAATTTTTTCTAGAAAACACAGAATCTAAAAGAAGGTAGAAAATAAAACCCAAACCTAGGAACTGATGCTCACTCAGTAACCTTCCCCAACCTCCTACACTAAGGGCAGCAAGGCTGTACTGGCAAGACCCAAAAACACAACACAGGCTTACATTAAAACTCCCCCCAGCATGCTCTTCCCCTCCTCACTCTTACCAGAGCTGTGGAGACACTGGCTCCAGGCTGCAGAAGCATGCTTGGGCTTCAGCCCTTCAGGAACAAAAACTTACCAGTGACTGTAACCCCAAAGCACCAGTGCTACAAAGCTCGGAACTGCCAGTGCCAGGGAAAGCAGGCTCTGAACTGCTGGTGCCAGAGAATTAAGTGTGTGGGATGAATCCTCTTAGTAAAATTAGAGTCTTGACCAAAGGAGTAAAAAGGAAAGAGATTTATTCAGCTTTCTCGACAAAGGGCACTCCTACCTGGGCTCAAGATAGCGATGGCTCAAGATAGCATAGCAGTTTTTATGGACCCTGACCACAATACCCCCACCCTAACCCCCTTCCTCTTAGCCCATTGGCTGAGCCTTGAGGGTACAATCTATCTACGGAAAATCTACCCCAGCAACAAGGAATAAGTATACAAGATCCATTTTTGGCAAAGGGGGGAAGGGTAAGGGAGTCTGGAAAAGGAGATAAGGGAGTGAGCAAAGGCAGTCTGGGAGTAAGCAAAAACAATCTCTGTCAAGGACTATCACATAACACAAAAAAGGAATTTTAAGAAAAACAGAATCTTTGTTGTTTGGTTTCTCAGTTTCTCAGGGCCAGGTGAGACAAACAGGGCTGACACAAGGGGCTCCCTGAGGGGTCTTCACTAAATATATCTGTTCCACTCGTAAGGAATAGAAGGAGTGGAACGAGTCACCAGAGCAGGATACCTATCATGTGGGGAGCTGTGTGCACACCACCAAGCCTGAGAGAAAGAGCACAGCATCCAGTTGGGTCCAGTTCTAACCATTCAAAAGTCAGCTGGTACAGAGACCTGGTCAGATGAACTGTGAATTGTGGTTTGTCTGTTGTTTTCGAAGAGGACCATGACATCAGAAAGATGATGCCATGACTTGCAAATGAATTGGATTTAAGTGAGGCAGGGCTGTGCAAAGTCATCAGTCTCACTTTCTCCTCTAGAACCATGTGGGTCCAGTGCCCAGATACAGGTCAGGACAACTGGAGATGGCCCACAATGCATTGGGAGACTTTGACCTTTTTAAACTAAGTTAGGTCTTTTCAAGTTCTCACTTTGACTGAGGCAATCCCCATTCAGTGATTAGGGCTGTTTAAGAAGTGAGCTAAGGGATGACCCTTTAATCCAAAAAACAACAGACTGAGAGAGGAAAACTCCCAGGGTTTCCGGCCAAAAAAGAAATAATTACTATTTACATGGTACGGTGGTGGCTGATGGAGCACCTGTGTTTTCTTGGTGTTAACTGTTAGGGAAAAATTAGCACAAGCAGCAGAAAATCAATCCATACTTTGTTGCCTCTCAGCTTCAGAGACTGCATTGAGTGCATAGTCATCTGCAAACAGAAAATCCCACACTCAGTACACCTTGGTCTTGGCCTTTTCAGATTGAAGAATTTACCATCCGTTCAGTAATTGACCCTGATGCCTCAATGAAAGCATAAATGGCTGAAAACATCATGTTAAAAATGTATAAAAACAACTGCAAAGACGATTCCACTCACCATCAGTACATGGAACGTGTGCCTACTTATGGACAACACAAAATCTAGTAGACCTGAAAGACTAAGAGCTCTTGTTGCAAGAGAATTCAACAGGTATCACCTCCAAATAGCAGCCCTCAATGAAACCAGGCTGGCAAACGAAGGCCAACTTACTGAAGTCGGAACTGGATGCACATTTTTCTGGAATGGCCACAGTGAATGGGAGTACTGTGAAGCTGGCATAGGTTTTGCAATCAAAACTAATCTAGTCAACAAGCTGGTATGCCTACCAAAAGGAGCAAACGATAGGCTCATGACAAGCAAGGGTATAAATCACTGGTGGGCTGCATAATTAGGGCTTCATAATGGTGGGGGAAATCTGTACCATTCTCTGACACTTGCATTAATAAGTATTACTCTGGAATTGAAGTGCAATGGAAAAGAGGAATTTATGGGGTAAGCCCTACAGGGCAATGGCAGGAAACTTTGATTGTATGAAGAATAAAGAGGAAAGAGAGAGAGAGACAGACAGACAGACAGACCAGGTAAATTAGAGAGATCATGTATGTTCTATCAATGAAGGTTCAGAATAAATAGAGAAGTTGGATAATGAAGAGAGTGAGAGACATATTTTTGGAAAGGGGTACAAAATAAGGAAAATTTAAAACTAGAGAATAAGACCAGATGAAGATGAGGATATATGTGTGTATGTATGTATGTATAGACATGAATACATACATCTATACATATGCATTTGTATTTCTTCAGATCAAAACAGGAGAGAAAAAGAAACTAATAAACAAAACCCTGAAAGGAAAGGGATGTCAAACAAGAAGAAAAGACAGGACTAAGGAGGAGAGAGCCAGGAGGAACAGAGCCTCCTTTAAAAATTAAAATAACTGAAGGAACATAATACTGAATTTACAAAAGAAGTTCTTTTACAAAAGAACCTGAAACTGAAAAGCTTTTGCACGGACAAAATTAATGCACGTACAATAAAAAGGAAAGTGTTCAAACAGGAAAAAATTCTTTGATAAGGATTTGATAAAGTTCATAAAAATCATTTTGAGTCACTGTTATAACCCAAAGGTCTGTTTCAATGAGACTGTTCTTATCTGTGATTAGTTACTCAATGCTCTATGCATGTTTAAGGGCAGAGTTAATGAGAGCTGGAAAGAAAAGAGGTACTGATCCTCTGGCTTCCAGCTTCATGTGGTTCCAGGTTCTCTTCAAGTCCTAGAAAGGAGAGAAATACTCTGGAAAAAAGTTTAGATGTCCAAGAGGTTGGCTAAATCCTTAAACTGTTTATTACACTAAAAACTTGAGAGAATTTTCCCTTGGATGAGATCAGAAATTCTCTGGGTTGAATTGAGTAATTACTCCCAGTGGGAGAGTTCAGTTATATTTCAGTTATATTTATTCTATATATCGTCTGATATATGTTCTCCTATGTACTCTTGCTCTGATTTCTATTTGTTCTCAGTTTGAATAAATGAGTTTACTTGCTATTTGTTATATGTGCTCATTGTGAAACTGGCATTTGGTGGGAAAGAAGTTGTTTGTGTGTGCATTTGTGTGTGTGTGGCAGTGCATGGGTGCATGGGTGTGTGTGTATGTGTAGCTATAATCTGTCTACCTCTATCTATCTATCTATCTATCTATCTATCTATCTATCTATCTATCTATCTATCTATCTAGAGTTTAGGAATGGAGGTTGACCCTAAAAATTATTTTCCCTAGATAAACAATATGTGAGGAAGTAGCTCGATCTGTGCTCCCTTTCTCCAAAGACTGCTGAGTGGCCAACCCCTGCCTCCAAGCTCCTGTTTCCCCTCCTGGCAGAAATCAGTCTCCCTTAAAAAGGTATAAGGGGAGGAGACTCTGGAACATCTATTTTTATGGAGGTACATCTAGTCAGACCCAAATGGACCCATATAACTTACGTGGGCAAAACACACCACACATGCTTTATACACAAACAGATCAATTTGTTGGAAATATACAAGAGATTTCAAATGTATTAAGTAAATGTAATAAGGAAACCTATACATAATTTTTATTTTCATGTGAAAATTGAATGAAATTTGTCTAAATTACAAATAAACAAATGCAATTTTTGCAATGTATTAAGTAAATGTAATAAGGAAACCTATACATAATTTTTATTTTCATGTGAAAATTGAATGAAATTTGTCTAAATTACAAATAAACAAATGCAATTTAGCTGATGTGTTTTCCAAAAAGTCATAAGGTTAGTTGGTCATGATACGTTCTTGACAAAGCTATGCTGGTTCTTTGCAATTACTATTTCTTTAGTAACCCAAGTATCCCTTGGAAAATGGAGGAAATCATAACAGCCACTGACTCTGCTACAAGTAGTAGAGGAAGTATCTAAATTACAGCTAAGGATCTTGAGAATTGAAGTCTACACAGTCTTGGAAGATACTAGGGATCTCTACTGAGAACTGTGATCTGGATGGTAGAGTTTCTGTCACAGTGGAATTTTAAATCACTAGGCAACAAAATAGAGAGAGAGAAAGCTGGCCAACACAGCTGCACAGACAGGTGAATGGAAAAGTCAGGAAAATGGTGTTCAAAGGACCTTGCCTCCACCAACATGTTCAATGCCTTTGTCCACAAGAGGTAAATGAGACAGCTGAAAATAGAGCAATGTAAACTTTCCTCTGGTCAAGAATCCAAGTGGCTGGTAGAATATTATCTCCTCTTTTCCCTCTCCTTTTCTTCCCTTATTCTAAATCCAAAATGATGAGTATTTAAATAGGGCTATTTTCAAATTATTTGCTGTTTGAATAGGACTTAAAGCTGACTTACTCTAGATAAGGCTATGCATATCTGAGTATAGTATAAATGACAACACATCAGTTGTTAGCTTTTTTACATAGAAATTAACCAGATATAGGGCTGTCCACATAGCCAGGATTTTCATTTTGACTTGGAGGCTATGATATTCAAAATAACTTATAGTTTGTGATTTTAATTTTTATAGTCATGCTTTTTATTACTCATATTTTAGTTTATTTTATAAGCTCCCTGAAACAGCAGACTCGTATGAACTGAGAATTGTGATTTTTGCCTCCAGGTTAACATAAACGATTGTTAACAAGTTGTGGATCAACAGATGAAGAAAGCTTGGTGAAACCCCTGATCTCACAGATAAAAGAAAGAGAGGAAAATTTTAATAACCTAAAGGAAGATAATACCCCTGAGGTGACCCAGTGGAAAGAGAAATTTTTATCTGGAAGGAACCACCTTCTTCCCTTTCTAGGAGGGAGGAAGGAAGAAATAAAAAACCATAACCAGATTGTCCAACAGCCAACTTTGTTATACAGTGACATCTGCTGGTTATAGGTGAAAATCTTGTCTTGGAATTTGGTGGGGGGGCAGGTAGTGGGGAGGTGGGAGAGCTTGGGAATTTATATATGGTTTCATTTCTTCTCTTTGCTTCCTTAAAAGCAGAATTTTCTTCACTATTGTTACTTCTATTTAGTATACCTGTACTACAAGAATTTTCATTTGAAAATTTTCTGCATTTTCATTTTTAACATTTTGTAGTAATTCATTCTGAATTTTACATCTTAAGTTTAAATTGAATGTAACCCAGTATTGTCTACTCTTAAAAACTATTATTGGATATTGAAATTTCTTTTAATTTTAGTTTTTTAATCTGCTGGATTTCTTTACTTTAATATCAATATACAATTTCCTTTTGAAGCACATTTTATTTCTTGTAATGTTTTATTTTTTATTTGTCTCACTGGAGTTATCATTTGAATTTTCTTTTAATTATACTTTATTCTTAGAGGTCTCTTTTATTTTTCTTTTAAATTGAGTGGTTTTGGAGGAGCCAAGATGGCAGAGTAGAAAGACTCACGTATGCTAGCTCCGAATCCATAGCCCATAAATTTGCTGTAAAAAGAACTCCCCACAAATTCTGGAGCACTGCAAGCCGCACAGAAACACAGTGGAAGAGATTTCCATTCCAGAGAGCCCTGGAAAGCTGTCCCCAGGGGTCTGTCATGCTCCGGACAGCAGAGCCCACCCCTGCGCTGCCTTGGCCGCTGGACCCCAGAGGAGCAGGCTTCAGGGACAGAATCTCTGGCGGCCGCGAAGGTCCCTCCACCCACAGGTGCTACAGGTCAGTGAGAGAGACTTCTGGACTGGCTGAGAGGGGAACGGGGTGTCTCCATGACTCGGGCCCCCTTGGGAGGCAGCAGAAGAGGCAACTGCAGAGGCAGTGGTGGCCCGGGACTCCCAGAGCAGGTAGGAGCTCAGGGCCATTACCAAAGGTCTCTGCATAAAGCCCCTGAGGGAACTGAGCCTGGGAGGCAGCCCTGCCCCCACCCCAGCACCAGAACTTAAGCTCACATTGAATAGCAACCACTCCCGCTGCGGAAAGCCCTGAGGCTGGGAAGCAGCATTTAAATCTCAGACCCCAAGCACTAGCTGGGTGGATTTAGGCAGGAGAGGAGAGGCATATCAGAAGTCAAGTAACTGGCTGGGAAAATGTCCAGAAAAGGAAGCAAAATAAGACCATAGAGAGCTACTTTCTTGGGGAAGAGATGTTCCTTCCTCCTTTCATTTCTGATGAGGAAGTACAGTGCTTGCCATCAGGGAAAGATGTGGAGGTCGGGGCCTCGGTACCCCAGACATCCCAGGGGGATGTCAGGTGGGCTCAGGCCTTGGAAGAGCTCAAAAAGGATTTTGAAAATCAAGTTAGACAGGTGGAGGAAAAACTGGGAAGAGAAATGAGAGAGATGAAAGAAAAGCATGAAAAGCAGGTCAATATCTTGGTAAAGGAGACCCAAAAAAATGCTGAAGAAAATAACACCTTGAAAAATAGGCTCACTCAATTGGCAAAAGAGGTTCAAAAAGCCAATGAGGAGAAGAATGCTTTCAAAAGCAAAATTAGCCAAATGGAAAAAGAGGTTCAAAAGCTCACTGAAGAAAACAGATTAGAATGGAACAGATGGAGTCTAATGACTTTCTGAGAAACCAAGAAATCATAAAAGAAAACCAAAAGAATGAAAAAGTGGAAGAGAATGTGAAATATCTCATTGGAAAAACAACTGACCTGGAAAATAGATCCAGGAGAGACAATTTAAAAATTATGGGACTACCTGAAAGCCATGATCAAAAAAGAGCCTAGACATCATCTTTCATGAAATTATCAAGGAGAACTGCCCTGATATTCTAGAACCAGAGGGCAAAAGAAGTATTGAAGGAATCCATCGATCACCTCCTGACAGAGATCCAAAAAGAGAAACTCCTAGGAACATTGTGGCCAAATTCCAGAATTCCCAGGTCAAAGAGAAAATCTTGCAAGCAGCTAGAAAGAAACAATTCCAGTACTATAGAAATACAATCAGGATAATACAAGATCTAACAGCTTCTATATTAAGGGATCAAAGGGCGTGGAATAGGATATTCCAGAAGTCAAAGGAACTAGGACTCAAACCAAGAATCACCTACCCAGCAAAACTGAGCATAATACTTCAGGGGAAAATATGGTCTTTCAATGAACCAGAGGACTTTCAAGCATTCTTAATGAAAAGACCAGAGCTGAAAAGAAAATTTGACTTTCAAACACAAGAATGAGAAGAAGCATGAGAAAGTAAACAGCAAAGAGAAGTCAGAAGGGACTTACCAAAGGTGAACTGTTTACATTCCTACATGGAAAGACAATATTTGTAACTCTTAATACTTTTCAGTATCTGGGTAGTTGGTGGGACCACACACAGATGTACACACACACACACGCACACACACACACATGTACATGCATGCACGCACACACACATACACACATGCATGCACACACAGAGACAGAGAGCACAGAGTGAATTGAATAGGATGGGACCATATCTTAAAAGAAATTAAGGTAAATGGTGAGAGAGAAAGGTAGGGGGAGGACAGAGGGTGAAATGGAATGGGGTAAATTATCTCTCATTCAAGAGGTAAGCAGGAGACTTTTTAGTGGAGGGAAAAAGAGAAGAGCTGAGAAAAAAACATGAAGTTTACACTCATCACACTTGACTAAAGGAAGGAGTAAAATGCACACTCATTTTGGTATGAAAACCTATCTTACACTACAGGAAAGTGGGGGAGGAGATAAGCAGGGAGGAAGGGATGATGGAAGGGAGGGCAATGGGAGGAGGGAGCAATTTGAAGTCAACACTCTTGGGGAGGGATAGGATCAAAAGACAGAACAGAAACAATGGGGGGCACAATAGGATGGAGGGATATACAGTTAGTCTTACACAACATGACTGTTATCGAAGTCATTTGCAAAACTACACAGATATGGCCTATATTGAATTGCCTGCCTTCCCAAAGGGAATGGGTGGGGAGGGAGGGATGGGGAGAATTTGGAACTAAAAGTTTTAGGAACAACTGTTGAGCATTGTTCTTGCTACTAGGAAATAAGAAATACAGTTAATGGGGAATAGAAAGCCATCTGGCCCTACAGGACAAAAGAGAAGATGGGAACAAGAGAAGGGAGGGATGATAGAAGAGAGGGCAGATTGGTGATAAGGAAAATTAGAATGCTTGGTGTATTGGGGTGCGGGGAGGGGATAAATGGGGAGAAAATTTGGAACCCAAAATTTTGTGAAAATGAATGTAAAAAGTTAAATAAATAAATTTATATTTAAAAAATAAATAAATAAGTTGTGTGGTTTTTCCATTTTTATCTGTACATCAGGTTCCATTGCTCTGAAGTAAGGCCCTTCTATACTGCATATAAATATTATAATGATGTTAAATATTACATGTAACATATACTATTATATGTATAACATAATATGTTATATTATGTTAAATATTATAAATGATGTTAAAGTGAATACTATTATACAATTTTCCTGTTGACATACTAGTAAATGCCATTGTTGTTTTAGCTGGAGCTAGTCCAGCTGGAGCTGGACTAATCGTTTAGTCATTTAGTGAATTACTCTTTGGTGACTTGATAAATTTCCCACTCATGTGCCCAGTAAGATGGAAGACCAGATATTTTCTTTGATCCTCATGACCTCTCAAACCTCTCCAAAATTATGCACCAGGGATAAAGCTGTTTTAGCCATTTCCATGATCTAGGAAACCAAGAACCTAAATAAGATAAAAACTCTATTATGAGTAGCCAAAAACAATAATCCCTAACCCTTAATGTGCTCACTGAGTACTCACTGCCTTAGCAAGAGGACCACCCAAGCAGCCCCAAGAGATCTCAACTCTGAACCATATCTCCCCCCGCCCCTACCAGTCCCACAGAGACCTAAATGTCAGGAATTGGCCCAGGCTGTCTTAAGAATGTGCTAGTATTCTGTGCCAGAATAGGGAGGAAAAGAGAGAAAGGGCCAGAGTAGGACACCTGTTAGTATTTCAATAGAGCTTGACTTGTCACTCCAAGATCACACTCTAATGGATGAGATAGCATTTAACAACCAGATAGATTAGAGATATATAAATAATAGATGAAAAGGACTTTGAGAAGAGAAGGCATTAGCAAATGGGGTGGGGTGGTGCCTCTTGAAGTAGATGGAGTTTGAGCTGAGGCTCAAGACTCAGAAAGTCAGGTAAACCTAAGATGCAAAAGTAAGGGGTGGGGGATAGAACATTCTAGTCATAGAGGAAAGTTAGTATAAAGGCACAGAGATTGAAAATGGAGTGTCATGTTCAAGAAACTGCCAATTGACCAGGGTAGTGGAAGAGGGTGAAATCTAAGACTTGGGAAAATAGGAAAGAATCAAGTTATGAAAAGTTTTAAATGCCAAACAAAGAAGTTTATATTCCTGGAAGTAATGGGGAACCGCTGGTGCTCCTTGAGCAGGCTTATCCTTTTGAAAAATCCCCTTGCCAGTTAAGTGAAGGATGGCTTGGAGTAAGGTGACACTTGAGGCAGGGAGACTGGTCACAGGCTATTGCAATAGTTCAGAGGTCAGTTAGTGAGGACTTGAACTAGGGTTGTAGCTTTGTGAGTAGAGAGAAGGGATGTAGAAGAGATATGTTGTAAAGACAGAAATGATGATATCTGGTATATCTGGGATAAGTGCAATGAGGAGTTGCCGATGATACCAAGCTTGCAAGCCTGGGTGATTGGCAAGATGGTGGCATTCTTGAAAATAATAGAAAAATTGGAAAGAGGGGAGAATTTGGGGTGACGGAAAATCAGTTTTGTTTTGTGATGTCTATCGGATATACATTTTGAGACTTTCTTTTTTTAAATTCAGTTCTTTTCAGTTCCAAATTCTCTCCCTTCCTCTTCTCATGACCTACATACTAAGAAAGCAAAAAGCCCCAAACCCATTAAAAATATGTGTAGTTATGCAAAATAAATTTCCACATTAGCCATGTCCAAAAACAGAAAGAAAAAATAAGGAAGGAAAGAAAAAAGAAAGGAGAGAAGGAAGGAAGGAAGGAAGGAAGGAAGGAAGGAAGGAAGGAAGGAAGGAAGGAAGGAAATATACTTCAATCTGCCTTCTAAGTCCATCAGTTCTCTATCTGGAGGTAGAATGTGTGTTTCATCATGAATCCTTTGGAATTACATTTAGTTATTGTGTTGATCAGAGTTGCTTAGTCTTTCAAATTTTATTATCTTTACAATATTACTGTTATTGCATAAATTGTTCTTCTGGTTCTGCTTACTTCAATCTATATCAGTTCATGTAAGTTTTCCTAGGTTTTTCTGAAGCCATCCTTTTCATAATTTCTTTTTTTATAATTATTTTATTTGTTTTCAATTCTACACTTTCATATATCTTAGATTTTTTTCCCTTCCCTCCCCACTTCCTCCCCTAGATGGCATGCAAACTTATATAGGTTCTATACTTACATTCCCATTAAATACATTTTCACCTTAGTCATGTTGCATTGAAGAATTAAAATGACTAGGAGAAACCATAAGACAAAACAAAACATAATGGTCTGCTTCATTCTGTGATCCAATTCCATAGTTCTTTCTCTGAATGTGGAAGGCATTTTGCCTCAAGACTCCATTGGGAATTTTTTAGGTCCTTGCTTTGCTAAGAAGGACTAAGTCTACAAGAAAAATTCCTCACACACACTGTGGTTGCTGCTGTGTACAAAGTTCTCCTGGTTCTGCTCCTTTTACTCAGCATCAGTTCATATGTCTTTTCAGGCCTCTCTGAAGTCTTCCTGTTCATCATTTCTTGTAGCACAATAGTATTTTACCACATACACCACAACTTGTCTAGACATCCCCCAATTGTTGGACATCTACTCATTTTCTCATTCTTTGCCACCACAAAAGAGATGCTATAAATATTTTTTGTATATATAAGTCCTTTTCCTTTCTTTGATCTCTTTGGATGTACAGACTTAGTAGTGGCATTGCTGGGATAAAGAGAAAGTACAGTTTAATAGCTTTGGGGACACAGTTTCACATTGCTTTTGAGAATGTTTGAACTAGATCATAGCTCCACCAATAGTGCATTAGTGTACCTATTTTCCCACAGTCCCTCTAGCATTTGTCAATTTCCTTTAAAAAAAAATCATCTTAGCCAATATAGTGGATGTGAGGTTGTTTTAATTTGAATTTCTGTCATTATTAATGATTTAGAGTTTTTTTTTTATGTGATTATTGATAGCCTGGATTTCTTCCTTTGAAAACTACCTAGTCATATCCTTTGATTATCAACTGAGGAATGGTTCTTATTCTTGTAAATTTGACTCAGTTCCCTCTCTATTTTAAAAATGAGAATTTTATCTGAAAAACTTGCTGCAAAGATTTTTCCCATTTTCCTGTTTTATAAATTTGTTTCTTCTGTATTTTCCCTCTTCTGACTTGTTTTTCTGTTTCCATAATAGCAAATACTTACTATGCCTACTGCCCTTGAGGTATTTTTAATCTACTTTCTCTTTCTCTTTCCCTCCCTCCATATAAACACATGTATATATATATACATATTATATATAATATATAAATATATATACATACATGCACACATACATATGTGTGTTTGTATATATATATACATACATATAAAATATATGAATATGTAAATAAAATTAGAACACCCATTCAAGATTTTTCCCTGTCTTCCAGATTTTTCTCCCTTCTACTTCAAATGTGCTCTAAATTCCAAATGTCTTGCAATCTATATAAATATACAGTCATTCTATGATGTAGAGAATGGTCTGAGAAATGAGTTTAGTAACAATAAGTCAGAGAAGTGGAACTGCCTTAAATGCTATGATATCTCATCTGAACTGGCAATTTAGGACTCCCTGCTGGCAATTTATTAGCTTCTGATTAGCTTTTTAGTATTTGTTAAGGATAACAGGAATGGGTCACCCAGCAGAGAGGCATAAAAAGCCCATGTGATTGTTGCTAAGGAGACCTCTAAGGCTGATTTCTATGATGTCATCAGCCAGTCAGGAGGGTTTCCTCTTCAGGAAGGGAGGTCTGTTGATTTTGAGCCTATCCTAATCACCATTTCTCTTTTGTCCCTATATGTCTTCCTCTCCCTGTTCACAATCACTTCTTGCCCACATTTCTAACAGGCTATATTTGTAGAGTTCCAGGCAGGCCCAATTAAGGACTTTACTGGATAAGTTTCCTCTTGGTATATACTTAATTTCCCCGAAATAGTAATGACAGACCCAATAATGCTTGCCTGTCTGAGTCATACCATGCTTAACTACTTTCTTTGTCATTGCCTGCTGTAGACATTTAGAATTTAGAGCACATTTAAAGTGAAAGGGATAAAAATTGGGAAGATAGGAAAGTCTGGATTGAGCATTCTCTTTATCTCCTCTTTAAATGATATTGTATGTTCATCCTTTGCTGCCAAAGAAGACCATAATGTCAGAGAAATAATGACATGACTTGCACTTGACTTTGTTTTGAGGGAGGGAGGGCTGTGCAGGTCACCAGCCTCACTTCTCCTCCAGAGCCATCCAAATCCAGTGACCAGATATTCATCAGGATGACTGGAGAGGACCCAAGATGAGGCAGTTGGGGTTAAGTGACTTGCCCAAGGTCACACAGCTAGCGAGTGTCAAGTGTCTGAGGTGAGATTTGAACTCAGGTCCTCCTGACTTCTGCACTGGTGCTCTATCCACTGCACCCCCTAGCTGCCTTAGCTATGCTAAGAAGAGATATGTAATTCCAAAAGCTCAGAATTGATCCCAGGCATGATAGAGGAAGGTTATTAGGAACGCAAGATTGAAAGCATCGCTTAGAGATGAAAGACTGGAGCAGCTGTGGGTCTGTCTCTAAAGGATAAAAGTTTAAATTATGTAGATTCCAAATCCTTGTTTTATCTAGAATTGCAAAAGAGGCAGTATGTTGAAAGAACACATTTAGCACAAAATATCTGTTTTCCAGTTTGGGTCTGAGAAATGTTAAAATTATAACAAAAATAAACACAGATCTCTAAGCATCAGTTGTTTCCAGCGTGTGTCTTTGTACCAAGAGATGGGCTTGGATCTATAGGATGTAGTTTCTTATTAAAGTCATTGTGAACATTTGTAGCTGGTAGGTAACACATAATAAACATCAATGAGGTTTGTAACCTCCACCATAGGGTCACCACTCTTTCTCACTCATGTAATGGTGTTTCTTCAATATTTCAGAAGGCCTGTAATTTCATCATTGGCAATAATTCCTCTACTACCTTAGTAGATCGTTCCTCATTAGGAACCATGACAAAAAACAAAACAAAATATTTCTTCCAGGAATTCTGGTTGAACTTGTATCCAAAATGTGTTTTCCTTTGAGGATTTGTTTGTAGATGTTTTGGAATCATTCTTTTCTTCTTCTAAGTTTGTATCTGTCACCTTAGTAACTTTTTGTGGTGGGATTCTTTTTTTGTATGCTCTTTTTTTAAAAATTCTCTTCTAACCGACTTCTTTACTTCAGACTTGACTTACAGGGTCAGATTCTGCGCACTTCTGGAAGGAAATTCTGGGCCAGTCCTAATGCTGTTTTCTTGGAGTACTGAGTTGTGTTATTTTATGCCACGGATGGGGAACCTAACATAAGGTTCCACACTCCTGTTCTAGGCTCTCAGGAATAGCTCAGGCTGAAAACCTACAAGTCTTTACTCCTAAAGTGGTGTGATCCAGGGCAAAATTTGATGGCTTCTCCTTCAGTCTAAGCTCTGCAAGTTACTGACCTGGGATTTGGTCTGAGTGATTGTAGGCTGCCATTACACTCAGTTCCTATCATCCATATGGGAAGTTTTGCTGTTCAGAACTAGTTATTCCTCTGCAGGCATCAAAATGTGCTAGAAGAAGATGGTGGAGTAGAAAGACACACTTACGCAGGGTTCTCCCATAACCCATAAAATACGTGTAGAAAGGGACTTGCAACAAATTTTTGAGCAGCAGAAGTGGAGAACAACAGAGTGGAAGAGATTTCCAGCCCAGGGTGACCTGAAAGGCCCACGGAAATGTCAGTGGTGCTGGATGCGGAGCCAAGCGGAGCCCAGCCCAGCCTTAGCCAAGCAGTTCAATGAGACAAGATTCTGGGAGGAGGATACCTCTGGGATGGAATCTCCAGTTGCAGTAGTGGGTCCTCAGATCCACAGGCCCACAGGCGCCAAAGGTCAGTGACAGGGTTTTATCAGGGGGCCAGGAAAGGAGAAGGGCCTTCCCATAGCTCCAGCAGCAGGCAGTGGCCACAGAGCCAGCACCACAGCCCATATGGAGGCTCCGTTGTTGGAGTGTAAAAACCCCTGGGGGCATTGAAGAGCTGAGTCTTACCTCAACGCTGGGTGGAGGCCCTGGCTGAGCTGGTCTTTGTCTCAAACTGAATGGTGGCCCTGCCCATCTAATTTATCTGAAAATCAGCCCCCAGTGCTGACTTGGGAACTGGAGGGCAGGTGGCTATGGAGAGGTATCTGCTAAGATTCTGGGCACAAAAATCCCTCTCTGCATCCAGACCAGTACATGCTTGATTGTGTCACCTTGGAGGAACTGAGATCTTACAGGTCCCCAGAGTATACCCTACTGTTGATAAAGGACCCAAAAGTCAAATAACTGGTTGGGAAAATGCCCAAAAAAGGGAAAAAAATAAGACCATAGAAGGTTACTTTCTTGGTGAACAGATATCTCGTCCCATCCTTTCTGATGAGGAAGAACAATGCTTACCATGATGGAAAGACATAGAAGTCAAGGCTTCCATATCCCCAACATCCAAAATAAATATTCAGTGGGCTCAGGCCATGGAAAAGCTCAAAAAGGATTTTGAAAATCAAGTTAGAGAGGTGGAGGAAAACTGGGAAGAGAAGTGAGAGAGATGCAAGAAAAGCGGGTCAATACCTTGCTAAAGGAGACTCCAAAAAATGCTGAAGAAAATAACACCTTGAAAAATAGGCTCACTCAACTGGCAAAAAGAGGTTAAAAAAGCCAATGAGGAGAAAAATGCTTTAAAAAGCAGGGTTAGACAAATGGAAAAGGAGGTCCAAAAGCTCACTGAAGAAAATAGTTCTTTAAAAATTAGAATGGAACAGATAGAGGCTAATGACTTTATGAGAAACCAAAATGTGCTTGAAGTTTTAACTGAGGCTTCATTCTGTTCCTTTGGTCTGAGCCACACCCCAAATGCTTGCTTTTGAACTTGTTCCTTCTCAGTACACTACCTAGCACCTTCTACCGCTCCCTATCATGGAACTCTGGATATGTGACCTGGAAAAGGGTACTGTGCAACAAACCTGCTAGTTAGAACCTGCTCCTTTTCAATGCCTGGTGTGTGCCTGAGGGTATCCTGCTTTGGTCTAGGACCTCATCCTGCCATGGCATGTAGCCTCTCCCTGTATGGTGAATGCTCTGTTGGTGGAATGCTCTTAGCCTGACTTTAACCCTCATGTCCAGACATCTCTCAGTCTGGCTTGGAAAACAGACTAAGCGATTTTTTTCTTGGATTTCCCTATCAAGATTAGGTCTGGTGCTTCTAAATCTATTTTAGAGGATGGTTTTGGTTTTGGTTTTAGTGTGGGGGGTAGCAGTGAGGGGAGAGCTCATTGTACTGATTTCTGTTTCTCTGCCATCTTGGCTCCACCTCTAGAGGCCCCACTATTATGATGAAGTGACCTGACCCACTCTCCTGTGGCTCTCCATTAAAAAAAAAATTACAATTTAATTGTGAATAGTGTTCAATTTCTGTTTTTCCAGTTACATCAATTAGCTTTTACAAAGGAATATTTACTTTAAAGATATTGCAAGAAGTCCAAACATTCCCCTACCCTCAGCATCTCAGAGGCACTCTCCTCTATACCACCTTGATCTCTGGGAAGAGTGGGCTCAGAATTAATCCTGATAGATGACACAGTAGGCACAAAGGACTTGGAGTTGGGCAGACCTGAGTTCAAATCCAGTCTGATGCACTAGCTGTATGACACTGAGCAAGTAATTTACCCTCGTTTAGTCTTATTTCCTTTATTTTCAAAATGGTGATTAGAATGGCACCAGGTTATTGTGAGTATCAAATGAGATAACATATATACAGTGCTTTTGCAAACTTTAATGCATCACATATATGCTAACTACTACTGATGTTCTTATATAGCCCTGGTCCCACCCAGGCTCTTAGCAAAACCTAGCATGAACTTGATTCCTTGACTTTGATGACTCACTCTCTTGACTTTTCCAAACTCACACCAACTTCCTCTGTCTAAAATGAAAGAAGAAACACTGAGATAAAAGAACCAAAATTTACATTCACAGGGCCAAATAGTCAGACTTGTAGGGGTCCTCTCCCTCCATAGCAGTCTCCCTCACCAGATACCATAACATAAAAAGTAAACTGAAGAATTCGAACCAAGAAAGGAGGGATTAGGTTGACTTTTTCTCACACTTGTGAATGCTCCCCTCCCCCATTCTGCCATTTGGCCAGAGCCAATCAAGATACTCTTCCTCCCCACATCCTTAGCAGACCATGACCAGTTAGAGACTGTTAAGCAAGCTCCAAAATTTCTTCAAGACTCTTATATGTCATGGTGACTCCCTTGGAAGGAGTCTCTCCAGCCTTTTTCTTGTAAACCATTGCATCAGTGACACTTCTCATACTGATAAGGACTGGGTCATGTGGTCAACTCCCCTGTTCCATATAAAGACTCTGCACATTCTGCTGATTCTAGAATGACAATGGAGGAGAGAGATGATGTCATTGCCTTCATCTTTTGAAAGAATTGCTACATTTGTATAAGAAAAGTTCAGGAATAAGGGCTAAACAATTTCAAGGGTGATTTATTTACCACCAATAGATAGATCGAGTCTATTTTCCTTGCCCACAGTGTTAAATGGGTAAACAAGATAGATTAAAAAACAAACTATAGAATGAAAAAACATAGAGTTGCTTTATAATCATTAGGCAAATAAATATTATCTGGCTTATAGCCAAGTATTCAGAGATTAACAGTTGAGAAGTAAACCTTTTGGAAGTCATCATAGCTAGTAGGAGGTCTCTGACTAAGGGAACCTAGTCTGGTACTGGGCTGTTAGGTGCCACCATGGATAGAGTGCCAGGCCTGAAGTCAGAAAGGCTCATTTCCGGAGTTCAAACGTGGCCTCAGAAACATACTTGCTGTGTGACACTGGGCAAGTCATTTCACCCTGTTTACTTCAGGAAATGGCAAATCATTCCAGTATCTTTGCCAAGAAAACCCCAAATGAGCTCATGAAGAGTTAGACGTGACTGAACAACCAGCTAGTACCAGGAAGGAATCTCAAGAGAAAGGCTAAACTCAAGGGCATCGGCTGACTGCATTTGCTACCTGAGCCTTCAAATCTGCTGCTCCAGAGAGGAGGAAATAGTACTGGAGAAGCTTTCTGCTTTTCTCTTGGCCCTAGGGAAATGTTTCTCATTGAACCAGAAGCTGGAGGAAGTAGAGGATCGTCGATTTGACTATAATGGGACAGATGCTTTCCCAAAGAGCACTGGGCAAAATTACGCAATAAAAATCTCAAAGCATATGGAGAAAATCGGGTTGGAACACAACACTGAAACTTAATTAGTGACACACTAAAAAAAAAAAAAGATGTGGGAACCTAATAAAAATAGCAGCTTAACTTTATACATATTAAATGTTGCATAAATACTACATGCATAAATGTGTAAATACTACAAGGCAGAATTCTTGGTACATCACCCGGCTGCTGCTAAGCCTGTGGTGGGGGCACAGACAAACTGAGCAAGCTGGCCTGAGATCCAAGGCCATGGCAGAAAGGGGTGAGGGATTGCTGGTGCAGACCAGCTCTTCTCAGATCACAGCTCCTAATGTACAATATACAAAAGATATACAATAAATGTGGCATTTTTGTGGAAATGTGGAATTTTGCTGGTGGAAGTGGGAGTCAGAAGGGTGTCAGCTTGTGAGCAATTGTGTAGTGGTGCAGTTTTCTTCATTCTTGCAATTTTTCATGGGAAAAAATCTTGCAGAAATAAACTCAACATTCCCATTATGCTCAAAGTGTTCTCTAATATATCAATTTCGTTGAGATAAATTCATGTTTTTGTAACATCTATTATAGCAATAAAGCCAAGCAACATGCTGCAGAGATGCCCTTTTCAGTGTAGAGCAGGCCCAATGAACCCAAAAAAGTCTAGCAGAGAAGCCATGCCATACAAGGAGCAAAACAGGGACATCACCAGAACACATCAGAGACTTGGTAACATTGACGGTATAAATTGTTCTCTCCACATATATTTCCTGAGTATGGTTCTTTTGTGAGCAACGTCTGTTCTGGCCCATTCCCTTAAGGGATGATGAGTATATTTTTGGGAGAGTATGTCCAAGGAATATTGGGGCAATATTCTATTGTATATCTTCTTTTCATATTATTTCATTAAACACCTTTGCTGTGAACTAATTGTGCTCTCCTGTTTCTTAGAGAAAAGGTAGAAACTGGGGGAGACTTGTGAGCTATTGAGTGCATTTGGACCTAAAGAGTCTCTTAAACTTGAAGCATCTATGCTAGGGAGAATGAAAGGGCAATGTGAGAGGGCAGCTCTACATTAATTATTGTCAGTACTAGTATATGTGATATAAGTAATGCACAACAATTTTCAATATTCTGAACCTTTAAATGTATACAAAGAATACTCCAATGATCCTTAGTGCACTCAGATTACTGCTTTTAAAAATAGGAATACATTTCTCTTGAGTGTGATCCCAGAAGTCTTTTTTCCTCAGAAAGATTAATTGACGGTATCTGGGGGGGGAATGTTCTATTTAGGGACACCCAGTTGGAAGTCTCCTTATTTCAGTTATTTATAAAACAACCCAAAGTATTTGTGCATTTTCATTAATACAAAATCCATGCACACAACTTTGGAATTATGCAAAGTTTGTATTATATTCCCACTTCTCTACCTTTCCCCCTACCAAACTTGTTCTCAACAAAAGGATCTAGTAAATTCATTATACATTAACTCACTTAGACACTAAAGTATAAAAGTTATCTTTTCTAGGATACTTCTGGGATACTGACATTCAACTTGCAGGGCAGGAGGGCCTTTCTATTGTCTATGAAATCACTGTATGGTTGACTCTCTACTCTAAAAATGGATTTTACTCAGGAGATTTTGATCATGAATATGATGGTGTAGCAAAGGATGCTCTCTCCTCTGGAATTATGCAGCTATCGCAAGGTATTGTCAACACAAAGCAGCATAGAATTAAATGACCTCTCCAACTACCTGATTACGTAAACCAGAATCCCTCTAGTATTTTGTTCTAATAATGAATGAATAATGATAATTTTACCCCACATATTGGGTGTGTGACTTCAGAGGTAAGTGGGAAGCATAACATCTGAGCTAGAACTACCAGTTGAAATAACTTAAGACAATTCAGCTGAGGTAGGATGGAGACCTCATGTGATGGATACTGCCCTGTGGTATGAGGGGATGTGGTATGTGGGGCTAAGGAGAGATAGAGACCCCAGTGCTTTTTCCACTCCACCTTGTAGACCAGAGGCAATTTAAAAATGAAATGTTTATAACCAGGACTCGGACCCAGATTTAGATTCTAATTACACTCCTTAGTCTCCTTTGCTGGGTCATCAATCACAGTTCACCATTTTACAGCAAATGTACCCTCAAGGCTACGTCCTGGGCCCTGCTCCCTTCTTCTATATTCTCCCTCAGTGACGCCATCAACTACAGTGGTTTTAATTTTTATTTCTACGTACATAACTCCCAGTCCTAGTCTCTTTTCTCAGTTCAAATCCTGTATTTATTGGACGTTTTCCATGGGCATCCTATGAGCATCTCAAGTACAACAGAATTCATCATCTTTTCCCCAAAACCCACCATATTTCCTCCTTCCTCATTTCTGTCAACCCTTCCAGTCAACTGAGTTCACAACCTTGGTGTTACCCTCAATTCACACTTCCTCACCACATACAATCCACCAAATTTTATCATTTCTATCTCTGCAACACCTCTGTCTGCAACATCTGTTCCCTTCTGTCCACTCCTACAGTCACTGATCCAGATCAGGCTCTCATCACTTCTCAGCTGAATTATTGCAAAAACCTCCTGTCTGGTCTTCCTGGTTTGTATCTCTTCTTTCTCTAATCTTTCCTCCACATAACTGCCAACTGTTCTTAAATTATAGATCTGTCTAGATCATTCCCCTGTTCAAATAGTTTCTGGCATTTAAAGCCTTTGTCAATCTAGAAATCTCCTTTTCTAGCACTGACAATAGAATTACATGCAACTAGTTTCAGTGCATGTGTAAAATTACTATGTAGCACATAATCTTTTCAAACTTATACATTATTTCCTTTCACATACTGTGATCCTTCAATACTCTCTTATTCTTTCTCACACACAAGATTGTATTTCCCATCTGATCTCCATCCTGGAATTCACATCCTCCTCTCTTTTACCTCTAGAATCCCTCACTTTCTTCAAAGCTCACTCCCTCAACTGTTAGTATCTCTCCTACCTTGATGTTAACCTATTTCCTTTATGTGTGTATATACATCTATGCATACACACACACACACACACATGCACACAAATCACCTATTTATATGTATACATATTGTTATACAGTTTCATTTTTGTCTTGATATTTCCAACACCTAGAATAGTGCCTGTCCATAAAAGGCTATTAATAAATGCTTTTTGATAGTTTGATTCAGTTGCATAAATCTTGGAGCCCTTTGACTTCACAAAGTAATAGATATTGCTTCCCTGTATCTAATATAAAGAGAAACAGTTTTATAATTTTCAATTTAGCATCAGCCTTTGAGCCTTATTCTATTTTCTTACTGTTACCCAGAGTTCTTTTGCTTCCGCTCCTTTTCTAGATTTCAAAATTTATTTTGTTTCTCTTTGTGCACTCTCTTAAATATAATTGTTATGAAGCTACATCCTGCAAGAAGGAGAAAAGATTACTATCTATTGTTTCACCAAGTATTTTTAAAAGTAATAGACATTACTTTGTAGCAGGTGGTCCATCTGACCAGGGTTGAGAGGTGTTATTTAGAAAAAGAATAAATAACATTTAGAAGTTCTGAAAGATTGTGGTGCAATGGGAAGTGTCAGGTTTGAAGTCAGGGTCTGTCATTACCTGGGTGACCTTCAGTAAGTCACTTAATCTCTCTGAGTCCCAGTTGGCTCATCTACAAAATGAAGAGATGATGTATCGAGACAGTTGGAATACTCTTTGCTCCCCATTACTACTTCTAGATTCTTTCCCTACTTTCATCACTCAGTAATCTCCTTCAAAGTTCTTACCATCCACAGCTACAACCCAATCAAAATCTTGGTAGCTGTTGTCTCAGACCTACAAGATAATCCCCTTCCTTCCTCAATGAGTTCACTATTTGGCTCACAATCTCCTGTTCCTCTACAACTCTTGCCCTCACATTCAGGAGACTTCAACTTACGTATTTATTCTCCCTCAAACACCCTAAACTCCTAATTCCTCAATTTCATCATTTCCTATATTCTTCTCTACCCCACCTCAGCTACACATAAAGATCTTCATAACCTTGATCTTGCCACCACCTACAAATGCACCATTGTCATGTTCATGAGCTCCAAAATTCCCTTCTCTGATCCCAGTCTATTGGTATTCCACCTCTCTCCGCCTTCATAAGACAAATCCTGCTCTTTGTCTGCACCATGACCTCCAGCACTTCAACCCCTCAATTCTCCCCAAGGCCATCATTCTTGCTCCCAGAAGCTCTGCTCAAGAGGAATCAGTACCAATTTAAGAAGAGGAATCTGGCCTCCAGGCAGACAATGTAGTGATTTTGGTCATAGTTCTGGTTGATCCTTTATACCCTTTCTTATTCTATCCCCAGGGCAGAGTCTTCTAGAAACCAGCCTCAGCAGTTAGATTGCCTTTTCTCTAAAAGAGATTTAACCATTCCTTCCCAGAAAATGCTTAGAAAAACAAGGAATGGAATTTTAGGCTTGCCTAGCTTTCTAATGAGGTAAATTACACATATACAATTTAATGAGATACTAGCAAAGCTCTTCTAATTTATTTACTTTCCCATTTGTACATTTTTTGTGCATTTGAAAAGTTTATTGATGTACTTTTTTTGCATGTCTATCACTATTGACTAACCGATCACCTTTACTCTTCTTCAAATAGTAGACTTCCCTTATATGTAAATAAGAAATATATGTATATGAAATATGTATAGTCCAACAAAACATATCACTACATTGACCATGTTGGAAAATGCCTATCTCATCCTACATCTCAAGTACACTGACTCTCTTTCATCAAGTGGGAAAGAGATTTCATATCAGTCCTTTGAAATCATTTGTTTGCTTCTTTGATGTAAGTTCTAAGGTCTTTTGAAGTTTTCTCTTCATATTATTGTTATTGCCAAAGCCTGATTTTTCTCTTAGTCTTGTTCACTTCACTCTGCATCATTTCATGTCTTCTTGTTTCTCTGATTTCATCATATCCATTATTTCTTATGAAACAATAATATTCCATTACATTCATATACTTGATTCTCTAGGAATCTCTAAGTATATCACCATGTCAGCTGCAAAGTGATAATTTGGTTTCTTCTTTGCCTATTCTAATTCTTTTAATTTCTTTTTTTTTCTTATTGCAAAAGCTAACATTTCTAGTACCATATTGAATAGCAGTGATGATAATGGACATCCTTGCTTCACACTTGATCTTATTGGAAATGCATCTAGCTGATCCCCATTGCATATAATGCTTGCTGATAGTTTTAGGTAGATAGGATTTATTATTTTAAGGAAGGTTCCATTTATTCCTATGCTCTCCAGTGTTTTCAATAGGAATGGGTGTTGTATTTTCTCAAAAGCTTTTTCTGCATCTATTCAGATAATCATATAGTTTCTTCGACCATTCCCCAAGTGACTGGCATATGTTTTGTTTGCTGTCCTTTGCTACAACAACAGCAATGAAAGGCTCCTTTAAATATATATACATATATGTGGATATTTCTACTTTTGACCTCCTACGTTATATGCATATCATTATATGATAAGCATATCATAAATCATTGGTGTATCAAAGGGTATGAATGGTTTAGTGACTATTTTGATATAATTTCAAATTATTTCCCAGAATGTTTAAACCAATTCACACCCCCCACCAACAGTATGCCTGTTCTCCCACAACTTCTTCAAATAACTGCTCTTTTTCTTTTTTATTATCTGTCCCAATTTGATGGATGCATGGTAGAACCTCAAGGTTGTTTCCAAGTTGTAATATTCTTATTTAATAAGGATTGTGAACTCTTTTCACATGGCTGTTAATAGTATGCATATCTTCCTTTAGGAATTATATATTTGTATCAATCTCTTATCTTGTATATTAAACCTTTGTCAGAGAAATTAGCTAGAAACATTCCCCTAATTGTTCCCTGCTAATTGTATTTATCCTTCCTATATTAAAATATTTTAATTCCAAGTAATTGAAATTGTCTACTTTATCTTTTACAACCACCTATTTCAGTAAGAATTAACAAAAAACTCTTTTCCTGCCCATACCTGTGAAAGATATTTCTTTCTCATCTCTTTTAATATTTTTATGATATGACCTTGTATATATAGGTCATGTATCCAGTTTATTACAGCATATGGTGTCAAACCCAGCAGGAGGAGACAGAAAAGAAAGACCAGTTAAAATAATTACAAACTATGTAAAGTATCTAGGAGTACATTTCACAAGAGAAACTCTGGATTTACGTAATTACAACTACAAAATATTCTTCCTGGAAATAAAGGAAGATTTGAAATAAATAAGTGGACAAGTATTGATTATTCATGGTTAGGTTCTTTTAGGGTATGACTCATAGGTCTCATGTGACCCTTTGACTGAATCCAAACTTCACAGAATAAAATAATTCCCTTCATAAAAGGATTTGTAAAATTTGGACTCAGTCAAAAGGCAACACTCAAGGACCTAGAAGGCTATATGTGGCCTCGAGGCTGCAGGTTCCTTACTCCTGGCTGGTGTTGAGATCCCTTGCAACTCTAAAATTCTGTGATCCTATGATCCCTCAGACTTATACATATTACTTTCCTTTACATATGCTATCATCCAGTCAAATTGACCTAACTGCTCTCACACAATCCATCTCTTGTCTCTGTCTTTTTATAGTCTGGCCCTATTAGGAATGCATTCCAAGGCTAGAATCCCTAATTTCCTTCAAGAGTCAGCTCAAGGCCACCATGAGGTCTGCTCTTAATGACCCTCACACCTGAGATTACTTGGTAGTTATTTTGTATATATTTTTAATTTATATTTGTCTCATTTTTTTCCCTAATAGAATACAAGCTTCTTGAGGGTAGGAACTATTTCATTTATATCTTGGAACCTCATTGTCTAGCAAAATGCCTGTCACAGAGAAAGTATTTAATAAGTACTTATTTAATTGATTGGTTGTGATTGAGAATGCAATTAGGTTTAGTGTAAAGAACTGGACCTGGGTTCAGTAAGGAGACTTACTTGGGTTCTAGTTTCAGCCTTGGTGCTAACTAGCTCTCTGAACTTGGGTAAGTCACTGCCTGTCTGAGACTAAATTTCCTCCTATATAACAACAATGTTCTAGATAACCTGAGAAGTTTGATATTACATCAGGAACTCCAACAAGAACCAAGCATCTGGCCTTCTTGATGGGGTCAAGTAGCTAATGCTTAAAGAGAGACCAATGGAAAAATGTGAGCTTGTGAGTAGTATACATTTTTAGTCAGTCCTAAACAAGTCAGGATTTAGGTCTTATTTTCCTTGGAAGAAAGGACACTTAGGAAGCACAAAATCCTAGCTAATCTTACATAAGAGTATTGGATCTTTGCAGTTTTGGCAAGTTGTGCATATATTGGCATGAGATGGATTTATGAAGCATGGATTTGTCAATCTTATTCTCAAACAAGAAATCAGAAATAGTTTATCAGTGAATATTCCTTTTACAAAGTCTTGTTAAACACACACACACACACACACACACACACACACACACACACACACACACACACTTTCTTTCCTTGACGTTAGACTGGTTCTAGATTTACAGGTCCATAAGCATGAAATATAGTAGCTCTTATCACACCTTTATTTTCCTGGTCCCTGAAGCTAAAGATGACATTTGACAGAAGACTCAGAAGGTGTGCCACTGAGCTTACAGGGCAGATAAATAGCCTTTTATCCTTTTCATTATAATATTTGCTGGCAGGAAATGTACTGGACAGATTGAGGTACCTTCTGGGAGGAGAGGAGCAATCAAGCCTTGAGTTACCAAAGATATTGTCCATAATGTAGAAATTTGGGACTGAGACCATCCATGCATAGTTAGAAAAACTATTTAATATTTTGTAAGATTTTTATTTGTGTCCTGTCTTTTTATCCTATAGCATAGAGCAATGCGAAGAACTTTGCATTTTGTATCAGAGGTCCTGAGTTTCATTCCCAGCTCTGCTACACTCTATTTGTATAACTTTGGACAAATCACTTAGAGAAATTGCTTGGGAAACTGAGTCTTAGTTTCCATATCTGTAAAATAAAGTAGTTGGAATAGGTGTCCCCCGGAAGGCCTTCTAACTATGAATTAAGCTATTTTGTGAAGATAGGGCTTCTCTCTTAGTTAAACTTTGTAATTTCCCCACAGCTGGCATAGTTCTCTACAAGGCAGATTTTGTATAGATTTTTGAGCTGGAAAGAAACTTATAGAGCATCTAGTCTAATCACTTCTTTTTATAGATCTTCAACCTTGGGATATAGGGAATGAGACTATGATTTTTGAAAGGATAATTAATTTGCCCCAGACACTTAGGTAGTAAATGGTAGAACCGTAATTTGAACACAGGTCCTTAAACTTCAAATTCATCACTCTTTCCACTATGACACATTGACTTCTAAGTGCATGGGAGCTCTTATATTTCTATAAGAGCTATAAGTTTCAGGAGGATTCAGTGTTCTACTCTAAACTGTTGGGAAGTGTTGTCATCTAATTTTAGGGACTTCTTAGTGGAATTTGGAAGAAACTAGCTGAGTTTTACTATCCTCACCAGCAGAAATACTTTATTTTGGTTTTTATCTCTGGTCAAACTGCAAATTTCAAACAGTAAGTTCTTTGAGATTTGGGCTCCAAGTTCAAGTGTTGATAGTGACGAAGAGACTATATGAATAATGAGGCTAGGAAAGAAATTCCAAGGGATGTTCTATTGATGTTAGAATCAGAATTGATTCAAATAGCCTTTACCCATTAATTTTTGTCTCTGGAACTTCCTGAGATCACACAAAAGCACTGGGGAGTTGGAAAGAGCAATTTGAATTTATTAGGTTATGTATTCTTTAGAGGGATAATTAAAGAAAACCATTATGGCACAGTGTCACAACAGACTGACAGCCCTCCTATGGAGAGGACAGCTTTCCTGCACACAGATGGACCAGGAATCTGGCAGCTTTCCTGAAATGTTGTCTGACATAGCTTCCAGCACTGATGTCTTTCTTTGGGTCCCAGCTACTGATTTGAAGAAGTACACCTGCTTATATTGCTCTAAGCTAACGGAGCAAGGGACCCTATTCAATCTGAGAGGCACCTATTTGGATGATGCAAAAGGAGCAGGTTCTGACTGAAGCAAATCAGGCTATTGACCCATTTCAAGCTACTTCTCCTTTTTCAGTGTTTCTAAAGAACACGATTTTTTTTTTACTATAAAAATTTAAATAGAAATTGCATGGGAACAGGCATAGTTTTGGCTGACAAGTCTGGAGCTTTTGCTTTGGATCTTGGAGAGGACCCTTAGCTGGGCCTGACCCACTTCCTTCTTGGACCAGATATTGTGAGGGGCCGCCATCGGGCCTCCTGGGTGGGTAGGTGATGGCCGGGAGTCTATACCCGCCCTAACTGGTGATCACGCGCTTAGCTCGTGACTTCCCCATTCCGGGCGCAAGGAAGGCTCGTGGAAGGCTCGGCATCACCCTCGGGGAGGTACTAGTGGGGCCCCCACCTATCATAATAAGACACGATCAGCCAATTCGGTAACGTGGCTCTAAGAACAGGTGCTGAGGGCTGACCAAGGCTTAACCACCAATCAGAGAAGTAAGGGCTAGAACCTGGAAAGGATAAGGAATATAAGGCAACGCCCTAAGGGGTTCGGGGGGACTGGACTGATGTGAACTGCTGAATAAACACCTGCTCTGCTCTACCACCCTGGCTCGTGCTTGGTTTCCGCCCGAACTCCGACCCCCGGGGACGGGTCCAGAGATGTCTGAAGCTGCGTGACGCAGAGTGAGGGGTTACTACCCACCGGGAGGGTCGATCGGGGACCCATCGCCCGCGACAAGATATCAGTCTCTCTCTTTGGGAAGATGTCATATAGTAGAAAAGAGAAGGAGGCCTGAGTTTTTCTTATCATCATTGTTCCTGTCATCCGTTTCCACTTACTTTTGCCCCATATCTTTTCTCCTTTCTATGGCTGAAGTCCTTGACAATGCTATCTGTATTAGGTGCTTTAACTTCTCACTTTTACTTTCTTCTCCTTTCTGTCTGACTTTCAACCTCATTGAATATCCATTTATCCAAGAGGTGTCACTTCACTCTTGCTTATCCAATATTCAATCAATGGTTAAGTCTTGTAATTAACATCCTGGTAACATCTCTCATATGCCCCCTTCTCTCTTCTGACATTGCAGTTACCCTAGTGCAGACCCTCATCAACCCACACCTGGATGGTTGAAATGGCTTCCCGATTGGTCTCCCTGCTTCGGTCTATCCTCATTACAATCCATTCGCCATCTTTCTAAATCATAAGACTGAGCATATCACTCTCCTATTCAATATATTCCAGCAGGTCATTACCACCTTCAGAATCAAATATAAAATCCCCTGTTGGCTATTCAAAGCTCTTCATTACCTAGTCCCCCTCTACCTTTCCATTCTTCCTATACTTGTCTTCATATGTCAGATCCAGTGACACTGGCCTCCTTAAAGCCAACAAAATCACTTTGAATTCTTGTTCTTTGAATGAGGCCCTCCATTTCCCAGCTCTGGACATTTTCAGTAACTATTCCCATGCCTGGAATGCTCTCCTTCCTCATCTCTACCTCCTAGATTCCTTGACTTCTTTCAAGTCTCATCTAAAGCTCCACTTTCTGCAAGAAGCCTTTCCTCTTTAATATTAGTGCCTGTCTTCTGAGATTACCACTCCCTCTCCTCTGGTTTATCATGTATATATCTTCTTTGCACATAGTTGTTTATATCTTGTCTTCCCCTTTAGACTATAGGTTCCTTGAGAGCAGCGACTGTTTTATTTCCTCCTTTATCCCCTGCCCCAGCACATAGTAGGTGCTTAGTAAAATACTAGTTGACTAATGGAGTATACAACAGTAGTGCTCAGTAAGAGAACAACAGAAGGGATCAGAGAAGGGTACTGACATGATTTGGGGCTCCATTAGCTCCTAAGGAAAGTGAACTGGCTTCTAGTTGGGTCCAGTTCTGTCCTCATGGAAGTTACTTGATGACAACAGCAACTTGGGATAGGCACTGAGGCTAGGGAAAAGTGAATCCCCCAGAATGGAGTAGACATCCCCAAACTCACCAACAGGTTTGAGGCCTGTCAGTTACCCCCTGTCTGGTTTAGCCCATCTTTGAAGATGGTTTACTGGAATGTGGTCAGTGTGCAGGTTATAGTTTCTTGGAGCTGCAGTTGAAAGCAGAACTCCAGGTAGATACCAAAGGTGGATGAACAGCCTTGAAAAGCAAGCCTTCACAATTTGGAACTATGCCCAAAGGGCTATAAAAATGTGCTTACCCTTTGATCAGCAATATCGCTTCTAGGGCTGCATCCCAAAGAGATCATAAAAATGGGGAAAAGAGCCACATGTACAAAAATATTTATAGCAGCTCTTTTTGTGCTGGCCAAGAACTGGAAATCAAGAGAATGCCCATCAACTGGGGAATGGCTGAACAAGTTGTTATAGATGAATGTAATGGAATACTATTGCGCTATAAGAAATGACAAACAGGTGGACTTCAGAAAAACCTGGAAAGACTTATATGAACTGATGCTGAGTGAAATGAACAGAACCAGGAGAACATTATACACAGTAACAACCACAGTGTGTGAGGACTGTTTTTGATAGACTTAGCCATTTACAGCAATGCAAGGACCTAAAACATTTCCAAAGGACTCTTGATGCAAAATGCCATCCACATTCACAGAAAGAACTGTGGAATTGGAATGCAGAATGAAGCATTGTTATGTTTTGGTTTGGTTTGGTTTTTCTCATGACTTCTCCCATTAGATTTTTCTATGTAACACGACTAATGTGAAAATGTGTTTAATAAGAATGTATGTGTAGAACTCATACAAGATTACACGCCATCTTGGTGAGGGAGGGGGAGAAAATTTAAAACATATGAAAGTGATTGTTGAAAACTGAAAACAAATTATTTTTTTTAAAAAAGAAAGGAAAGCAAACCTTCACACCAGAAGTGCTAGTTCTCCCTGAACACTCCCAAACCCCAAAGATAGTATGGAGTTGAACTGATTCATCAAGGGGTCAACCAAGGGAAAGGAGGAAAGGTTAACCAATGAAGGGGTGATGGCCTGGGAAAGAGCTAAGGAGTTGAGGAGTTGAACATCACCATGAGGATGAAGAACAGAGAAGGGGGTCACAAACTGGGATATGCTGGAACCTACTTGACTTAGCTCATGAGAGCCGATTATTCAATTTTCAATGTGAGCATTTACACTTCAGAAATGAATAAATGCTACAAATCAGGGTTTGATTTATAGTTTTACTGATGTCTAGACTTAAATTAATGGAGAAATGCTAACATAAATTAAACTTAAAAGTGTCTTGTGTGCACATGGGGTGGGGGAAGAACTGGTTGTTAAACATTTACAATCCGGGAGCAAAGCAGAAATGAAAAATAAAGTGCTTCTTTCATACTATGTGCTACATATAGCTGTTAGGGTTGAAGTCTCCTTAGCTTAAGACAGGATTTATTACAGAATAATTAAATATCTTTTAGTGCTAGATATGATCAGTGACTTAATCAAAGTTCTCATCAAGGAATAAAACAAAGAAAATTAAGAAAAACAAAAATAAGTACATTTGGCTTATGGCTAGATAATAGCCTTATGTTCTAAACGTCATTGAGTATAAACCATCTTCTGCCTAGAGATGAACTGTCTGCACTTGGAAAGGTGGATGGTGACTTTCATTCTCTCATTTCTCCAGGGAATGGCATTTCTTTCAAACTCAATCCCACCAGGAATGACTGCCGGTGCTAAAAAATGAAAGTACGCTCACCCACACAGCTCTTTTCAATCTGTTCTCTCAGCAGTTCATTTCTAGGAAGACCTAACCCCAAATTCATATAGCAGATTTTAGCAGTTTAATATAGCTCTCCTACTTTGTCCTAATAGCTCTAGCCCCCAGATCGGTTCCTGCTGATCAAACCTTTCATGTATGGAGAATAAGGAACACTTTCCCTTATCCTCTCTCTATTTATAAGCCCTAAATAACTTTAATACAATTTAGCATTTCTGCTGGGCAATGGGATTTTATAGTAGGTAATTGAGTTCTAAATTGAAAGCAACAGATAAAAGAATGAGCAAGTTGGCACAGCTGGCTAACCAGAGAGGCAAAAGTGGCTTTTCTAGGAGGCCAAGAAGTCCCTGGTGCTTATCCCCCCAGAGCTACAGATTGACAGGCTTGGATTTGCTTTTACTGTGTCCTGGTCTGTGTGTTCTGATTGACTGTCATTGACTTTCTATTCTGCTTTTCAAGCGGAGAGCATTTTTTCCCACTTCCTCCTTACAACCTCTCCAAGCTTTCCTTTGCATCAGGAGTAAGCCAGATTGGGGGGAAGGAGGGAAGCAGTTAAGAAAGGAGGAAATTTCAGAGGAAAAAATACCAAGTACCCCTTTAATGAAAATTCACTGCAAACTAACTAGCCCATCTAGCTGCCCTTTTAAAGTACTAACTGGTACAGGGGTCTTTGCTTTCAAAGAGAAGAAGCAAAGGTCCTCTTAGCTGCCCCCTTTTCTTTTGGCTATATCCAAGGACTGAGAAGATAACAAAAGATGTGGCAGCAGGGCACAAGAAAGTGCTGCCCTGGCCCTAGGGACTGCCTACCTTCTCTGGGCACTGGTTACAAATCCAAATGCAGCCTGTACCTGCTTTCAGGATTAAGGGCTGCCTCCTCAACTTTTCCCAGAGGATGCCTTGCTATATATTTGTACCTCTTCTGATTTTCATTCTTGGATTGTTAAGATTGGATATCGATAAATATCCCCAAAACCACACAGGACTATGTCATTGCTTCTGTTGCCATTGTAACCTGGCATCTAATGGAAAGGAAGCAGGTAGGACTGGTACTTTCTCAAAGATGTCAATCACAAGGTCATTATCACTTCATCTCCACTGCCTGCCTCACTGAATATGTGTTGAAAGTGATCAGGATGGTATATGGGGACTGCTTAGAAGGTCCCAGAAAGGCCAAGGTTACCCTGACCCCAACACCACCAGCTCCCCGGCCTGAGAAGATCAGTGAATCCCCCAGTAGACAATGGAGCTTTTGAGGCAGACAGGACCATTTCATTTCTCTAATTGGGTCTCAAGGAGCTGGGTTCTGGCTGCTGTGGTCCAAGACAGCCAGAAAGAACAGGAGAATATGAGGTGGGGAAGGCACCTAGAGGCTTACAGGAGAAAACTTGAAAATGAGGAAGTGAAAGGTCAAAGGAGAAAGAATGACTTCTTGAAGGGGATTTCTCTGACTTTGGGGCCCGGTGTCTCAGTGAGTTTGGGTATTATTGTTCCCTGTCTCATTGTTCTCTGGGGACTCTGTGGTGGCTGAGTCAGAAGAGTCTTCCACATTCTCATACTGAAGAAGCCAATCTAGAAGGAAACTTTTATATGAGACACTTTCAATGGCTCCCTTTGCACCTTCTCCTATGCCCCCAATAAAATTAATGCTCTTAGAGTCACAATTATATCTCCCATTTCAGGTACATAGACAGACAGACAGGCAGGCAGACAGATAGATAGAGAATTTATTTTTACTGTTTTTTTACAGTCCTCATTAATGCTTACTCACTCGTTCATAGCAAACCAAAGAAACCCAGACCCACCTGGGACATATGATGATCAGCCTTAGTTTGACTTAGTGACTGAGCCCTTTGGGAGGAAGTCTTCCCTTTCCCAGGCTCAGGGAGAACCAATACCTCCTCCCCACCCTACAGCTCTTCTTCTGGACAACAGTTGCATAGTCATTTTTCAGTCGTGTCTGACTCTTTGTGACCTCATTTGGGATTTTCTTGCCAAAGATACTGGAATGGTTTGCCAGTTCCCTTCTCCAGCTCATTTTACAGATGAGGAAACTGAGGCAAATGGAGCTAAGTGATTTATCCAAGG